>OY821518.1:93909260-94509260 GCA_963682025.1 Cordilura impudica
CGCTTGTGACAGATATTATCACCAGTATGTTTTATCACCTTCTGGGTGAACATAGGCTTGTACTCTTGATGTTTGGGGCAATGAACAAATGTTCTAATATCTAGTCCTATCTTATTGATCTCCATTTCGTCATTGCTTTTTCCATAAAGCAATGTTTTTTTTTTCTTTATGGGTTGTGGCGAATGTTAATAATTTTAATATATATAGATTTTGAAAATGCGCCCGAACAAATTTACAGCTTGCTTCTGAAATGCCTGTTGGATATTTCTAAGTCCAAAGACTGATGACTATGAATGCATCCGTATGCCCAATTTCAGAGCCTTTTTCTTCAAAATTTTACTTGTATTCAATACGTCGGAATGATCGAAACATGGAAACAATTTCGGAAAAAAATTTAAAAAAAAGACATATTTTTTGACTTTTTTTCAAATAAAAATTATTTGACTTTTTTTCAAAAAGGATTTTTTTTTTGGCTCAAAAGAAAGCTTAGGCTTTTTCCTTTAAGAGCTTTTTGGTCGTTTAGTGGGATGCGAGTGGCATATCAGCGGTTTTTCAATTTTTAGCATATGCACTAATTTGAATTTTTTCCTATTAGTGTGTAAGTATTTCCAAAACCTTAAAAATAAAGCATACATGAAAAACTAGACAAATTAACCTTTTAGACACTTTTTTTCTATAGAAATGTTGAAAAATTATTATTTTTTATTTACTTGTAATAATAATTAAATTGATATATAATAATAATAATAATGAAATTTTAGTTATGCATGTTACATACCATCGGAAAAGTTAATTTGTCTAGTTTCTCAGTGTATGCTTTATTTTTAAGGTTTTCGGAACACTTACACACTATTAGGAAAAAATTCAAATTAGTGCATATGCTAAAAATTGAAAAACCTTTGTCTTGAGTTACAAAAAAAAATTTTTTTTTTTTATTTTCTCCGAAAGACTAAAGAAATAGCTATCTAAACTATTTGGGACAAATTTTGCTAAGAACAATACTGTGGTTTTCTAGAATAACCGCTTATGTCATAAAATCAAAATGTTCAGGGTAGCCAAAAAATATTATATTTGAAATTATGGGCTCGATATAAAGATTTTAGAGCTTTTTATTTAACAGTCCTGTAGATATGGGCAATAAATTCTTTATATAATTTTTTTAATCAAAAATCTTCAAAGGAATTGATCCTAGAGAAGGGCGAAAAAACAATATGTAAATTACACTCAAAGTGTGTGCAGATAAAACAACTTATGTCGACAAACGTCGTTTTTTTTGAAAAAGAAAACTAACATAAGTTGTTGTTGCTTGAAAAATGGATTTTTTTGTTCGTCAACAATAAGTTAACGGGACTTAAGATGAGAATATACCAACGTATCAAGAATAATAGTGACAAAAAATAACAGAAATAAACACACAAGTTTTTACTCAAAACTACTCCAAAATTATTTAAAATTTTTTTTTTCATTAATAACAACGTATGTCGTTATGTGTCGTTTTCTGAGAAAATAATTTGTCAGCGATCAAACGTAGGTTGACACACGTCGTTATGCTGCAAATTAATTTAATAAACACTTAAATTACGTAGTTATTTAAAGAAAAAACTCAGAAATGGTCAATATATTTTTTTTTAAATTGAACACATGTAAAGAGCGTTAAAAATTAATATATTTGGCATCGTTAACTCAAAACTTACAAAAATGGACATACGCGGTTATTCCAGAAAACCACAGAATAGGTAAAAAGTTACATCGATGAGAAAAACACCTGTTTGGTCAAAATGTCAAATTTTGACCCCCTTTAACTCAGAGAATTCTGGACCGAGCTTGTTGAAAAATTGTGCCTAAGCTACTATCCGATAGGACTAACCTTGGTGCATATTTCATCCCGATCGGAAGTCATCGGTTTTAAAAGTTGGATCACTTGACATGAAACGCCCCATATACGTATAATCATAATATAACAATTATACGTGTATAATCATAACATATATATTTTTAACGATGGAGTTTGAAATTATTCAGGCTCAAGATCAAATGTTTTTACTTTTTTAAATAAAGCAAAAACATTTGTTTCAAAAATTAATCTATATTCTGCATTGCAGGTTATACATCTATTTCGCGAAGAGTCACCAACCCTCATCAGTAACCAAAAGCAGTAGATAATTTGTTTGGTAAAAAGTTAAATTCATAAACATTTGCTGAAAGCAACTAAAAAGATTTTTATAGAAAATAATAAAATTCAAAAACACAAAAATATATATACGTATTTTTTTTAAATCCAAACATCTAAGGGATGTATATTTTAATACATTTGTATGGAAAGTTATAGAATTTTTTCGAGTGGTAGTTTGCTCACGCCAGTATGATAATCTATTCAAGTAAAATTTTAGGAAGATGACATTCCTGGAACTATTTTCAAAAGTATATATTTATTGCATTAAATATTTATATATATTTTTTCACATGCTTAAAAATAAGAAAAATTTTAGAGCTTACTACTTAACCTACTCGTTCAGCTCGATAAATAAACGAGCCACTCGAGTACCTTCTGTGCCTTTTTCTTGAAAGTTGTTGTATAGGGTATCGTATAGTCAACTTATACCACCCTAAAATTATTTCCAATTGTGAAAATAAACATTTTCTAAAAGATTTTTTGTCGTGTAGACAAATGGGTGGTACATTGATATTTATGTATGTAGGTATTTAACAAAAATCTGAAGCTATAATGTGGCTGTTTTATTTATTTATTTTTTTTTTTATTTATTTGTTCTTTTAACAAAATCTATAGTTTGCGTGTTATACACAATTTATTTGTATATTTCAATGAATTTAAATGAAGCTTGTTATACAAAAGTAAAAAAAAGCAAAATACCTCTGATATCCGCAGGTGCCGCTTTACAATTTTAACAAATACGCATTGAAAAATACCACAACTACTGTATCGAAAATAAATTAATTTGAACAAAATACCGATTTTAATTTACATACTGGTTGGTTGTGGTACAACATTATCAGCTTTGCTTTGTAAGTAATAGAACACATAAGCAGCGTTATGCGGCCAGCAGAAGCAGCCTGTATGCATGTTCGCCCATTGTATTTACAAAAAACGAAAATACATTTTCACGGAATGGCTGACGGTTGAAGCCATTAAATGAAAATGTTTTACAAAAACATCAAAGCATATTATTTTTGGTAACTTAACACTATGTAACTACAAGTATGGCCAAAGGGCAACTCCAGCTAATAAAATCCAGAAATAGATAACTACACAATATTAGTATTTGCTTTTCTTTTTTGTTTTATTTTAGTCAGTGTTTGTTTATTGGAAAAATTAAATTACCCTTAATTGATCTGGTAATGGTCAATAAAAGTGTTGTCTCTTTATATTGAAAAAAAAAAAAAAATAACAACAACACAATTCCTTTGAGCTCTATGTTTTTTTGTGCACATACATTTATAAATATTTGTCGTTTTATGTTGTTGAACAAATTGTAGTTTTGTCAACAGATCAATTATTTGACATAAGCAAAGTATGTAAATATTTATTAATATATTTTGTTTGTGTTGTTGTTGTATTTCAATTGCATTTTTATTTAAATTTTACATTATGATTGTCTTAAAATTTCTTTAATTTTTTTTTTTTGGAATTTTGTATAAATAAATAAATAAATTTACGTGTCTTTTTTCATTTAATCAAGATTTGATAAGAAATTTTATTTTGATATTTGAGTAGACAAAGTGGTTGAACTACTTACATACATAATTTTGATTTGACATTCGGTTAATTTGTTACAAAAACTGGTTCTTTTTGATAAAAAACATACAGACAGACATACACTTTCAAATAACTTTTAAATGTTCATTATTAAATTTAATAAAAATTCTATTCACATTGTCATATATTTTTAACTTTTTGTAACGTATTTAATTTCAGTTTTTATTGAATTCCTGGAAATTGGTCGGTTTTTTTTTTTTTTGTATTTTTTAATCTTGTCATAACTGTTATACAAGTTTGAAAAAAATTATTTTAAGCGTCACTAATCTAAATTCTTTTATTATATCATCTAAGTATTTAGATACAAAATTATATGTATCGCAGCATTAAACTGTTGAACTTTAATTTGGAATAGTGTCTTGATTTACTATTAGTTGAACTGAATTCTATCTAACTTTTCTTTACAAAATGTACTTTTGTAAGAAAATATATATTTAAAAAATATTCTTCTTAAGAAAATTTTTTTTTTGAGATATGTTTTTAAGTAAGTTTTTTTTAAAGGCATTTAAAAAAAGGTTATTATTTAAGAAAGATAATTTTAAGAAAATCTGGACTTAATTAAGTTCTTAAGAAAAAGGTACTTTTTTTCAAGAATGTGTAATTTCTTAAGATAAAGGTTCTTTCTTAACCCTTTCAGACCTACGTCTAGAAACGATTGAAGTCATTGTAATACCATCAATAAAAAAAATTATTTTTAACAAATTCTACTTTCTTTATTTTAATTCTCACAATCACTGAATACCGTTACAAAAAATCAGAAAAAATGTATTTATTTATCTCTTAAGCTCCTTAAACCAGATCTCACAATCGGTATAGCTGGGTCTGAAAGGGATAAGAATATTCACTTTTAAAGAAAATATGGTTTTAAGAAACGGCGCTGTTTTAAGAAAATGTATTTCGTTTAAAAAAAAGTAGTTTTTTAAACAGAGCTTTTTTAAGAAAATATTTTTCTTTTGATTTTTAACAAAAGGGAATTTTTAAAGAATATGTAATTTTTTTTAAAAAAATGTAATTTTTAAGCAAATTAATTTTACTGTAGAAAAAGTAGTTTTTAATTTTTAATTTTTAATTTTTAATTTTTAATTTTTAATTTTTAATTTTTAATTTTTAATTTTTAATTTTTAATTTTTAATTTTTAATTTTTAATTTTTAATTTTTAATTTTTAATTTTTAATTTTTAATTTTTAATTTTTAATTTTTTATTTTTAATTTTTAATTTTTAATTTTTAATTTTTAATTTTTAATTTTTAATTTTTAATTTTTAATTTTTAATTTTTAATTTTTAATTTTTAATTTTTAATTTTTAATTTTTAATTTTTAATTTTTAATTTTTAATTTTTAATTTTTAATTTTTAATTTTTAATTTTTAATTTTTAATTTTTAATTTTTAATTTTTAATTTTTAATTTTTAATTTTTAATTTTTAATTTTTAATTTTTAATTTTTAATTTTTAATTTTTAATTTTTAATTTTTAATTTTTAATTTTTAATTTTTAATTTTTAATTTTTAATTTTTAATTTTTAATTTTTAATTTTTAATTTTTAATTTTTAATTTTTATTATCACAAAAGGAACTTTTTGAAGAAAAGGAACTTTTAGGAAAAGTTTTTTTTTTAAGAAATGGTGCTTCTGTAGGAAAGATACGTCTTTAATAAAACGAACTTTTTAAGGAAAGATACTTTTTAAGAAAGTGTACTTTTTTAAGAAAATGTAATTTTTTAATAGAAGGTACTTTTTAAGAAAATGTACTTTTTTAACAATTTATTTTTTTAAGAAAAGGTACTTTTTAAGGAAAATGTACTTCTTTAAGAAAGGGCACTTTTTTAAGAAAAGGTAATTTTTTATTGAAAGGGGGGTAGGTTTTAAGTTAAAAAAAGTCGTATTTTCATAATTATTTTTTTGGATATATGAATAATGTTGGATTATTTACTTCATATACACGTTATAGCATAACATTTGAAGAATCTTTGGAAAAATTTTCAATTCAAAATTTTAATAAATAAGCCCGTGATAGCGAATCACCGGAGACGTTGTTGTTTTGCGGTGAACATCATAACTCGTTACCGGATCATATAAAAACATCGAAATGCGCCTAAAAGTTGACATGTTTCCTGAGGTAGTGACAAAGAGTTTTTTGCAGCATTTCGAAGTGAAAAACACGTTATTTGCTATAAAATTTCGGGAATTTGTTGTTAAAAAATGGGGAAGAAAATGGACAATAAAAAACACTCTTCGTGGTTACCTGATGATTTATGTGTATATATAGTGTTTAAAATTACAAAAGAATCGGTCAAGTAGATTTCGAGTTATTATGTTGTCGCAAACAAATGTTCGCAGTTTGCGAGAAAATCGATTTAAAATTTTTTTAGTACTGATTTATATACGATATACCGTATGAGGCCGGTCACTGGAAACGCTGTATCTTCTTTAGTTTTGGTCCGATTTACTTGAAGTTTTGACACAACACTCTCGACTTGTTGTACATTTACAAAGAGAATTACAGAAAAAAAAATGTTTTAAAACCTTAACCACCCCCTTAAGATAATATGCTTTTTTTAATTTACTTTTTTATTTTACTTTAAAGAAAATATACTTTTTTGAGAATAAGTAATTTTTTTAAAAGCCACATTTTAAGAAAATATACTTATTATGAAGCAGACTTTTTTAAGAAGATGTAGGTTTTGTAGAAAAGATACTTTTTTCTGAAAAAATATTTTTTTGAATAATTTTAATTTTTAAATTAAAAGGTAATTTTTTAAGAAAAGGTATTTTGTAGAAAATTTACTTTTTAAGAATATGTAATTTTTAAGAAATGGTGCTTTTTTAAATAAGATATTGGTTTTGAAGGACAATGTAATATTTTAAGAGATGGTGCTTTTTTAAGAAAACATACTTCTTCATGAGAGTGTTAGAGAGGTCCCACCGGTAAAAGCTATTTGTCCAATGGAATTTCAAATATTGAGGGCGATTAAGTTTTTTGACTTTCATTTGTATGAATTTTATTTTGAAATTTTGTAAAATTTTATGTTATCACTGCGATTTTTGTTCACTTGTTAAATTATCGTCAACGGTTGCTGAACAGCCGCAGCTTCATTGCGAAAAATTGAATTGTGAAGCCTCCATTTTGAATGAAGAAATGAAGGGAAGTAGTACTGAATTTACTTGATTATTTTGTTTGTAGAAATATCATTAACAAGTTTGCATTTTTTTTTTCAATTTTTGGTAGCAGTAGCATGATTTTTGGTTCACAACACTTGGAGAAACCAACCCCCCTTTCATCGCAAAATATTAAAAAAAAATTTTAAACTTTTGGAAAAAAAATGGCGGTTGTTCTAGGTTGTCCTAGTTGTTCTAAACATTGTTCCAAAATAAATATGTCGCAAACCGTAACATACGCAAATAAGAACGAAAAACGCGAACTCAATGTTATTAAACGATATCAATGTTTTTATGTAACACAAATATTAACGTACAGATTCCAAAATTTCTTTCATACAAGGTATCCTGAATGGCACCTGAATGTAAAATATATATAAATATATATAATATAATAGTTATTAAAAAAAAACACAAAAACAAAAACAAAAACATAATATGTACCAAAATCAACAAAAAACAAGTAAGAAATTATAGTCGGTCTAGACCGACTATACGATACCCTATACCATGGTTTAGAGACCCTATCCTTCGGTCCAACTAATTGGATATAGAAAATGAGCATAAATCAAATTTGAGCGCTACTGTTATTAATTTTCTTGGCTGCAGATATGAAAAAGTTCATATCGGGTGCTATATTTATATGGGGACTAGGTCGAAAAATGGACCGATCCTGACCATAATTGGTAAAGTCACTTATATTTGGAAAAATATATACAAACCAAATTTGAGAAAAATCTGTGCAATATATTTTTTTTTTTTTGATAGATTTAAGTGAAGATCGGGAAGCAGCTCTATATGGGGCCTATGACTAAAAATTGTCCTATAGGGATTTTTTTGGACTACGGATTAATGGGTACAATAAACACATACAAACCCAGTTTGATTAAGATCTATGTGATAGTTTGGATATTATGGCAATTTATGTTGATTTCATAGGGGTCATTTGTATGGGGACTAGGTCTGAACATGGACCGATTTTCACCAAAATATATTTACATTTGCGACCTGTAGTTTGATTACAAGGTTTACATGGACACACAGACGGACGGACGGACGGACATCGCTAAATCGACTCAGAAAGTGATTCTGAGTCGATCGGTATAATAAAAGATGGGTCTAGGTCAAATGTTTTTGGTAGTTACAAACAGCAGCACAAAGTCATCATACCCAAACCACATAGTGGTATAGGGTATAAATACAAAAATCAGAAAAAACAAAAAAACATAAAATATACAAAAATCACAAAAAAAAACAAAAAAAAAAATACAAAATGCGTTACGGTTTGCGACAAATCTTTTTTGGAACAATGTTTAGAGCAACTAGAACAACCGCCATTTTTTCCAAAAGTGGGGGGGGCAGAGTCTAAAATTCGTTTTTTTTTCGATGTACCGGTAGAAATTATATTTTAGAAACTCATCGTTTTGGAACATTGTAGAACAATCCTAGAACAATTCAGAACAATTTTCTAAAAATGTTATTTCCAAAAATGGGGGGCTAACTTCGCACACTTTTGATATCGCAAAAAAAAATGTTTTTTGTTCGCAATTGCGTACGTTATGGTTTGCGATATATCAATTTTGGAACTTTGTTTAGAACAACTTGAACAACCTAGAACAACCCCCAAAGTTTAAAATTCGTTTTTCTCGATTTACCGGTACAAATTATATTTTAGAAACTCATCGTTTTGGTACGTTGTAAAACAATCCTAGAACAATTCAGAACAATCTTCAACAAATTTTATTTCCAAAAATGGGGGTAACTTCGCACACTTAAAATAGTATGCACATTCTGTGCTATATTTGGAACCTAACTACACCGTAAATATATTATTTTTAACAGAATAGGCAATCGAAAGTAGTGATTTATCCCTCCAAGACACTTTTTATATTTTTAAAAGTGATCCCATGAGTTTCGAGAAGAGTCTGGCACAACTATGCTAAGGTCATAAATGGTATAGGGGATAAGTGTAAACCAAATTTAAATATAAACCAAATTTTTTAATATATGGCCTACAGATAAGAAGAAGTACACATAGGAAAAAGATTAGTTGGAATTCATTGCATTGGAATTTTCAAATATTTTGACATGCAACCTAATAATAATAATTCTTTTAAAATGAAAGAACTTTCAATAGAAAATTTAGTTCCGTTTTCCAGTCAATAATTATATACAAATTATTTAAAGAAATTCATTGAATGAAACTAATTTAAAATCAGTATACTAAATATTAGGGATTGCAAAAACTAATTATATTAGAAGAAAATATTTTAAACAGAAAATATAAAATCATATATTGTGCTAAATTGGTGGGTAATATGATAAAAATAATTTATTATTTTAATTATTTTTCAGTTAGAATAAAAGAAGCGCAAATTTTGGTAACAGAAAATCAAATTCTGTTATTAATACCAAATCAGAAAATAATAGGTTTAACCCAACTGTATTTTTTATTTGCTTGACATTTAGGGGAAAAAAATAAATAATTAAAAAAAAATAGAGATCTGAAAATTAAATCAGTTTTTAACGCTTAAATAAATAAAGTATACACGTATTATAGCAGATTATATGATAGGGTAAGTTCCTTATCTTGATTATTCTTTTTCATTGTTTTTTGTTTTTTTTTTTTTGTACTTCAGATTACCTAGGAAATCAAAAATTTTGTTTGCATTTGCTTAGTTGTACCAGAGAAGTTACATTTTTAGCAAATATTGGTGCAAAAATTAGCAAATATACAGTTTCTGTATCAGTAGCAATTGATTGAAATTCATTCTTTTATGATTTATTCTGTTTGAAGGGTATCCGCACCACTCGAAACACTGTGGCCCGCACCTTCGCGTTTTATGCCATAGCTCTTTCTACGAAAGCATCAGCAATGCTTTTCGCATTCAAGAATAAACAATGTGAAAAGCTGGTTAAATATCTTAAAAACAAGCCAGTCTATGCTGACTGTTAAGGCGCTACCAAGTTGGCACTCGAAATGACTGCTTAATAATCTACCGGCAAATCTCGTTTTTTCTTTCATTTAAGTGAAGTGTTGTCTTGATATTATTACAATTGATTTATCAGTCTATTTTTATAATATGTTTTTATTTCTAAATTCCTTAAATGTTAACTCAAACTTTTCTTGAAATGAGTCAAAAATAAGCAATATCCGAATATGTAACTGGCAAAATTAGTGTTATCTTGTAAATATGTTTTTATTATATAAGATATTTTATATATAATTGATGTTTACTTTCTTACAGAAAAATTAATAACTTTTAAATAAAATCCTATCTAGGCTTATTCCATAGTGACAGACATGACATTAAGAAATCTTTCTAGTCCAATATTATACAGTGAAAGTTTTTATTTTTAATAAAAACTAGCAGTTTCCAGCCCTCGAAATTTGAGTGCAAATTCTAAGAAATTTTATTTTTTCATTAAATAAAGATCCTAAAGGTATGCTAGTCAATTATAGCCAATTCGCAAATCAACTCAAAAAAACTCATTTTTATTACAAAGATATTAACAAATTTAATAAACACACACATAGCATATGTTTAATTATATGTATGTGTTAGTAGCAACTTTAAATGCAATTTACTCAAAGTAAAGGAAAAATTTAAAAATCTGTAAATCTGCAAAATGGCTAAATAGAAATACCTTTCAAATATACGTTTGGTCAAAATCGGGATAAAACAGTAGAACAAAACATCGGTCACAAGAAATCGCCTAGCCTATTAATATTATACATATATAAAATTATGCAGACGGACTAAACAACAGATTTACCATTAGAAAAAGTGAGAAAGTATTATTGTTATTAACAAATACCCATCATTTTAGAGGATGTTTGTAGAACACAGAAAAGCTCTGAAGTTATTTGTATGATAAATAAGAACCAGTCTTTTGTAGTTAATATAAGAGCTAGTTTATTAATAAGGATATAAAAAGACATGAATTCTAAAATTAATTATAGTAAAAAAGAAGTATTTTGTAATGCGACGGACATGACACTGCTTTTAGTTTTAGAATTACTTAGCTACACTTTTCCTTTCTTACTGGAAAAATAAGAGCTATAAAGATAAATATAACAAACTATTATTATATTTTCATGCCCTTTGAACCCTTTTCTCTGAAATGGTATCAATAAAAATTATTTAAATTAAAATTTTAAAAATGAAAATAAGGTTCACCCTGAGACCGGAGACTACTTTCTAAGAGTTTCTGTAGATACAGGCCAGTACAATTTACATATGTACAATAATAAAATTGTATATCATATATTATATATATATATTATATATATATTGTTATTATATACATATTAACCATATCTTTTTGGATTTTTGCTTCTAAAACCATATCAAACTTCCATTGATTTGACTATATTCATAAATTTGTATGCTAACTGGTCGAGCTTTCTCGAGTAGTAGTACGCAAAGGCTGCAAATTTTTAACAGAATGATTTGATTTAAAGAGATAAATCTCATTATAGTATATGCACTTTAATTTAATACAAATCTTTACCGCGTCGTTTTGAAAAATTTCTATAAAATGACATTAAACTGGAAAGTAGGGTATATTTTCGTACATTTCAATGGACATTGACTGATCTTTTTCGAGTAACAGTTCGTCGTATCCACAATTTTGCTGAGAAGAGTTTGAAAGAATATATTGTTCTGAAATTGGTAATTTCAAAAAATGTAAACTTTTAATTAGTCGTGCAGGAAAATTTTTAGTAAAATTACATCAAACTTGAAATAAAATCGAATTTTCATACATTCGTATGGAAAGCTCCTGATCTTTTTCAAGTAGTAAATCAATACCAGCACAATTATTGGCGTATTGCTCTAAAATTTAAAAAAAATTTATAAATCGATGCCAAATTTCAATGGAGTGTATATTTTCATACATTTGTATGGAAAGTGGTCGAGTTCTTTCGATGTTGCATAAACAGCGGACTTGTTGTTGTAATACTTTGAATTTTTAAGAGGATTATGTCCATATATTTACAACTGCGGACAGATATAATGTTTACCAAATAGTCGTGAAAACGTTTTTTGCAAAATAGCGTCAAACTTAATATATATATATATATATTATATATATATACGTGTATATTTTTCAAAACATTTTAATTTATTTTCTATTTTTTGTTGAGGGTAGTTTCTCCAAGCTTAAATTTTTGGCGGAATTTTTTGAAACTTGAAAGAAGTATTCACTTTTTTTTTATTAAGTCTTTGTAGAAAGCAAGATCATATTTTCACAAATTTGTATAGAAAAAGGTCAACATCAGTCGAGTAGTACTATACAGTCGCCACAATTTTGGTCGGAAAGGTTTAATATATGAATAAAGCTGGTTAGGGACAGTATAAAAATTAAAAAACAATATACAGTTTTATATCCTCCACTCCACTGTGCAGAGGGTATATATCAGTAAGTCAATCCATTTTTATCGCAACGAAAAATGCATTTTTCAACCCCATAAAGTATTTATTTATTTATTTATTTATTGTGCTTTCCTGTACAATAAGAAAATTATCCTTATAATTACAGTAAAGGAATAATTAATTATAAGGGTACAATGGGCTGATATAAATGAAATTGATTATATATATTAGAGTAAAATTTCAAAATTTGATTTGCGGATATCAACATTTTTTTTAAGGTTTTTGGGTAAATAAAAATAATGGCGGTTTTTTTTTTTTTTGAAAATTTTCACTCCTTGGGTTGGTTCAACCCACCTAAAAACGCGGATTTTGAGCTCGTTTTTCTGCAGAGCAAAAACGGTTAAATATATTGCAAATCTGATTTCACCAGTCGATTCTGCAGCAAAAATTAATACAATGTATGTTTTTTGAACCCTTAAAAATGTTCCAAAAACCCACAACAGAGGGCGCAAATCTCATAAAAAAAATAAAAAAATTTGGTCTTTTTAAACATGCACGATGAAAAGGCATTTTAAGCTTAGCGAAACAGTACCAACATTTTATTTTTATCACAACCCGTTAAAAAGTTATGAGACTTGAAAATTATTTTATAACAAAAAAAAAAAAAAATTGATAAAAAAAAAAGTTTACAAATTTTTTTATTGTTTCAAATGATTTATTTAAAGTAATTTTAAACAATTTCGGTGTTACCTACTGCGGCTATAGCTAAACGATTTAAAACATCTTTATTTTTCAGCAAACACGAATCGTTTAGTCTTGAAATTCGGCCAACTAGTTGTTCCATATAAATGCTTGTAGATTTAACGTTATTGGCGATTTTGATTGCATTTACATAGCTTTTGTTAGTTGGCCAATCAATGGCTTCATGACCCATAAAAGAAATATTTATACCAAAATTAGCTAAACTTTTTATGCTCTGAAGAGTGACATAATCAAAAGGCGATTTAGAACAAAAAGAATCATAATTTGGTAATTTGCTAGTTACATCGATAGTTTTGTTTAATACATTTTCATTTTCATCGACATCAACGAAATCTTTTTCATAAAGTATTTGATCGGTTGAATGGATCAAGTTAAAAAAATCTTCAGCTTCTTCATCCGGTGTACAATATGTAACAGTGTCGGCATCATAGTCTTTGAAATCGTGTAAATAACAATTTGGATCAATTTCTAACAACTTTTGAGTTTGATCTTTGATTTTACTTGGTAACAATTTTTTTGGTAGTTTTTCCTTTTCCTCTAATGAAATTCGTTCGTCAAAAATTGAAAATACTGCGTTATCTTCGCTTAGGTATTCCAAATGCCGTAGCTGAGTGGCTTTATCACTGTTTGCAATTAAAGAACAATATTTTCCTTCCATCTGCGAAAATTTCTCTAGTTCGGACAAAAAGTCTAGGTCATTTTTTGTAGCATAAATTGTTGATTCGTACGTGAACCAATACTTTAGGTATACGGTTATAAAATAGAGAAGCATAGCTTCAAATTGCTCCAACAACGTTTCTGAAATGTAAAAATGATTTTTGTACAACATTATTTTGAAAATATATATTACTTTTGAGAGCCATCGGGCGTGGTGATCTGCTCCGCAGGCTTTTAAATTATAGCCAGGATTCGGATTTAAATGAACAAGTGCAAATTCGGCCACTTCTCTGTGATCCGCCCTTCTGTGATTAATCTGGGTTTGTTTAACATAAAAATCTACCAACGATTGCCGATTTTGGTCTAGAATCCTTTTAGCTGCTTTTAAATTATATGCCGGTGTAATTTTTTTCATTACCACTTCTTTATATGGATTTGCCACGCACAATTCTTTTTGATGAAGTCGACAAGGTCGACGATTCAACTGTTTTTTTGTTGTTTTTTCGAATAACACTACTGCACCTCCTTTCACGCCTGAATTTGCAGCTGTTGTATCGTAAGATAGACCAACAATCTTGTTTGTGATGTTTAATGTATCACATTGCTTTTTTAATTCATTTGAAATAGATCTTGCTGAGCCATCGTCAATAAAATTACAAGAAATTAGTTTTTGTAACCCATTTATTGCGGAAACACTAATGACTAATCTTCTACCATATCGCGGCTATTATTCTGCATACATTTACCGTCCCAATGCAATATTAAGTAGTCGGGAAATTCAAATTCCTGGAGCCGTTTCATTGATTGCTCACGTTCGCTAGACCGTCGTTTTAACAAATATGAAGAAGATGTATTTCCTTCTATGTTGTTGAGACGTTTCAATTCTTTGAAAAGAAGTGACATCGAATTGGAAGAAATGCCAAGGCTGTCCAACAGTCGGCAAGTCTTTGGATCTATAAGAAGAAACTTACCAATTTTGGATTTTGCTTCAGCTACCATCCAATCTGGGTCTTGATTTTTGTTGTCAATGTCTACTTGTATTTCTTCCTCTTCTAATGTGTTAGTATAGATGCTTTAACTACTTGTTTTCTCGACGCTCGCTTAAATTCTTGTGTCAACGGAAATGGAATAGAGAGTTTTTTGTAGAATTCTTTTACGTGTTTCATTGGACCCGAACTCCCTCTTTTAAAATTTCGTTTGGCATTGCAAAAATTTCCGTAAAGTTTGGTTATCTTGTTACGAAGGTAATAGCGTTGCTTTGGAAACAGTAACAATTGCTCTTCGTGGATTTCGATTTCGGATACTAGAGATGATGCTGATACAAACACATCTTTTTTGTTATTAAGTTCATTAATCGTGAGAAAACGGCGTAAGACGTCTAAATGAGTACACGATTGAACATCTAAAAAGAATTTTATGAGTTATTTCAAATTATTACAACAAATTCTGTATTTACCTGGTATTCGCCTAACTTTTTTATTTGCTAAATGTAACAGATCGGACATATTGATAAATTATTTTCAATTGCAAACAAATGTTCAAGATTTAATTTTTTAAAAATTTTAAATGACAGGAAACCCTTTGCAAAATTTTTTTCAACAGTTTTAACTTTTTTCTAACAAGCTATTATTTATGCTTAACAAAAATGTTTAAAGCCATATAACTTTTTAACGGGTTGCGATAAAAATAAAATGTTGGTACCGTTTCACTAAGCTTAAAATGCCTTTTCATCGTGCATGTTTAAAAAAATCAAAAAAAATTTTTTTTTTTAATGAGATTTGCGCCCTCTGTTGTGGGTTTTTGGAACTTTTTAGGGGTTAAAAAAAATACATTGTATTAATTTTTGCTGCAGAATCGACTGGTGAAATCAGATTTGCTATTTATTTAACCGGTTTTGCACTGCAGAAAAATGTGCTCAAAATCCGCCTTTTTAGGTGGGTTGAAACACCCCAAGGAGTGAAAATTTTCAAAAAAAAAAAAAAACCGCCATTATTTTTATTTACCCAAAAACCTTAAAAAAAATGTTGATACCCGAAAAACAAATCAGGTGACCTGGTCGCCAAACGAACTCTAATATATATGTATTAACTATTTATAAAATAAACTAACAAAACAAAAAAAAAAAAAAAAATAACAAAATACAAAAATTTCAAAGATTTTAGTATACAAAATAATCAAAAATTAGTTTTTTAAAAAGTCTTGCGTTGCTTGCTAGTTCATAAGTTTGTGGAAGTGCATTCCAAAGACAAACTCCCTGCACAAAGAATTGCTGTTCTGAAACAAGTGTCCTATGAATAGGAATTATGAGGTTTCTTCCTCTATTAGATCTGGCAAATTGAAATTTTTCGAATACATAGCTATGTTATTTTGTGTAAATAATTAGTGCATAAAAATCAGAACTCTGATTTTTAAAACATTATCAAAAGACACACCAAATAGTCTCACAGAGAAGGAGTATTATGAGAATATCTTCTTAAACCAAAAACATAACAAATAATATTATTATATGCAACATTGAGTCGACGTTTGCTCGAGGAGTAGCAATTAGCAAAAATTTCACAGCCGTAAAAAAGCCCAGGAATAATAAACGTTTTGGCTAGTAGAATTCTTATTTTCAAAGGTGTGAAATATTGTATTGACCAAAGACATCACAGTAAGTTAACGTAAGTTTGCACAACTATATTATTTATATGATGTTAAAGATAATACCTAGATTTTTGGCAGAAGAAAAAGTAGAAATCTTTTGACCGTTAATTGTAATATCAGGAGCCATGGGTGACTGATTAGATCATTTACTTATCATCAAACATTTAAATTTTAGTGGGCTTAAAAAGAACTGGTTGGCCGTAGCCCAACGATGGTTATTATTTAAGTCCTTTGCGAGTTTACTTAAATTATGATTAATTGAAGCAGTCGGACTGCTTAAATATAACTGCACATATATAAATTTTGCAATGGAGAAGTTGTGAAGGCAGATTATTAACTTAGAGAGAAAAAAACAAAGGCCCTTGAATGGATCCCTGGGGTACTGCTCTCGTAATATCCAGCGTTGCTGAGATTTTATTTTTCACGTAAATAGATTGGGTACGGTCATATAGGAAGGATCGAAGCAGATTTACAGATGTTGAAAAGAAATTAAAAAGATGTTTCGGCTCATTACATAGCATTAAGTGGTCGACAGTATCAAAAACTTAATTTTATTATCATCCAGTTCCAGCCTTATGTTTTCAGTTACTTCAGTCAAAGCAGTAACACAACTATGATTAGATCGAAAACCTGATTGTGTATTGACAACAAACCAATCTCATTTATTTAAGTGGTCATGTGTTTGTGAAGGAGCTTTTCGAGTACTTTTGAAAAGTAACACAGGATTCGTTAGTAGATTTAGGAACAGCAATTACTTTGGCATGCCTCCAATTGTAAAGGAAAGTGCTTGTGGTTATAATTGAGTTAAAGAAATGTGTTAAATAAGGCAAGAGTAAGTGCAGCAAAATCCTCACAAATTCTGGATGATTTATATAATCTTGATCCTTATAACAACACGTGTCGATATAGCGGTGTCCGCCGGTCCGTCTGCCTATTGAAATCACGCTCATTCACAAAATGAACCATTTATTTGGGTCGAGCAGATTAGTACTGTAAGTTGGGTAAATCGGGCACCATTTTACCGAGATATGTCCAAAAAGATGAAGGCACCTCTAAAAAAAGTTACAAATTCAGTGTGTAATAATTAATATTAAGTTTATCAAATAATCAAATTGTTGCACTTTAAAATATTTTGTTTACATTTGTTATAAGTAGTGCAATAAGTCCAGATATTAATGTAAACGTAAAACCGATGTGGATGTTAACAAAGATGCGGCACAGCTAAATTTAACACTCTTACTTGTTTTTTACACTTCTTGCAAAGGTTTTGACATTTTCGAATAGTTGTGCCCACACTCCAACCTTTTTGTCGGAATGCTTTGAAATTTTGCAGATATAATCGCTGTATATATTCAAGTAGAATTGCTTATAGGTTTTGCCAAGTGTTTCTGAGAAATTTTTTCAAAATAAACATTAGAAATGTACAACCCTTTTTGGTATATTTGAGTGGAAAGAGGCTGATCTTTTCGGGTGATAGCTAGCCACAGCTTTTATAAAAATTCTTCAATAATTCAGAAAAGTACTCTATCAATATTAATGACTCGAAAATTTATAAATTTATACCATGCATATTCGGAAAAATTTTTTTTAAATAATATCAGTCTTCTTTGGAGTGCATATTTTCATACATTTGTATCAAAAGTAATCGAGATTTTTCGATCGTTTCGTTTTCATACGATAGTGGAAAAGTCCGCATAAAGTTATATTTAAGGATAATATTCCTGGTACTTGCACGATGCCAAAGAGTATACAATTTTATAAAAAGTACTTATGTTTATTTATTTGCATGTTTTGAAACATGACAAATCACCCCATCTGTTCGTAACCTCAAACATGAGATGAGAGATTCCTAGCCATAAGACTTTAGAACTGTAGGAAAATATAATCTGGGGCCTATATTACTAAACTACATTCTACAAGTGCTGAAGAATTGTGTTTCATTAAAAATTTCACAACACTTGTAGCTTTTTGCACTTGTAAACTACAATTTCTACAATTACAAGTTCTTCTGATATTAATTTTACAATTGATATAGATGTAGATAATTAAAATAAACAAAATAAATAAATAAATGCTAATTTATATTCAAATTGTTTGAGTTTCTGTTTATTTGAACTAATTTTTATTAAAAACTAGTTGAAAGTTGAAAATGAAATTTTAATTGAATTCATCGTTCATTTGTAACTTGCAAAATTTTTCTGAGGGTCTCCGTCGACGCTAAGGTTTTTTTCTACAATTCTACAAGTGCAAATTTAGTTTAGTGAAACAAAACCACTTAGGTATGACTTGTAGACTTCTGACTTGTAGAATTCACTTGTAGCCACAAACTTGTAATTGTATTTTTACGAAACACAATTATTCACAAGTTCACAGTTTTACAGGCAAAAACGTTTGTAATTGTGAACTTGTAGTTTAGTGAAATAGGGTCTAGGTCTCATTAAACAATTGTAATTTTTTTATTATTCTTTTTGGGAAAAAAATTAAACCAAAAGCTAAAGTTATTCTTTTTTTAATTTTTTCTATTTTTTTTTTAACTATTTCTATCTTTTTTTTTTTTTTTTGTCGTTAAGAGTATACTCTATCTGCCCATTTGAAAAACTAAAATATTCTTCGGCTTTGTGATGACTTTAAACTTGGGGTCCTGCAAACTCTACTACCAAACTATTATTGGATTTCAATAGTGCTTACCACGCAGAAGAAGAAAAAAGCATATATTTCAAAAATTCATAACTACACTGTATTCTTAATCGGACCGGTTTCTGGCATTTCAGCCTTTTTTTTTATTTATTTATTTAATTCAGCTACAATAAAGCAACAGCTGAGCAATATTTACAAAAATATTTTATAAAAATAATACCGACTTTAAATACAGTTATAAACATAATCATTAGAATTCAAATATGTCGTTAATCTTCTTTTAATAACATCAACCAAATCAATTAAAGCATAGTGTCTGTTCACTTCGGTGCAAATTCTTCGGAATGGATCGTAATTAATGAAATTTAATCTGTGGAAATTCAGGTAAATCGGCTCATACGATCGAAGTTGTCTGTTAGAGACATTTATACAAATTTTTCCGAGAAGGCATTCAGAATCAATTTTACCATGAACCAGGTTGAGGAAGAATGTTATATTAGAAATGATCCTTCTACTTTTCAAAGTTGGAAGCTTTATTAGAGGCAAACGACTGCGATACGGCGGAAGACTCAATTCCGCATTCCACTCAAGATATCGAAGACAAAATAGTAAGAATTGTTTCTGAGCTGATTCAAGTTTTTTGATGAAAACATTGTACTGTGGATCCCAGATTACTGATGCGTATTCAAGTATCGGCCTGACCAAAGACGTGAATAAATTTTTTGTTATATAAGGATCATTAAATTCCTTTTCCCAACGCTTTATAAAAGATAAAACACCATTTGCCTTATTAACAGTCATTGTTACGTGAGAATTAAAACTTTGTCTTTTATCAAAATGAACTCCCAAATCTATGAACGATTCAACTGAGTTTAGTTTTGTGTCATGGATGACATAGTCGTTCGGAGATGGCGAATATCTAGAGAAGGTCATAGACTGACATTTTTTTTAGATTTAATTCCATTAAGTTGACATTGCACCATTTGTAGAAGCTATTTAAGTCAGACTGGATACGTATACTGTCTTCATTGTTTATGATGGTGGAGTAGATTTTTACATCGTCGGCATACATAAGAATATTGCTATATTGAATAGCAATATTGGTAGATCATTAATAAACAGTAAAAATAGGAGAGGTTCAAGGTGACTCCCTTGAGGGACACCGGAAGTATCATCTATATATTTCGATTTAGAGTTATTGAAAATAACACATTGCTTACGATGTTTTAAGTACGACCGAATCCATTTCAAGAAGTTCACGGAGAATCCAATAGCATCAAGTTTCGCTAGCAGTAGATCATGGCTAACCTTATCAAAAGCTTTGCTAAAGTCCGTGTATATAACATCAGTTTGTTTATTTTTGCAGAACCCAGAGTTTATATAGGAAGTAAATTCCATTAGGTTAGTAGTCGCAGAACGTTCTTTGCAAAAGCCATGTTGAGCTGGTGATAGAATTGATGACATTTGGTGTGATAATATATCAGTTATAATTTTCTCAAAAAGTTTAGGTATAGCATTAAGCTTTGCAATTGCTCTATAATTAGTAGCATCACTGCGGCTACCAGATTTGTAGTGCGGAATAATAAATGAATTTTTCCAACACATTTTTCTACTTAGGGCGGCCGTGAGGTTTGAACCATGAATCATCAAATACACTCGAATTTGCACTTTTTGGTCCCTTTTGGATTTTTTTTTAAATTTTACTAATGGATTATTTGAACTTTTTTTTCACTTTATATTACATTTGAGAAATACTTTTATACGAAATAAATCAAAACATAGAGTCTTTCCTTATAACAAATGCCATATTAAATTGTTAAAGCAGCTATGTTTAAATTTTCTAATAGCCATAATTCGATATTCTGCTTTCAACTGATATACATAGAATATCACAAATGGTGACAACTCTATGTAAATAATACTTACGAGCACCAAATTTCATATCGTCGAGAAAACACGAATTCAGCGGAAGAATACCTTAAAATATCTTGGAATTAAAGTCATAACAGAATTTTTCAAAATCTTTTAAGTTAGTGGCAACTTTGTGCAAAAAAAGATAGTCATAAAGGCAGATTCGTGGGTTCGAGACCAACGGAAAGTAAATGTATATATGTACATATATATATATATATATAAATTTTTTTTTAATATTCTTAATGAAGTATAATTCATTTTTTAAATAAATTTCCAATTAATCAAATGCGTGTAAATTGAACATAAAATATTAATTTGTCTACCCTTTTTTAATCACCTTAACACCATTAACATAACCTCGCCTTTATTATGCTGGTATCAATATTCATTACAGGTATTGAAATTTAAGTATTTTCCCCAAAAAAACCCGAACTACCATATTAAGACAAATTACGGTTAATCTCATTTCATTAGACCAAACCCTTAACTTCCGTTTTTTTTTTATTTTTTTCTCTTTTTTCGTTTCATTCATTATCATTCTAACATACTTTTCGTAACACAAAAAAAAAAATAGAAAACTTAAAAGCATTTGATTTATAATGCATGTTTGTT
The DNA here is from genome assembly GCA_963682025.1 of Cordilura impudica. Lineage (NCBI taxonomy): Eukaryota > Metazoa > Arthropoda > Insecta > Diptera > Scathophagidae > Cordilura > Cordilura impudica. The sequence goes on from OY821518.1 coordinate 93,930,797, forward strand.
TCTTTGTCTAAAAATTGTGTGTTTATTTTTTTTATATTTTTTATATTTTTATTTGTAAATAAAAACTGCAGCAACACCATTACTTACACTCCCTAAATATACATACCGCATGTTAAAATGTCTTGTGGTTTATAAATTGCTTTGAATTTTAATTTTCTTTATTTTTATACTTTTTTGGGTTTGCTTTCTTGGTTTACGATAGATTCACATAAATCAATATTTATCCACGCGAGACTTTAAAACTAATTAACTACCATGTAGTTTATTAAGATTCCCACATAATGAGATTTCAATATTGAGAAAATTTGTTAAACATTTAAAGCGCTAAAATATCTGTTATAATTAGTTATGTTAAATTGAAAAAAAAGCTTGAAGGGGATTTAGTTGAAATATTTTCAATCATATATCAATGAATGTGAATTTCTTGTTAATTATCACCAAGTTTTTTGTAAAAAAATATGGATAATCAAACTAGTAATCTATGGATATATTTTTAGGGTAATTTAAATTCAAACGGATAGGTCTCAACACATTACCGGTTTTCACCAATACCAATACATATAAAATTCGAATTGACTAAAGAATTTGGGAACAAGATTGTAATAAATATAAATATAGATGGGAGAATGGACACGACTACATTGACTTGGAATGATTTTGATCGCTATAATAGTAGTCACTTATTTTTGGAAGTTATAGAATAAGAAATTTTTTCGATTATAAAATTTTTTCCGCTTTTTTATTAATTTCGAGAGCTTTCAACGACATTATTTGATTTATTTATTTCATGGGTCAAAAAGCCGCAGATAAAACTTAATATATGACAGCAAGTTTATAAATGAATTCATAATAATTCATATAATACTCTCTAAATACTCTCTATACATGCACAACAACAACGTGACAAAATCAAAAATTTGATCTGCAGCAATAATTTAACCCTTTGACTGTCCCCATACAAAAATTTTTTTTGATACCGTACGTCCACAGTAAAAAGTTGGTAAAAATGACATGCATCACATGTGATACACGTAGCAATATTTAAACTATTTATTATTCCAAAGTTTGTGCATCAGACATGTTTGTTGTACAACATAGAAACTTTTAGCTGTCGGTATCAATTTATTAGTGAAGTATGGATCCATTATCATTTTGCGGTCGGAAGACAATAATTGGTAATTCAGATTTTGAAATTAGAATTGGTATATAAGGTGACAGTTCAGATGAAAGGGACTTCTCTTCAGATAGTGATGATCGTCTGTTCAGCAAGAGTGGAGCAATAACCTTGAAGAAGTAGAAAAGATTCCTTTTATTGGCAGACATGGTCTACATAATCATATTGTAAATGGAGTACCTTTGCCAATCAACATATCTAAGTAATTTTTTTACAGCGAAATTGATTGTTTTGGAAACAACAAATATGCAGAATCCCATCAGGTTCGTCGTAATTCTCGCATGAAGAGGTGGTCAATACCACATATATCACAATGAAAAAGTTTATAGGTTTGATAATTACCAATGGCATTATCAACTATCCTAACATTGAAGAATAGAACCGTTATTTCGTTGTTTCACAATATTGTCTTTAGGCCATTTCCGTCCAATGCGACTACTCGAGTTATGCTGTTTGTACTGGTTTCTCACAAAATGAAATAAAATCCAAAAAAATTAATAGCGAATTTTATCACGACCGAGCGAAAATTAAATGACATCAGCTTCGGCTGAGTTTCAAGTCTTAACTGAATCTTAATTTTTGAAATTAGTTCGCTTGTACGAAATAAAAAAAAATCGCTACCTGTGCGGTGGTTGAAAACAAAAAAGTTGTTTTACTAATTCCTAATTCTTGGAACTTCCCTTTTTAATTACTTCTATCTAAATCGCTATTTATTTAATGGTTGTGGGATTTTTAACGCAAATTATCGACTAAGACCATTTTCTTTTGAAATGAAATTTATTGAAGAAACTGAGAAGCATATTATAGATCAAAGAGAAAGCAAAAAAGACTTAGTTTTGTGGAAAATATTTTCAAAAGCATGAAAAAAATAATTTTTCCAATATTTTGCTTCACAAGCACCACAAAAATTTTCTTATTTTAATTATTGCACAGGTCTCTAGCAATAATTTGGCTTTAAGAGATTGAACAAATATCAATTAGTCGACGAGTTATAGCCAAAAAACCATATAAACAATATGCTGAAAATCGGCATTTGACTGCAAAGTTCGAAGGTCGATTAAAAAAAAATTCGAGCTAACATAAACAAACGTCGCGATACGGGTCTTCTAATTAAGAGTCTATTTTCACACCTCACTCTTAGAATCGACCTAACTTTTGCTAACCTGACTTTGTTCCACAGTGTTATTTTTGTTTGATTTTAAAAAAATTGGTATGTTACTGATAATAAAGTCCAGAAGATAGATTACATAAAATTTCCAATTGCTTCTTTAGCTGAATCTCTCTTGAATGATGGAAGATTCCTTTAGCTATGTGTTCCTTTATGTATGTATTGAAAAATAAAAATACTAAATACTGTGGACCACTAAGATCAAACAAGGTTGGTTGGCCGAATCTGAAATCTTTCAATCTGATGAGAAAATAGCAAGTGCAATAAACTCAACTGGAATTAGAAATTCGAGTGCAAATTCTAGGCAACTTTATTTTTCAAATTAGCCAATTCGCAAACCAACACCTTTTCGGTTTATTATTATTATGAATGAAGATAACAAACTCATTAGCTAACACACTAACAAATTTAATAAACACACACATAGCATATGTATAATTTTATGTATGTGTTAGAAGCAACTTTAAATGCAATTTACTTCAAATAAAGGACAAAATTTAAAAATCTGTAAATCTGGGTAACAGCTGGGTAACAGCTAAATACCTTTCAACTAATATATGGTTGGTCAAAATCGGGTAAAACGGTAGTACAAAACATCGATCACAAGAAATCGCCAGCCTATTAATATTATAAATGAAATACCAAATACCAAATACCAAAGAAATAAGACTTATTTAAACTTTTCATAATCTCAATATGCAAGAAAGCGGGTAAAAACCGTGAAGGAAAAATGGTCGAAAAAGCAATCATTATTCTAGACTATGACCGAGTCAATGGTGGAATTAACCTCTCTGATAAAATGATACCTTCCTACAGCCTAGCAAGTAAACGTGTAGAATGGTATCTAGAAGTATTGTTTGAATGTGTTAGTATTGAAATTTTAGATAGTTGGGTTTTGTATAATAAATTTTATTCAAACAAACAAATGAAATTAGAACAGTTTACAAAGTCAATTTCCAATTCTTTGCTTGGCATTAAATTGATAAAAAAAAAATATTATTTTTTATCGTTTTATATCCTGGAAATTCGAAGTTTTTCTTATTCACGTGTTCATGTCTTATTTAAAAACAACACAATTTCAACACGCTCAGACTGTTAGATCACTTTATTTTGTATAACATAACGTCTGTGCATCATGTGTGATGTACTGGATAGTTAAAGGGTCTAAGATTTGTAGTAAATGAATATTATTGTAAATACGTTTCCTCTAAATTACCTTTCTGCATACGGTATCACTGAATTCCACAACATCGCCACCTTAACCAGGAATGACATGTCCATAATAATTGTTGAAATCCTTTGGTAAATTAAAGAACTATTTCTGCCAGAATTGCCAAAAATTAATTTATCTACTATTTGTATAGCGCAATGAAATTTGATGATTTTATAAAACAAAATAATCTGACGCGGGCTAGTATAATCCTCAAAATCATACCCATATAGCTGCAAGTGAATTTCAGATACCTGTGATCTTATTTTTAAGCAAAAAATGTACCTTATTAAGCTATGAAAACATAATTTTATTGTGTTAAATTAAATTATCCCGTAAAGTTAACGTAAAGTTAATAAGAATAACGGGATACATAATGCATAGTGATACTAACACTTTTATTACAACCAGGAACTGGGGCTTAATCGACTCATTAGTTTTCGACCGAAATTATTTATTCATCATTATAAATTTCTGAGAATATTTTTTATCTGGACCTTTATTAAGAATTAAAGTGAAATAAGGTGACCGACCGTGTTCTTTTAATTATTGTACTAAGGTATATCTTGAAGGAAAAAAATTTATCGCGCCCAACGTGGGGCTCGAACCCACGACCCCGAGATTAAGAGTCTCGTGCTCTACCGACTGAGCTAGCCGGGCGTCTTGGTTTGGCGTTGACATTTTATCAATATTAAAAATCGCCAAGAATGATAGTTTCCTGAATCAGAAATAAGCTCTGAATCTTGAATGAAGAAGGTTCTTTAAAGAAAAATTTTTTGACACGTATATCGAAGGATAGTTATGCTTTTTCGAAACTACATATTAAATGTTAAAATGGTTAACAACAATTTTTGAAATATAGATCAATGTTTCCAAAATTCACGTAAATTGTGGCAGAAATTTTTTCAGGAGTAAAAATAAGTCCAATGTCAAGAGACGGCTAGCTTTTTTCAATTATTACAGAAGAACCATATAATACACATTACAAAGCCTTAAATTGTAATGAAAATATCATGGCTATGTTGTGTACTATATGCTGATTTCACAGATTATTTTGATTGTTTAACCCTTTTAATCTTTATTCATAATTATTTTTATTATATTTTATGCTTTTATATTAAACAAAAGTATTTTAAGCACTCAACTTGGATAGATTGAAAGTCTCTTGCTCAACCGACTGAGGTAGATGGTCATATCGCTAGAAGTCGATTCAAGTCCAATTCGTAATTTCTTGACCAATTTAGTTTACAAACTAATTTTTTATATATTCGTAAATCAACAATGAATTCTAATGTTTAATTAACACAGTTTTGATTTAGGAGTATCAGACACATTTAACGCAGTGACTCGCAGTAACTTTTATGTCCACATAAAAACTATATAATTTTCAAAAAGTTAAAAACTTTTTTAAATGATGGTTAATTTCAGTACCCACTTTAGTTGTAGCAGCAGTCTCTATAGATATATAATTAACATGTTTCTTATGTGTAAACTTCATACGCGCATGGGGGTAAATTTCTATTTCACAATATAATCACAACAACAGCGTAACATGTGAGCCGTAAGACAAATCGGTGTGACTTATGATTGTATTGGTGAAAAAATTATGATATGTAATAAATAACCTGTTTGAAAATTAAAAACGAAAAATGAAAAATAAAAAATTAAAAATTAAAAATTAAAAATTAAAAATTAAAAATTAAAAATTAAAAATTAAAAATTAAAAATTAAAAATTAAAAATTAAAAATTAAAAATTAAAAATTAAAAATTAAAAATTAAAAATTAAAAATTAAAAATTAAAAATTAAAAATTAAAAATTAAAAATTAAAAATTAAAAATTAAAAATTAAAAATTAAAAATTAAAAATTAAAAATTAAAAATTAAAAATTAAAAATTAAAAATTAAAAATTAAAAATTAAAAATTAAAAATTAAAAATTAAAAATTAAAAATTAAAAATTAAAAATTAAAAATTAAAAATTAAAAATTAAAAATTAAAAATTAAAAATTAAAAATTAAAAATTAAAAATTAAAAATTAAAAATTAAAAATTAAAAATTAAAAATTAAAAATTAAAAATTAAAAATTAAAAATTAAAAATTAAAAATTAAAAATTAAAAATTAAAAATTAAAAATTAAAAATTAAAAATTAAAAATTAAAAATTAAAAATTAAAAATTAAAAATTAAAAATTAAAAATTAAAAATTAAAAATTAAAAATTAAAAATTAAAAATTAAAAATTAAAAATTAAAAATTAAAAATTAAAAATTAAAAATTAAAAATTAAAAATTAAAAATTAAAAATTAAAAATTAAAAATTAAAAATTAAAAATTAAAAATTAAAAATTAAAAATTAAAAATTAAAAATTAAAAATTAAAAATTAAAAATTAAAAATTAAAAATTAAAAATTAAAAATTAAAAATTAAAAATTAAAAATTAAAAATTAAAAATTAAAAATTAAAAATTAAAAATTAAAAATTAAAAATTAAAAATTAAAAATTAAAAATTAAAAATTAAAAATTAAAAATTAAAAATTAAAAATTAAAAATTAAAAATTAAAAATTAAAAATTAAAAATTAAAAATTAAAAATTAAAAATTAAAAATTAAAAATTAAAAATTAAAAATTAAAAATTAAAAATTAAAAATTAAAAATTAAAAATTAAAAATTAAAAATTAAAAATTAAAAATTAAAAATTAAAAATTAAAAATTAAAAATTAAAAATTAAAAATTAAAAATTAAAAATTAAAAATTAAAAATTAAAAATTAAAAATTAAAAATTAAAAATTAAAAATTAAAAATTAAAAATTAAAAATTAAAAATTAAAAATTAAAAATTAAAAAATAAAAATTAAAAATTAAAAATTAAAAATTAAAAATTAAAAATTAAAACTTAAAAATTAAAAATTAAAAATTAAAAATTAAAAATTAAAAATTAAAAATTAAAAATTAAAAATTAAAAATTAAAAATTAAAAATTAAAAATTAAAAATTAAAAATTAAAAATTAAAAATTAAAAATTAAAAATTAAAAATTAAAAATTAAAAATTAAAAATTAAAAATTAAAAATTAAAAATAAAAACTTAAAAATTAAAAATTAAAAATTAAAAATTAAAAATTAAAAATTAAAAATTAAAAATTAAAAATTAAAAATTAAAAATTAAAAATTAAAAATTAAAAATTAAAAATTAAAAATTAAAAATTAAAAATTAAAAATTAAAAATTAAAAATTAAAAATTAAAAATTAAAAATTAAAAATTAAAAATTAAAAATTAAAAATTAAAAATTAAAAATTAAAAATTAAAAATTAAAAATTAAAAATTAAAAATTAAAAATTAAAAATTAAAAATTAAAAATTAAAAATTAAAAATTAAAAATTAAAAATTAAAAATTAAAAATTAAAAATTAAAAATTAAAAATTAAAAATTAAAAATTAAAAATTAAAAATTAAAAATTAAAAATTAAAAATTAAAAATTAAAAATTAAAAATTAAAAATTAAAAATTAAAAATTAAAAATTAAAAATTAAAAATTAAAAATTAAAAATTAAAAATTAAAAATTAAAAATTAAAAATTAAAAATTAAAACTTAAAAATTAAAAATTAAAAATTAAAAATTAAAAATTAAAAATTAAAAATTAAAAATTAAAAATTAAAAATTAAAAATTAAAAATTAAAAATTAAAAATTAAAAATTAAAAATTAAAAATTAAAAATTAAAAATTAAAAATTAAAAATTAAAAATTAAAAATAAAAACTTAAAAATTAAAAATTAAAAATTAAAAATTAAAAATTAAAAATTAAAAATTAAAAATTAAAAATTAAAAATTAAAAATTAAAAATTAAAAATTAAAAATTAAAAATTAAAAATTTAAAATTAAAAATTAAAAATTAAAAATTAAAAATTAAAAATTAAAAATTAAAAATTAAAAATTAAAAATTAAAAATTAAAAATTAAAAATTAAAAATTAAAAATTAAAAATTAAAAATTAAAAATTAAAAATTAAAAATTAAAAATTAAAAATTAAAAATTAAAAATTAAAAATTAAAAATTAAAAATTAAAAATTAAAAATTAAAAATAAAAAATGAAAAATGAAAAATAAAAAAAGAAAAATGAAAAATGAAAAATTATAAATAAAAAATGAAAAATAAAAAATTAAAAATGAAAAATAAAAAATGAAAAATAAAAAATGAAAAATACAAAATGAATGAAAAATAAGAAATGAAAAATTAAAAATTAACCGGTTGAAATAATAAACTTAAAAATTTTTATATAAGCAGAGCCTCTGCAGTTGATTGCTATTAGTGATACATAGATGATGCTTTCTGTTTGATTTAAAAAAAATGCTATAAAAAATCTTTAATTACTTCCCTGTGATCGGACTCACATGATTTTTTTTTTCCTAAAAAAATACCTTTTTATATGAAAGGAGGTTCTTCAAAAACAGTTTTCTTGAAATACTCGTAATCATATTCTTATAAAAGTAATTTTTCTTAAAAAAGTACCTTACAGTATATTTTCTTGACAAAACATATTCTTAAAACAGTTCATTTTCGTAAAAATGTATCTTTACTTAAAAAAGTAAATTTTCTATAAAAGAGTGATACATTTCAGAAAAAGCAGTTTTTTCCTAAAGCAAAAACTTTTATATAAAAAAGTAAATTTCCTTAAAAGTTAATTTTCTTAAATAATTACATTTTCTTAGAAAGTACTTTTTCGTAACAAAGTAACTTTTCTTAAAAAAGTACATTATCTTGAAAAGTACCTTCTCTTAAAAATGTTTATTTTCTTTAAAAATTATATATTTTATTAAAAAATTCTTAAAAAGTATATTTTTTTCTAAAAGAAAATTTTTTTAAAAAAATACCTTCTCTTAAAAAAGAACACTTTCTTAAAAATACGTTTTCTTAAAAAATAAATTTTCTTAAAAAGTACTTTTTCTTTAAATAGCGCATTTGCTTAAAAAACTACCTTTTTTGAAAATGGTAAATTTTTTAAAAATAATATTATTTTAATAAAAGTATATGTTTTTTAAAATTTTAAGTACGAATATGGCTTATTGGTCTCCCTACCTCTGCTGATACACCATTAACATTAAAGACATCTTTAATATTGATGCCAGCATTAGAAATACGTCCGCTGCGAATATTGGGAACGCCACCATTATTATTGAACTGAAATGGAAAGATCAGAACGATCGTAAAACCTCTCAAAACTTTTGATAACACCCCTTAACACTTACAGTTGAGGCAGCAGCAATGCCATATTAATTTTTGGCGCCCAAAGTTTGCATCGATGATTTTCTACGCTCCTGCACGCTTTCGTTTTTCATCATTTTTCTATCAGCGAGCTGTTTGTGAATTTTTGCACTGTTTGTCGTTATTCTGAACTCTTCAATGAACGCAGCTTTCAATTTAGCCCACGATGTAATTCCGCGCTCACCTTGTATAAACAATTTCGCCAAACCAGTTATAGACTTTTTTGCAAAAACATACATTTGAAAATCATCGCAATGCATTATAGCGGCTATCTTTTCAAATTCCTGCACCCAAAAGTCGATAGGTAAATTTTTATTGCCGTCAAATGTGCGAATGGAATCCTCAATATCACGGAAATTCATGGCAAATCTTGGGTTTTGTGGTGTGTTCCGTTTCGCCGGTATTGTATTCGCAAAATTAGTATTTTCAATAGACAAAAAGCTATCATCATCTTTAGTATTAACAACGTTATGTTGTGATTGTTTTAGCTGCTTTTGTATGTCGATATTTTATAATTGTACACAGCATCATCGTCATCACCGCTGCTGATTTCGTCGTCTTCTTTGTCGTCTTCAGATATTTGATAATTGAACAAAAATCCCTTCTTCAGTTGTTTGAAAATGTGCAATTTCAAATCTGCGTCGTTATAACAGCCTTTCTTTGATAAGCGTCGTCGTTTTCGCTGTAATCAAACCCTTCAAACTCTCTCAAACGTCATCGATTACAACGGTCCCCTTCATGCTCGAACACAAATTTATGAAGTGCTACAATATTCTCCCTTCTAGTGCGTCGAATATGTTCGCGAACTCCATCAAACATACCTAAACTTGCCATTGTTCTTTATCATCTTTTTTTTCACGAATTCTAATAATGTTTCCTTTTCACTCATTTTCTAGATATGTATTCCGGTTGAGCCCCAAAATTTGTGGTGGTTTTACTTAAAAAAATATTTTGATATGTGTTTTATTCAAATTGGAAAAAATTATGACTCAAAATAAAATAATAAAATGACATTAAATTCAAGTATTATATAATGTAAAAAGAAAAATAAAATTATTTAAAAGCTCAGTGCTCGTCAAACATGTATTATTCCTTAAGTGTTTGAGATCGATCCCACATACATATATGTGCCACCTATCGGGTCCATTTATACATACAAATATTTCCTATGATAAAACATACATACATTCTGAATTGCAGTCAAATCGCACTGAAAATAGGAATTTTGTTTATAACTTGACGCCAATGCCAGCTAGAGGGTTGAAACTCAAAAACAACACAGAAGAGCTCGAACCAAATCTGTGGTGCAAATCTTAGCTCGACAGCTCTTATGATCCCGGAGACCATTCGCTACAAACAAATGCACCAAAGTTTTTATATATATAGATATTTCGTCGTATTTTTATTTTTTGAAAAAAAATGAATGCGACCAACGTGGGGCTCGAACCCACGACCCCGAGATTAAGAGTCTCGTGCTCTACCGACTGAGCTCGCCGGACTTTAAATAAACATTTTACAAAATATTGTCAGTAATTGTAAGAACTTTTTAATTTTGTGAAACAAATTTTTTTATAAAAACAAATTATTTTTAAAAAATTGCTTTTAAAATATATTTTTTAAATTAAGAAACCACCATTTCTTAGTTTCTATTTATGTCTAAAGTTTTTGATATTTATAACGTGTTAAAAATAGGCAATATGCCCGGCTAGCTCAGTCGGTAGAGCACGAGACTCTTAATCTCGGGGTCGTGGGTTCGAGCCCCACGTTGGGCGCAATATACTTTTGTAAAAAATATCGATAATCACAGAAAGAATTATAAGTGATATTCGGAAATAAAATAATACGAGTAGCTACAGTTAGTACGGCAGAGAATTTCGCTATGCTTTAAAAATGAAAAAGATGCGCTACAATTTAAATTAAACTTAGTATAGCCCAGCACTAATTTATATATTAATATATAAATATTAAGAATTTAAAAATCGAATAGACTTAAAATTTAAGCAGCTACACCTAAAATTTTAGGAAATATTAGTTTTACATTCAATTTTTGTTTTCCAATGTTTTTTTAATCTATACTAGCAGATTCCATCCCTCGAAATTCGAGTGCAAATTCTAGGAAATTTTATTTTTTCATTAAATAAAGACCCTAAAAGTATGCTAATCAATTATGGCCAATTCACAAATCAATACAAAAAAACAAACTCATTTTTATTTCAAACATATTAACAAATTTAATAAACACACACATAGCATTGTATAATTTTATGTATGTGTTAGTAGCAATTTTAAATGCAATTTTCTCAAAATAAAAGAAATAATTTTAAAAAGAACTATCTTTCAAATATTATACGTTTGAAGAAGAAGAAAGAAATCGCCTAGCCCATTAATATTATAGATATATGTATAAAAAATTTATGAATATTTAAACGAGCGTCAATTCATGTTTATCAATTTTACCAATTCACAATTCAACACAGAGCGTGTGATATATAATTTAAATCATTCGCATTAGCAGGGTGGAACGAATTATTATAAATATTTTATTTTATTTAATTTAATATATTTTTAAGACAGATTTAAGATAAATTTTATCATTCTCAGCTTCTCCTCCATATTAACTATAACTGTGCCAATTTTCACACTCCTCTGCGCCCGCATATTGCTTAAAAAGGGAATTAAAATTTACTTTATATATTAATATGTATATAGATATCAAAAAATTTAAATGCCATTGTTTCATAAAAAATATTTTTTTTTAAATTTCGGAATGACTCAGTGATTTTATATTAATAGTATGGAAGCCACAAAATTATACAAAATTTATTTCACTTCAAAATCTTTTAAATCAAAAAAGTTACAGTCATTCAAAAATAAAAATTTACAAAGAAATTTTTAATTTTAGCAAAATACTGAGAAAGCCCATTTTCGAAGACCCTGTTCGCTGTGATATAGTTGAGATAGGGTCGCATTTTTTTGGCTCCCGAGGTTTACTAGTAATTACTTTCAAATGAATAACATAACTTTAAAATCGGTAACAAAATAAAATGATTTTTGGCCGCCTTCTCAAAATATGGTCCACTGTGCGACGGGTGAAATTTTAACAAAGCTTAAATCGCAGAGTGCTATATTTGGAAACCCTATGCAAATTATTTCCGATAGAGGAACTGCTTTTACTTCTGATGACTTCAAAAACTATCGCGAGTTCGAGAATATTAAGTATTTTTTGATAACAACTGGATTACCACGATCAAATGGACAGATAGAAAGGTTAAACGCAATTATAGTCCCTGTTTTATCCAAGCTTAGTTCAAATGAACCCACTAAATGGTACAAGTATGTGGAAAACGTGCAGCAAATAATTAACTCAACATTTTCGCGAAGTATAAACATAACACCTTTTGAGCTTTTGGTTGGTGTGAAAATGCGAACTCGTGAGCACAAAGAGATCAAAAATCTTATTGAGGAGGAAATGATAGCTAATTTTATTGATTACAGACACGAAGCAAGAATTAAAGCAAAGGAGCAAATAGCTAAGGTTCAAGCTGAAAATAAGAGAAATTACAATTTACGACGTAAAAAAGCTACAAAGTTCATGATAGGTGACCTGGTTGCAATAAAACGAACTCAATTTGGTCCATGCCTTAAGTTGAAGCCGAAATATCTAGGGCCGTATAAGGTAGTGAGAGTAAAACCTAATGCTACTTATGATGTTATGAGAGCTGATGTTTTCGATGGTCCAAAAAATACGACAACATGTGCGGAGTTTATGAAACCATGATCTATAAGCCTAGATGACAATGAATTCCAGGCGAATTCTATGCAAGATGGCCGAGTTGTGGGATCGATCTCAAACACTTAAGGAATGATACTTGTTTGTCGAGCACTGAGCTATTAAATAATTTTATTTTTCTTTTTACCTTATATAATACTTGAATTTAATGTCATTTTATTATTTTATTTTGAGTCATAATTTTTTCCAATTTGAATAAAACACATATCAAAATATTTTTTTAAATAAAACCACCACATGTATGTTAGATGATGCCAAAAATTTTTTTGCTGGACCCGGTAGATGGCGCTGGCGTTCGAAAAATAATGAGTTGTCAAATTTATTTAAATTTTATAATTACAAAATTCACAATCGTTTTTATATACAAATATTCTAACCAAAAAGGAAATTGCATTAGATATTGCTTTATCTGGAATAGCCGCAACATTATTGAATGGTGGTCGTACAGCTCATTCAGCACTCAAATCACCGTTAAACGTACAAACGAATGACAATGCTGTATGTAATATAAAAAAACATATGGCAAAAGTTCTGCAAAAATGGATTATTATTTTTTGGGATGAATGTTACATGGCTTACAAACATTCCTTAGAAGCACGACATAGAACTTTAAAAGATTTGAAAGGCAATGAAAGACTTTTTGGTAGAGCTCTTATTTTATTATCTGGAGATATTCGTCAAACATTGCCATCATACCAAAATCAACCTATGCTGACGAAATAAATTCCTGCTGAAAATCATCAACGTTATGGAGTAGCGTTCAAACTATATAATTAACAACAACCATGCGAGTACGATTACAATATGATCCCACGGCTGACCAATTTTAAAAACAACTACTTGATCTTGGTAATGGTAAAATCAATATTAACCCAACCAGTCAAACTATTAAGATATCCACAAAATTTTTAATAATTTTTATCGTCACGCGATGAATTAATTGAAAATTTATTCCGCGACATTCAAAATCAATATCGTAACCATGATTGGTTAAGTGAAAGAGCTATTTTAGCCACAAAAAATGTCGATGTCGATAATATTAATGTTGTTACTCAGGACATGATTGATACCGAAACGTTTTCTTTAAAATCTATGGATAGGTTGTTGTGGAAAATGAAGCAGTCAATTATCCAACAGAATTTTTGAATTGACTTGATGTGCCCGGTCTACCGCCACATTTATTAAAATTAAAAGTTGGTTCTCCAATAATTTTGCTACGTAACCTCAATGCTTCAATACTGTGTAATGTAACCAGGTTAATAGTTGAGAGAATAATGCCCAATGTTATTGAAGCCACAATTCTCAAAAGAAAATTTAAAGGAGAACATGTTTTGCTGCCAAGAATTCCTATGATTCCTACCGACACACCGATAACATTCAAAAGATTGCAATTTCCGATCAGATTGGGCTTTGCCTTGACAATTAATAAATCTCAAGGACAATCATTGCAAATATGTGCAAATATGTCGAAAACAGTAGTTTTTCCCACGAGCAACTATATGTGGCATGTTCCCGTGTCGGAAAGCCAGCAAATTTATTCATTTACTGCGAGAATAATGAAACTAAAAATATTGTTCACTCTTTAGCATTACAATAATAGAAATATGTATATGGTCATTCTTATATGTTACAATAAATATTTATTTTCATTTTCATAAGTAAAACATGGTTTTTCTTTAACAGTTTACAATTAATATTAACAAATGCACAAACTTTTTTTATATAGGTATATACAGATTCTAACTAAAATAAAAAATTCATTGAGGGCAAAACAACGTTTGCCGGGTCCAGCTAGTATATATATAGATAAAAAAGACATTGGAAGACAAAAATTTAATAAAAAAGAATATTTCTTAGAATTTGCAGTCGATTTCGAGTGCTGGGCTAACTAGTTTAATTTAAATTGTAGTGCATCTTTTTCATTTTTAAAGCATAGCGAAATTCTCTGCCGCCGTACAACTAACTGTGCTGCTACTCGTATTATTTTATTTCCGAATATCACTTATAATTCTTTCTTTGTTTATTGATATTTTTTACAAAAGTATATAGCGCCCAACGTGGGGCTCGAACCCACGACCCCGAGATTAAGAGTCTCGTGCTCTACCGACTGAGCTAGCCGGGCATATTGCTTATTTTTAACATGTTATAAATATCAAATAATTTAGACATAAATAGAAACTAACAAATACTTGTTTCCTAATTTTAAAAAATATAGTTTAAAAGCAATTTTTTAAAAATAATTTGTTTTTATAGGAAATTTTGTTTCACAAAATTAAAAAGTTCTTAGAATTATACACAATATTTTGTAAAAATTTCATTACAAGCCCGGCTAGCTCAGTCGGTAGAGCACGAGACTCTTAATGTCGGGGTCGTGGGTTCGAGCCCCACGTTGGGCGCAAATAATTTTTTCAAAAAATAAAAATAAGCCGAAATATATTTTTTGAAATGTTTATATATAAAATGGTTCATATAATATAATTGTATAAATTTAAAAAAATAGAACTCTCAAACATCTTCGAACACATGGTTGTTGGTGTTATAAAAATTGGGACTACTATACTAATTCTTTTTTGTTTTTAAATATTATTTATTTAAAACAACAAACCCATAAATTCCTTCACGAATACACAAAAAATAATTAAAATTCTTTAAATACTTTTAGTATTCAATCCCCCACACAAGAAAAGACAATTTAAAAATAGTTTTCTAAATAATCGTACTATTCTTCTGCTGATACTACGATAACTTGTGACTTAATTGAGTTGATCGCACATTCGCACGTTCTTAACTAAATACATTCATTCACACATAATCTGAACACACAAACCGACAGCATTCATTGTGTTCTTGTTTATTAATAAATTTCTTTATATAGTTTTATTATGTTTTTTACTCGTGCACACACAATCTTACAATTGTTTGTATACGCTTTTTAGTTTAGGGATTTCTACATGCCCGGCTAGCTCAGTCGGTAGAGCACGAGACTCTTAATCTCGGGGTCGTGGGTTCGAGCCCCACGTTGGGCGATGTCAAATTTTTTAAAAAAATTAAAAATATATATTCATTGGACGGAACTATAAGTTCTTCGAAATATGAAAATAAATTTGGAAATGATCTGTTTAAATTTGAATGTATTGAACTGATAGAATAGACAGAGATAAAATAGATAAAGAAAAAGAAATGCACTTGTTTGTGTTATCTTACATAGGTTGTATATATATATATATTATAAAAAAAAAACTATGTGAGTCGAATCACAGGGGAGATGGTAAACATCTAGTAATTAAAACATTTTTTTAAAATGGAATGCTTGTGCTTTTAGTATTTATAGTAAAAATTTTATACCCTATACTACTATGTGGTTTGGGTATAGTGACTTTGTGCTGCTGTTTGTAACTACCAAAAATATTTGACCTAGACCCATCTTTTATTATACCGATCGACTCAGAATCACTTTCTGATTCGATTCGATGAAATTTGGTATATAAGCTTCTATCGGCCATAGGATGAACGCAGTTGAAATTGGTGAAATTCGGTCCATGTTCATGTCGGTCTAGACCGACTATAATTTTCTTACTTGTTTTATTTTTGAACTTTTGTTAATATTACCAAAAAAAAAAAAAAAAAAAACAAATCTTTTCCGATGAAAATGGCAAGATTTTAGAAATGTTTCTAAAACCATCGGACTTCGAAAATAAAATCATACAGACTGTCAATTTCATAACATAAGCTTTCTACATGATACGACTTTTTCATAAGACTCGACTTTTGGACCTTATGCTGAGAAAGTACCGTTTACTAAAAAAGCAGTCTTTGTAAAAAAGTACCTTTGGTTGAGAAAGTACGTTTTATTTGAAGAGTACACTTTGTTAAAAATTATCTTTTGAAAAGCATCTTGTCATGAAAAAGAGCCTTTTCTTAAAAAAGTACCCTTTGTTAAAAACGTATCTTTTCATAAAAAAATTATCTCTTCTTAGGAAATTACCTTTTGTTGAGGAAATACCTTCTGCTGAGAAATTACTTTTCGTAAAAAAGTGCCTGTTTTAAAAAGTACCTTTTATTAAAAGAGTACTCTTTGTTTAAAATTGTTAGAAAATTGTATGAATATATTGAAAAGCATCTTTTCATAAAAAAGGCCCTTTGCTAACAAAGTACCCCCTGTAAAAGGAACCCTTCGTTAAAAATTACCTTTCGTTAAAAAAAAATCCTTTGTTGAGAAAGTATCATATGTAAAAATAACCTTTTGTTAAAAGAGCAAATTTTGTTAAAAAGTAACTTTTTTTAAAAAAATTTACCTCTGTTAGAAGAATAAAACTTGTTTAAGAAGTATCTTTTGGTGAGAAACTATCTTTTGTTTCAAAAGTACTTTTGGTTAATAACGTTTTTTTTGTTGAAAAAGGAGCTTTTGTTTAAAATACCTTATGTTAAAAGGTACGTTTTGTTAAAAATATTACCTTTGTTAAAAAAAGTACCTTTTTTAGGAGTTCCTTTTCTTAGAATGGTACATCCCTAAAGAAAGTTGCTGGTCTAGAAAAAGTAGATTTTCTGTAAAAAACTATCATAAAAAGCATATTTTCCAAAAATCAATTTTTATAATTTTTCATCGGTCGAAGTCGCCTTACTACAGACTATTTGAACATAAAATGCACAAACAACACATTTATTTCTATGTGAATGCGGGTATTATCATATTATGTGGGTGGGTCTTTAACATTGGCCAATTTTGTTTGTATGTACAATGTCAAGGTTTAACATTTTGTTTGAAAAACATTTGTCGATTTATCACTCTACATAACTAATGTGTGTTTGTTAAAATGCAGATTAAATCCATATATTAATTAAAACATTTAACGTTAATGTTAAGAACGGAACTCCTCTTTACTAAACGCTACTTGCTATATGGTGACAGTTCGCACTATTCTCTGCTTATCTAGTATTATATGTATTATATAATATTTTATATATATTTTTAAGAAAATCCAACTATAAATTGTTTAAAATATCTGTTATAAGACGAGTATTTTACACAATGTAATTTTGTGTTCTTGAGATGTATAACATCTATCAGTCTTTTGTTTTCTTGCTTTTTGTCTTGTCACAATCTACTATTTCCAAGTATTGTTTTTGGCCATTTGACCATGATTTCCTTTAAGAGTAACATCTTTCTTTGGTTGTTTTTTATTTATTTGTCCGAATATACGTAAAATATAGTTTCAAAGTCGTTTTAGTTCTTGTACATTTTTTATGTTAAGCAATTTTTTATATGGCTTTTCCTTCATTTTACTTGTATCTTATTAAAAGAAAGTTTACTTTAAAGTGTCTTCTATAAAAAAAAAAAAAAAAAATAGAAGAACGCTGAATTTGTTATGGATGTTTGTAATTTGAAAACATTTTATAAAGAAATTACTTTTTTAGTTGTTCTAAACGATATCATAAATTATGTTTTACTTAAAACTTAACTCACAGAATGAGGCAAATGTAGCTTATGATAGTTTGTTTTATGAAAAATAAATAATTTATATACTCGTAGGTAGCTATCCATAAAACAAAATGAAGCTTTTCAAAGAGAACGAACAGCTTTATCATTGCATAGCAAATGCCGTTAAAAACATTGTTTTTTTTACAAGACAAAATGCATATCGGGGGTTTATATTCAAAAAGTGCTATCTTCTCTAAAAAACACTTTTGAGGAGAGCAAGGAACACAATTTATTCATTAGATCTAAAAGTATTCATCGATCGGTTTAGTACAATATCTATTAAGAATCGATCCTACTGTTGATGTTGAGGATCAAAATAATTGTTATAGATAATAGTTACGTTAGAGTATAGTTTAGAACCAAACGTAAATTATATTGTATATTGCAGATAGTACTTTTTGAATATAAACCCTCCATATGTTTTTGTGTGGGAGTACATTTGGTGTGTTCTATCTCTGCAAGTAGCATACCACTGTTTAAATCCTACTTCGTACATTTTTTGGTGTTTATTGACTTTTTTTTTATAAAAATATTTTTTTCTAAATTTTTTGGTGCGGACATTTTTTTTGAAATTTTTTCTTAATCCTTTATATAAAACAACTGATTTTCGATAAGATATTTACCATTTCAGTGATTGCTATCGAATACACTACTCCTCTGTGACTGGATTTTAAGTGTGATGAAAGAAATATTTTTACTTTTTCAAGCGGGTTGATCTCAGATTTTGTTTAGCATTTTGCGCGTTAACTTAATTATTTTATTGTTATAACATGTTGGTCGGAAATTTTTCCCAAAAAATCGGCAAATTTTTCAAATCGGAGAAAAGTGGTCGATGATGTTCTCCGCATTTCAGATAATTGCACGGAATTGCACATTTTAATAGATTAGATTATCACGCGGAATATACCTATATATATGCCAAATTTTAGAGCTCGCAGAAGGCTAAAAGAAATGTACAATTAAAATCATAATGGAATATAAAATAACTAGTATGCCCTGTCGTGCTTCGCTACGACTTACCGAAGTTCGTACTGTGCAATCCAAACTTGGATTATCCTAATCAAAGCCGGTAATACTTAATAGTTGGCATTGAATTTAGAATATCATTTGGCAATTTTTTATATTAGTGTTTTTTTTTTGGCTAATTTTGTCGATTTTTGATTTTAAAGTTAGACGTTGTTGCCAATTTTCACACCCGGCCAGAAGCAAATTTTAGTTTGAAAAAAATGACGACAAAAAATTACTATGCCATCTTTTTGCCCTTCCAGAAACCGTATCCCATGAAATCATAGCTGATCATATTTCAGAAATATCAACATTTCAAAAGCTCAAAAGCTTCTATTAATCTTTATAAGACGTGTTTTCAAGAAATAGGTAAGGGTATTCGACACTCTTACGATAGTAAGCCCTCTCAAGCCCTTGAAAATATTTCGAATATTGTAGAAACATTACCTGAAAAACAGCAAAATCAATTAATCTGTTCTCAACTAAAAACAAAAATTAAAGAGAGTGACAAGAAAAGTGAAGAATGAAATTATGTTAGATGCATTGGGTCCGAAAGCTAGAGTATCATTAAATAAGAAAATTTAAAAGAAAAGTTAATTTTACAGCTGATATTTTAATAATTTTCAGACAACTACTGGCGCTTCAAATACCTATATGAGAAAAATAACTAATTTCATTCGTACTTCTGCTGGAAGGCAATCAGTACCATCAAATTACGTCGCTAATATGCGCTCCAGATCGAACAAAATGAGCCATATTTACAAAAAGGGCATGTATGAGTTTGAAATTGAATCAAATAAAATAGAAAATAGACCAGTTATTTATGCAAACACCACACAGATTCTCAAATATATTTTTGATCACCGCTCTACGGAACATATTGAGAGAAGTAAGATCAAAATTATGGCTGGCGGTGGTCAAAAACTCCCCAAATTGTTTTACCCTATACCACTATGTTGTTTGGGTATAATGACTTTGTGCTGCTGTTTGTAACAACCAAAAATATTTGACCTAGACCCATATTTAATTATACCGATCGAATCAGAATCACTTTCTGAGTTGATTTAACAATGTCCGTCCGTCCGTCCGTCCGTCCGTCCGTCCGTCTGTGTGTCCATGTAAAGCTTTTAATCAAACTGCAGGTCGCAAATATGAATATGTTTTGATGAAATTTGGTATATAAGCTTTTAGCGGCCATGGGATGAACGCTGTTGACATTGGTGAGAATCGGTCCATGTTCAGACCTAACCCCCATACAAATTACCCATATGAAATCGACATAAATTGCCATAAGATCCAAATTGTCATTTAGATCTTACTCAAATTGGGTTTGTATGCGTTCATTACATCCACTAATGAGTAGTCCAAAAATGATACCTTTGACTCCATATAGAGCTGCTTCCCGATCTTCACTTAAATCTATTAAAAAACAAAAATATTGCACTGATTCTTCTCAAATTTTGTTTGTACATATTTTTGCAAAATACAAGAGACTTTACCAAACATGATCAGTATCGGTCCATTTTTGGACCTAGTCCCTTTATAGATATAGCATCCGATATGAACTTTTTCATATCTGCAGCCAAAAAAATTAATAAAAATCCCACTCAAATTTGGTTTTTGCTTATTTTCAATGTCCAGTTAGTTGGGCCTAAGAGATAGGGTTTCTAAACGCATGGTATAGGGTATCGTATAGCCGGTCTGGACCGACTATAATTTTCTTACTTGTTTATTTCTATTTTAGAAGAAAATGATCCAATTCAAATAGATAGTAGTGAGAATAAAGAAATGTCGTACTCTGACGATGGAAGTTTTGCAAAGAAGAGAAAGAGAAATTGAAAAGTGTTTATAGATTAATACTATTATGTATAGTACCAAATATAAAAGAAACTTACGAAAATGTAAAAAAGATTGTGAATTTAACGCAACTCAATGACATATCATTTAAATTTTTTTCGAATTTCAAACTTTTATTAA
The DNA here is from genome assembly GCA_963682025.1 of Cordilura impudica. Taxonomy (NCBI): domain Eukaryota; kingdom Metazoa; phylum Arthropoda; class Insecta; order Diptera; family Scathophagidae; genus Cordilura; species Cordilura impudica. Next base: position 93,951,852 of record OY821518.1, read on the forward strand.
ATGCTATTGGCCAACAGACTGCAACTGCAACATACCCATGTCCTTATTGCTTTATAAAGTTAAATGAATTACAGGACCATGATGTCCAAAGTATAGAGCTAAAAACCTTTAAATACTTGAAACAGGATTATACAAGATTTAAGTCTTCTGGTAAGGATAAAAAGAATGCTCCGCAATGCCATAGTGTAGTTAATCACCTCTCTCTTTCTGAAAGAAGATGACAACGAAGATGATAACATCCATGTAGTTGAGAAATGTATTTTACCTGGCCAAGGAAGTTGAAGCAAATTCCGAAAAACTACCACGGCGATATGTTTGAAAGGAACGCTTGCAGAAAACTTCCAAGAAAAGCGGATAAATTGGAGGATCCAGAAATCTATGATGAATATCTATGGAATATTTAAAATTCAGACTCTCATTGCATCATTTAAAGCTGTGAATACTATTGTTGACAAGTACTTTACAAAGAACATAGTCAATAATTCTAACATAAATAAGCACTTGACTGAAATCCGTAGATCATTTCAAAGTGCGAATGTTTCCCAAACTCTTAAAATTCATGTAATTCTTGATCACTTATTTTATGATGTTTTGGGGTTATGATTCGAACAAGCTAGCGAATCTATTTATAGAGAATTTATATAATTTTGGGATGGATTCAAGATAAATATTATCGATGCTCCAACTTTTTCGGTACGATTAAAAAAAAGCGGTAGTTTCTTTTTCTTCTCAGCATTTATAAAAAACATTGTTTATTAGTGGATTAGGTCTATTGGAGATACCACTTTAAAGAAAAGGTGTCAAGGTGTCTATCCCAAGGATAGTGTAGAAATGGTATAAACTCTGTTAATTAAACTTGTAGTTAAATATTTTTTCAAATCAAATTATATTTCCTATATTATTTTTTTTTTAAATTAAAATGCTAATATTTCTGAAACAGGATAAGCTAGGATTTCATGGGGTACGGTTTCTGGAAGGGCAGATTGCTCACAAAAATATGGCATAGTCACTTTTTGTCGTAATTTTTTTCAAACTGAACTTTGCTTCTGGCCGGTTTTGTTTTGGTTCTTCGCGATTTTCGGTTTTTGGCGATTTTTTAATTTGGGCTTTGCACCCATATGTATATACCGCGACTAATCACATTGGTAATTAATGTATTTACTTGTTAAAAGTTTCAAGACTGTCGCTTTCATATTACTTCATATCTTTTGTCTAGCAGGTGCCGTGTCCACTATTCTATCCGGACCATTTTTTATCTGACAACTCACATTAATATCTGATGAACTCTTACAAAGAGTCAAAGCTCTCCCTTTTACAGTACTCCCGTTATATAATACTAGATAATTATTTTGTATTGGCAGGGCCACGCCCACTGCACCAATCATGCCCATTTTTTTTTTTTTTGTTCAACTTAACTCACATAAAACGCAAACGTTCTGGAATGCAAACGGCTTAAGTCAAGATAAGGACGAAGTTGATAATTTTCTTAGAGACAATCAAATTGACATTTTGCTTGTCTCTGAAACTCACTCGACTCGTTGGAGTCTCTTTTCACTGCGCGGATACACCTTATACGATACTAAGGATCCAAGAGGTAGAGCATGTGGTGGCTCAGCTATCCTAATTAAATCCAGATTAAAACATTATTTAATGTGTGATCATTGTGAAAACTACCTACAAGCTACTAGTGATTTCATCAATATATTCTCCCCCAAGGTTTTCTATATCAGAAAATCAATAGACAAGTTTTTTTTAAATCACTAGACCCTCGTTTCATAGTTGGTGGCGATTTTAATGCCAAGCATAGATCCTGGTGGTCACGGCTTATATCTCGGAAGGGTCGTGTTTTGCTCAACACAATTTCTAAAATGTGTATGGATTTGGTCTCAAGCGGAGAACCAAAGTACTGGCCAACAGATGGGAAAAAAATACCCGATTTGATCGATTACGGATTAAAGAAGAACATCGCAAAAGGGCTTGTGCATGTAGAATCCTCGTTATAACTCTCGTCTGACCACCCACCCGTTATTGTTACTATTTCGAACCCCAAAAAAATTGTGTCCCCATCTGGTGATTTCACGCTTTTAAGTAATATTGATTGGCTAAAATACAAAAAGTTTCTTTGTACCCATTGCTTAGAAAGCTTTCCGCTAAGAACACCAGATGATATTGACCTCTCGATTGTTAACTTCGAACAGAATCTCAAACTAGCTGCTCAACTTGCTACTAAACCTCCTCGTCACATCATGCCATATACAACTACTTCTGTATATGTTGAAAGGCTATTAGGTGAAAAAAGAGGAATTCGAAGAGATTTGCAACTGCACAGATCTCCTCAACTTAAGCAACAATTGAAAGAATGCGCGAAAACCTACTAAAACTGCTTGAAACTCAAAGAAATGCTAAACTGAATAGTTATCTTGAAAAACTGGATCCAGCAGAAAAAACTGATTACTCTTTGTGGCGTGCTACAAAAAATTTTAAAAGACCTGTTGTATGTAAGCCTCCTCTAAGAAAGGAAAGTGTAGGATGGGCTAGGAATGACAAAGTGAAGGGAAATCTGTTTGTGGAACATCTAAACAAAGATTTTACTCCAATTATAACCCCTAGTTCTATTGATGAGTTGCCACCTGTTATTTCACAGCATAGACCAGTGTCCCTTCCTTTTGAGATTCGAGAGGTCGAAAGGGCTATTGTTGATTTAAACCCCAGAAATGCATCGGTGATCGGTGCGATCGGTAATAAAATGCTTTGGAGTTACCCCGCATAGCATTACGAATAATTCAGTTTATTTTTAATGCTATAATATGCCTTGAACATTTTCCACCAGAATGGAAAATTTCACTCGTTACAATGATACCTGAACCAGGTGAAGATTACACAAATGTCGAGCTACATAACGGGTGATCCAAACACACTTAAGCGGAGTATATGAAATTTATATGAGTTTTTAGAATGATCGAAGTTCATGTTGAGGCTCCCCCACATCCACTGAAAATTTGGAAAAAATTTAAAATTTTATAAAACTACGTTCGCATCGTCGATGACTGACTATACGATACACAAGACCATGGTTTAGAGACCCTATCTCTTCGGTCCAACTTATTTGATATAGAAAATAAGCATAAACCAAATTTGAGTGGCATTGTTAATATTTTTTTTGGCTGCAGATATGAAAATGTTCATATCAGATGCTATAGGTATATGGGGACTAGGTCAAAAAATGGACCGATTCTGACCATATTTGGTAAAGTCACTTATATCTTGAAAAAATATATACAAAATTTGAGAAAAATCTGTGCAATATTTTTGTTTTTTGATAGATTTAAGTGAAAATCGGGAAGCGGCTTTATATGGGGGCTATGACAAAGAATTGCCATATGAGCTTTCTTTTTGACAACTGATAACTGATAAACACACACAAACCCAATTTTACCGAGATATATGTGAGATATATGGATATTATGCAAATTTAAGTCGATTTCATAGGGGCTATTTGTATGGGGACTAGGTCTGAACATGGACGGAATTTCAAAAATAACATTCACCCTATGGCCGATAAAAGCTTATATGCCAAATTTCATTAAAGTATATTCATATTTGTGACCTGTGCTTTTTTTACAAGGTTTACATGGACACACAGACGGACAGATGGACAGACAGACGGACGGACAGACGGACATCGCTAAATCGATTAAAAAAGTAATTCAAAGTAGATCGGTATAACAAAAGATGGGTCTAAGTCAAATATTTTTGATAGTTACAAACAGCAGCACAAGGTCATTATACCCAAACCACATAGTGGTATAGGGTATAAACATAACAAAATTATTATGTAGCATTTATGTTAAACACTTATGTTAACACGAAAACATTCTTTGTCGTTGTTCTTTTTTATTTAGAATTTTGGCAAATATAATAAAAACTCCTGCCATTCGAGAGAGAATATAATAATAAATTCATTGAAATATACGAGATGTTTGGAAAAATATATTTATAATAGCTAGTATCCATATCATAGCAAATTTTCATAATTTTCTTTTATTAGTTGAAATGATTATGCCAAAAATATAAAAAAAAAAGTTTTGAGTTTTTGCTAGATAAAAATATTTGCAAAACATATATAAATATGCATATAAATTTATGAAAGAAGAAAAAAAAAAACAATCAGAATATTTCGTAGCTGTTAGAAAGACAAATGTTCATCACACAGTATATTTATACTAGAACTTTATAACGTAGGCGCTTTGTTTTGGTTGATAGTGTTTCAAAAAAAAAAAAAAAAAAAAAAAAAAAAAAAAAAAAAAAAAAAAAAAAAAAAAAAAACAAGCACGTAAAGAAAAAGATTTTTTTTAAGGAAAACTGACGAAAATATATTTTCGAAATGCCTTAATACTTAAAGAAAAAGATTTTTTTTTTAAGGAAAACTGACGAAAATATATTTTCGAAATGCCTTAATACTTAATTTGTTTGGATTTCGCTGTTTAACATTTCATAAAATAATATATAAATAAATATTGATGTTCATACAATTTTATATTATTTTTTTTATTTGCAGGTGCAAAATAATTTACGGAACATCTCTTAACAGGTAGGTGAAAATAATTGTTTTTTTTATAGTCCATATTTAAGGTTGTAAATATGCATAAAAACGAAAAGATAATGATCGAAATATAAAATTTAAATTTTATCTTATGTAAATACACAAAAATTGAAACTAATGTCAAAATTGCCTTTGCTAAACACGCAACATTCCTTCGTATACCTACGAAGTTTTGAAATATGCTGCAAATAATTGGTGTTTATCGATGTTCACAAAAAAAGAAATTAAAATCGATTATCATATTATTTAATCTGATTCGAGGTTTTGGCCCGATGTATATAAAATAAATCAATTCCCACTTAAATATATCATCATCTCAAAATATAATTATACCCTATATAGCTATGTGGTCAGGGTATAATGACTTTGTGCTGATGTTTGTAACTAAAGGGTCCGCCATCTAACGGTTTTTTTCAACTAGTGCTTATTTCGTGACTGGTAACACTTAGCTCATGTCTGATTTGACAGATAATTAGTTTTATCCTTCCGCTGAACGAATATGGTTGTGTATACGCTTGAACAATGCTGGGAAATATTGCGACATTACTTTGAAACTCATGGTAATGTTGCAGAATGTGTGCGAAAATCGCGTACGGATTTTGGTAGAAGAGAAGCACCGTCAGCTCCGTATGTTCGTTATCTTGTGAAAAAAGTGAAAGAAACTGGCATCCTCATCGATAAACCAAAGCGTGGAAAGCCAAAAATAGTGCGTACACCCGAGAATATTGCTGCTGTGGTAGAAAGTGTGCGTGAAGCGCCATCAACATCAATTCACCGTCGTTCGGCATCATTGAGACGAATTTTGCCTAAAGACCTTGGTATGACGCCATACAAAGTCCAATTGGTTCAGGAGTTGAAGCCAACTGACCATCCAATGCATTTTCGCTTCGCTAAGTGGGACTGCGATCGACTTACAGAAGAAGCCGATTTTGCCAAAAAAAATCATCTTTTCAGATGAAGCTCATTTTGATCTTGGCGGGTATGTAAACAAGCAAAATTGTCGCATTTGGGGCACAGAAAACCCGCATGCATACATTGAAAAGCACCCAAAACGAGTCACTGTTTGGTGCGGATTTTGGTCCAGAGGCATAATAGGGCCATTTTTCTTAAAAAATGAGCAATGAGTGGCCGTTACAGTCAATGGCGATCTTTATCGGGCCATGGCAACATTTCAAATAAAAAAAGAAATTTGAGATAATATTCAGTAGTTTTTTTTTATAGCATTTTCAAAAAAAAAAAAACAGGTAAGAAAATTATAGTCGGTCTAGACCAACTATATGATACCCTATACCATGCGTTTAGAAACCATATCTCTTAGGCTAACTAACTGGATATAGAAAATAAGCAAAAACCAAATTTGAGTGGGATTTTTATTAATTTTTTTGGCTGCAGATATGAAAAAGTTCATATCGGATGCTATATCTATGTGGGGACTAGATCCAAAAATGGACCAATCCTGACCATGTTTGGTAAAGTCTCTTGTATTTTGCAAAAATATATACAAACAAAATTTGAGATGAATCAGTGCAATATTTTTGTTTTTAATAGATTTAAGTGAAGATCGGGAAGCAGTGTATATGGGGCCAAAGGGATCATTTTTGGACTACTCATTAGTGGATGTAATGAACGCATACAAACCCAATTTGAGTAAGATCTATACGACAATTTGGATCTTATGGCAATTTATGTCGATTTCATAGGGGTAATTTGTATGGGGGCTAGGTCTGAACATGGACCGATTCTCACCAATTTCAATAGCGTTCATCCCATGGCCGATAAAAGCTTTTATACCAAATTTCATCAAAATATATTCATATTTGCGACCTGCAGTTTTATTACAAAGTTTACATGGACACACAGAGGGACGGACGGATGGACGGACGGACGGACGGACGGACATTGTTAAATCAACTCAAAAAGTGATTCTGATTCGATCGATATAATTAAAGATGGGTCTATGTCAAATATTTTTCGTTGTTACAAACAGCAGCACAAAGTCATTATACCCAAACCACATAGTGGTATAGGGTATAAAAAAAGTTATTTGGCGGACCCTATACAAAAAAAATTTGACCTATATTTGATATTTTTTATACCGATCGTCTCCTAATCAGTTCATGAGTCGTTTGATCGATGTACGTCCGTCCATCTGTCCGTCTTGCCGTCCGTCTCTGTGTCCATGTAAAGCTTTTAATGAAATTACAGGTTACAACTATGAATTTATTTTCATGAAGTTTGAAATATAAGCTTTCGTTGACCATAGGATGCACGCGATTGAAATTGGTGAAAATCGATGCATGTACAGACTTAGTCCCCCCCACTAATGATCTCTGTGAGATTGACTTAAGTTGCCATAATATACAAATTATCATATGTATATCGGTCAAATTGAGTTTGTATCTGTTAATTACATCCATTAATCAGTTGTCAAAAAATAAAGACGCTAGGTAAATTCTTATTCATTGCCTCCATATAATATCACTAAAATCTCTCAAAAAAATATTCACAGACTTTTGTGAAATTTGGTTTGTATACGTTTTTGCAAAAAAAATTGACCTTGCCAAATATGGTCTGGATCGGTCTATTTTTCGTCGAAGTCCCCAATGCCACTCAAATTTGGTTTACGCTTATTTTCTATATCCAATTTATTGAACCTAAGAGATATGATCTATAAACGCATGGCATAGGGTATCGTATAGTTGGTCTAGACCGACTATAATTTTTTACCTGTTTTTCATACAATATTTGCATATATTTTTGTACATTTCTATTAATGGAAAAGGTACATATAAATATGTACTGTAAACGGTATATGAAAGACATTGCCTATTGCTTTAAAAATCCGCGGCAAAAGGGCAAAAGTACCAATTTTAAATATAAATTACAAAACTTTGGCTTAAAATATCAGGATATTGTTTCATTAATTATTTCTTTTCGAAAAATCACGTGCAACATATATCGTATTCTAAAAAAATTGTTAAAAGCAAGTAAGAGTGTAAAATTCGGCTGTAGCGAAACTTTGGTACCCTCCACCCGTGTTCTAGACACAACATTATAACCAAGGCTACCTACAAAGGAACAAAAATATTTTGTGTATGTGTTTAAACCCGTTTGTCAGGTGAAAAACTCAACTATTATTTAAATTATTTGCTTAAATTAGATAACAACAAATATATGTATACCTGAATCCGCATAAACGAAATTACACTTTAAGTCGTCGAAAAAAATATCGCGACACATCCCATGTTTGAGCGACTTGCGTCTATTCATAGAAATAATGTTAGAGAGTGTTAGAGAGTATTTTGGTATTAAATACAATTCAAATCGATGGATATGATCTAAAGATATGAACAAAAATTCGTATATTGCACTATGGGTAATTTATCCCATTTTTTTGGCCAAAACTATTAACTGTTAGTCCGGAAAGTTTTTCGAACTGCAAAAGACGTTTTTGGAGTAAGAGGACCCTTATTTAATGATTTGGGAAGATTTAAAAAAATATGTTAGTAAAATATGTTAAAAAAATTAGTTAGTAAAAAAGATAGTTAACTTACTTTTCAATATCTAATTTTTTTATACGTATAATAAAAGGTTTTTTGACATAATATTAAATCAGTTTTTATTATCTTAAAAAAATGCGAACTCTTATATACAGAATTAGGTTTTAAAAATGGCTGTTTTCTTCTATTCAATTGTAATATTAAAGTCATTTTGTAAATTAACATCATCTAAAACATTTATGTACATAAAGTCTGTTATAGTATTGACATCATCTTCGCATTCGTCGTCTTCACTTGCGCTTAGATCCTCAGTGCTTTCAAAACTACATGGATGAACTTCTGGACTGCACAGCATATCAATCACTTCTCGTGGAAGCTGAAGACGTTTTCTAGTATCCATTCCGTCTTTAGATATATAGAAGAAACAAGTGGGTCAGACATATCCATGGCTCTGTTAAAAATATCTGACATATTATTTTTGCGGCTACATTTTCTGGCATGAAGCAGTCTATCAGATTTGTAAATTCTATGGTGTGACTCAGTAGCATCTTCTCCAAAACAGCCAATTGGAAGAATTGTATTTTCTATTATTTCTTTTGAATGAATTAAAAGTTTATGAACAGTCGGTGTCATTGGAAACCAAGAATATTTTGTTTGTATGAGTTTTGCATTATTAAAGCAAAAAGTATTGAATTTTTCTAAATCCAAGGGGAACTGGCAACATATACAAATCAAAATAATTTTTAATGAATATATTAACTCTGCATCAATACCAGTTATATGGGAAAAGAGGGCATGATCTGCAAAAGCCCGACGAGCAGTGTTTCCATCATTGGTGCTGCCAAATCCTCCCGTTTTTGGTTTGTCTACGTGAAGAGACATTTTTTCCCAAAACAAGTTCTGAATTTTTCTTTTTTTTTTCCAATACGACCTTTCGGTCCTCTTCTTTTCTAACTTGCCACTTCTTTATTTCGGACTTATAGCCTGCGTGAATTATGAACTCAAAAACACGAATCCAACAATGCAAAGGACTTAATCCGTATTTTAGGTTACCTTCTTTCGCATGAAATGTGTCGCTCTCAAAGTTTGTGATTTTCATAAAGTCCTTTGGATTTGCTCCACATATAGGGCAAGTTTGACTTGATTTAGTGTTGGTTAACACGTTCAAAACTTTTCCGTCAATTAAGGTGAGTGATAACTTAAAACATATTTCAATGATCCTTGTTTCATCAACTTGTATTCTTATATTCTTCAACTCTGCAATTTGTCTTTTCAAATCCAAATCTTCTTCTAAAATAACCTCTCTTGTCTCTTTTATGTACTGAAGCTTTATGGGGCGACAAAACCTTATCGACTGAGGGGTACGGTTATTCCAAAGAGGTTTTCCGAAAGAGTCGATTAGCCTTAAAGGAATGAGGGTGGTTGCAAATAAACACAAATCGAAGTCGCCAGAAGAACCTGGCTCGTCAAACCGCTGTTTATATAATGATTGGCCTGTACTGCCATCAAAGCCATAACTTACAATGAGATCTGCTTTAAGAACAACTACATTTTTGGCCATTGCCGCCGCTACAACCTCCCTTTGCATCTCAAGAATCCTGTTGGCAGTGTGCGTTAGCAATATTTGTAGTGAAACTTTGGCATATTTTTCAGTTATCTCTATACCATCTGGTCTGCATTTTAACTTTGAAAGTGCAACGTCGTTGTAAAGCGGATAAATATCACAATTTTGCGCCTTTGTAAAGTTGTTTTCTAATATAAAGGATAGTGCCTCTTCTGTCGTAAGTCTGACTGGCTTCTTCGTCGCACTCTCTGATATTTTCCTCAATTTAGAGGGCCTTGTTGGGCTAGCTAGAGTTTCTTTGAGAACCACTGCTAAGTCTAGCTGCTTTTGCTTTCGAGCAGATTTTGTTGCTGCGCGAACACACAGCTCCGTTTCATGTTGTACTGATTTTGATAGTTCATCAGCATCCCTTCTTTTTGAACGTTCGCTTTTCTCTCCAAAATTTTTTTTTGGGCGTTCAACTGCGGATGTACTCGGCTCAACGAAAAACTTTTTAACTTCAATTTTGAACTGAGAATTTAACCATTCTGAATTTTTCGACTCAAACACAACACGTTTTCTATGTGAATTTTGCCATTTCTGAGACAAATAACGACAAAAATTTGTGATCTTTCGTTTAAGAACAATCATTTCTTCACTCTACGTTTCGCCATCACCTATTTTCCTAAGCATATACTTCAAAACAGCAGTTTCTTTCTCTCCTTTGTTTCTTTCTTCGAACCAAACCTCAGCAAGTTCGCTATAAGCGAAGTAGAGGTTGCCTACAAAAAATGGCATATGTATATCAAAAAACGCACAAAATCGCAGCATGAAATTGATGAAATGAACTCAAAATTAAATACTTAACAAACCTTTATTAATTCTAGAATTAAAAATTATTAAGCTTTCTTTAAAAGCTTATCCAAAGTTGGATAAGAATTATTATTTTTTGAAAATTGAGGTTAGGCCGAAAGAATGAATTTCTTTCACCAATAAACTATTTTATTTCTAAAATGATTATTTATTTATTTACCACTTACCATTAATATTGTTTTCCATGTCTAACTTTATTTTTCAAGCGTTTTTTTATTAGGAAATATCGCCTTGTATTGTCACCAAAAAATCACATGAACCACGTTCCACTTAAATTGACATTTGAAAACAATGACTTTGAGAGTCAGCTGATTAGCAGTTTTTGGTTCTTTACAAAAACAAAATTTACTTCTAAATGCTTTGAAGTATTCTTAATTAAACTGCAACAACAAAAGCTTGGTTTTCAGAAGTGCGAAATTTGAATTTTGGCCAAGAAAATGTATCAAATTACCCACAGTGTATTGGTACGATTTCATACATTTTTTTTTTTAAATTTTGTTATCAAACTTTGTTGTCGCTTAATAAATCATTATAATAATAACAATCATCAATTACTGATATGCTGGTTTGGGTTACTCTAACGCTGTATGTACGTGTTCATATTAATAATGACGGGGAAAAAATATCAAAAATAAAGCGTCGTAGGACCAAATGGTGGAATTTTGGACCTCTTTCAAAAACCCAATCCGACTCAATGCTTTCAAGGTTATTGTATTCTTTCATAATTATTACTTATTATTATATATTTCCTTAAAAATTACTTTTTATTAAAAAAGTACATATTATGTAAACAATACCTTTCAATTCAAACAGTGCCTTTTATGAAGAAAGAACCTTTTATTACAAAAGTGCTTTTTACTAATAAAAGTACATTTTTATTATGAAAGTGCCTTCTATAAAAAAGTTCCTTTTAAATAAAAGTACTTGTTTTGAAAAAGTACCTTTTACTCAAGAAAGTTAATTTTTATTAAAAAAGTGTTTTTTTATTAAAAAAAAAAGTACCTCTTATTAAAAACCATCTTTTATTAAAAAAGTGCTTTGAATTAAAAATGTACTTTTTTAAAAAAGAACTTTCAATTAAAAAGTATATTTTTTTATTTATTATTTTATAAAAAGAGAACTTCTTACCTGTACCTGTTACTTAAAAAGTAACTTATATTAAAACAGTACTTTTATTAAAAAAAAGTAAATGTTATTAAAAAGTACTGTTGCCGTACTAGCTTTGCACGTTTATTTTTTGCAAAAAATGTGTGTTTAAATTTACGCAAATTTGTATTTGCTTTTTCCAATAAAACACAATGTTTCGATAATAGGTTTTTATTAACAGAAACGACAAATATGAAGATAAATGAATACAGTGTTTTATGCTAAGCGTACTTGTAAGAATTTGTAAAAACTTTTGGAACCGTTAAGCATAATTGTAAAAAACAAAATTGATCAAGCAAATTAGAGATAACAAAATAAACATGACAGTTCATACGCTGATAAAATCAAAATAGTACCTATAAGTGTGAAATGCATAACGAATATTATTCTTTACTTAAACAGGCACATTTTGTTAAAAAGTGTCTATTTGTTAAAAAGTATCTATTATTTAAAAGTACCTCTTATTAAAAAGTATCTTTTATTAAGAATAACATTTTACTAAAAGGTACCTTTTAGTAAAAAGTACCTTTTAGTAACTTTAACTTTTATTAAAAGGTACCTTTTAGTAAAAAGTACCTTTTAGTAAAAAGTACCTTTTACTAAAAAGTACCTTTTAGTAAAAAGTACCTTTTAGTAAAAAGTACCTTTTAGTAAAAAGTACCTTTTAGTAAAAAGTACCTTTTGTTAAAAAGTACCTATTATTAAAAAGTAACTTTTATTAAAAAGTATATTTTATTAAAAAGTACCTTTTATTAAAAAGTAGCTATTATTAAAAAGTAACTTTTATTAAGAAGTACATTTTATTGAAAAGTACCTTTTATTAAGAAGTACTTATTATTAAAATATAACTTTTATTAAAAAATTACCTTTTATTGAAAAAGAATCTTTAATTAAAACACTTCTATTAAAAAAGCACCTTTTTCCATAAATCTACCTTTTATTAAAAAAACACGTTTTATTAAAGAAGTACATTTTCTTAAAAAAATATATTTATTAAAATATTACCTTTTATTAGAAAACTACCTTTTATTAAAAAAGTATATTACGAAATTTGCTTTTATTTAAAAAGTACCTTCTACTGAAAAAGTACCTTTTATTACAAAAAGTACCTTCTATTAAAAAAGTCATTTTTTATAAAAAAGAACCTTTTATTAAAAATTTAATTTTTTTAACAAAAGTACCTTATATTGAAATATTGCATTTCATTAAAAATAAATTTAATTGAAAGCAACCTTTTATTAAAAAACCATCTTTTACTAAAAAGGTACCTTTTACGAAAAAAAAGTACATTTTACTAAAAAAAGTGCCTTACATTTAAAAAGTACTTTTTAATTATTTAAAAAGTGGAGTTTTATTTAAAAAGGCACTGTTAAATTAAAAAAGTACCTTTTATTTTAAAAATTACCTTTTATTTAAAAACACCTTTTAATATAACTTACTTTTTATTAAAAGAGTACCTTTTATTAAAAAGGACTTTTATAGCAAAGTACCTTCTATTAAAAAAGTACTTTTTATTAAAAATTAGCTTTCACTAAAAAATACCTTTTATGAAGTTAGTACCTTTACTAAAAAATTAAATTTTTTTTAAAAATCAGTACCATTTATTGAAAAATTACATTTCATTAAAAAAATAAATTTGATTAAAAGTCACATTTTATTAAAGAAGTACTTATTACGAAAAAAAAACATTTTTTTAAAATAATGTATTTTACCAAAAAAGTACCTCTTACTGAAAAAAGTATCTTTTATTTAAAAAGGTATCTTTTATTTACAATTAAGCCTTTTTTTCAAAAAATAAATCTAAATTTAAAAAGGTAGCTTTTATTTTTTATTTAAAGAAGTACCTTTTATTAAAAAACACCTTTTTATATAAAGTACTTGTTATTAAAAATTACATTTTTTATTAAAGCAGTACCTTTTATTAAAGAAGTACCTGTTATTAAAAAAGCACATTTTTATAACAAAGAATGTTTTATTGAAAAAGTACTTTTTATTAAAAATTACGTTTCATTAAAAAAGAAGCTTTTATGAAAAGAGTACCTTTTATTTAAAAAGTACCTTTTATTTATAATGTACCTTTTATTTTAAACAGAATTTTTTATTTAAAAATGTAACTTTTAACATTTAAAAAAATTTACCATTTGTGTCGAAAAGAAAAGATTTCCATTTCTAAAAAAGCAACTTTCCTATATTTTTTTTAAATAAATTTTCTTAAAAAGTACATTTTCTTAATGTAGTAGCTTTTCTTAAAAAAAGTACGTTCGGTTGCCTAAAAACAGATTTAAATTACAAATCACGTTTTGTGCTCAAAATATAATATAAATATAAAAATAAAGCATATGTCGGAATATATATTTGTACCTTCGGCTTATTGGTGGTCAAATATTTACTTTTAAAATAGTTGGATTATTGAACTATAGCTCAAAATTCCGTTATCGCAATTTTTTTGGCTAAAAATTTGGTATCCACAATGAATCTAATTTCCATGAGTACAAATTTCAAATGCTTCGTTACGTTTCGCTCTAGTATATGTATGAGTCCCAAATAATAATTTTTTTTTTAATATGTGGCTTTATTGACCACTATTCACTTCATATTTGACACCTGTAGTTTTATGATAATGTTTCCAGTGTTATACAAATAGATATGTAATCAAATATTCTTTGGTATTACTAAATCTTTCTACTCTGACCACAAGTTACTCAACTTGTAAAGATTTGCCGCAAACAAAATTATAATTATTCCTACAAGTAAATTAATTTTATTTGACGTAACTTTCTGAGATTTTAATACTTCACTCCTTTTGTAAATCTTTTGGTGAAAAAAAAGCTAGAACCATTTCATATTCCTTTATTTTGAACATTCTTCACCGTACTTAACTCAAATCTATCCTAAGTAGAAATAAAAGAACACACACAAAATCTTATGGTTGTTTTTCGTTCTGCAGCAACTTAAGAACAACAACAATAATACAAGGAGCGCCCAACAAACATGAACAAAATCAATTAAATCTTCAACATAAAAATGTTTGCCAAGAAAACTTTTAAATGGTGCAACAACAAAAATACTAAAAATTCTAAATACATTTCGACACAGAGGCAAACAACGGATATAAATATGTTGCAAAAATTTAAGAGGCAAAATTATATTAAAAACTTTTTCATATACGAGTATAAGTTTTTTGCAAGGATATTTTTTTATCACCGTCAGAAGAATTGCACTAAATTTGTGGAATCTACTATGAACGAAAGTTTATTTTGTGTTTGCTCACAATGTTTTAGCTACAATAACGAGCGACAAGTGAGGGAACTAAAGGGGAAATGTTTAATAAATATTAACTTCAGCAAATATAATATTTTGTTCTTATAAGAAATCTATGTTGTGGGTGGGTATTTTGAATCATTTAAATAAAAAACCCATTTTTTGATATTTTTCAAATTGACATTGATGCTTAGCTTGGTTTTGAAAATATTTCATTTTAAAGAGTTGATACAATTTTTAATGACTTTTCCATTAAAAATAGCTCAAAAGAATACATAAACATCTGGTGTATTATTCTACATAAGTAATGTAAAGTTATTTACAAAAGTTTATGATGAAGATGATTATTTATTTAGTGTCAAGTGAAATTGTTGTCTTTACAAACTGACATTCAATTGTTGTTAAATGTTATTTGGTTTTTCTTCATCGTACTCAAATGAAGATGATGAAGTGATGTTCGTTGTTACTTGCACATTTTATTAAATGAGTTTTTTAACAATAGTAAATTATAAAGAGAGCCTCTTCTACGAAAAACTTTTGCATTTCAACAATTTTAGATTATTCTTAAAATAAAAAAATTTTAAAAAGTCATGACGAAGAAGTATTTTTAGTTTTAAACAAATATTACTTTATTATATATTTATGCTCATCAGTGCCTTTCTGATTAGATAAATGTGTAATGTTATACGTAAACGTGTGATTAATTAAAACACATACGTATCCTTTTTGCAATTTTTATAAAATCGAAAACTAAGCGTCGTAGAACAAAATCTTTGTCCACTTCACAGGGTTGTCAGGCCGAAAAGCATACAATTTTGGCAGGTAGTTTTGCTGATATCTCGAACTGAACTGAGCAGTATGTATTATTAGGTTTGCGGGCAGCATATCTACAAAACTAAGCATCGTAGAACAAAATGGTATATTTTGTTAAAAAAAATGCCTTCTCTTAAAAAGTAGCTTCTTTAAAAAAGTATTTTCATAATTTTTTCAAACAGTCACAGAATTGTCGAACTACCCCTATACATCATATATTCCATTCATATGTTGTAATAATTTTCTAACTAAAACAACAAAAAACTTAATTGGGAATTTGCCGATTCCAAATTTACAAAGTTTTTACATTTTTGTTCACCTTTCTTTCCCAAATTCGTATACTGTGCAGCAGCTTAACACTTTTTCTCAACACTAACAATGTTTTGATTAAAATACGAAAATGCAAAAGTTTGAAATATATTTTCATAAAATTAGTCAACCATCTCGCATTCTTTGTTTAGTTTCGATTAAAATAATGGTATTGGTCACAAAATATATGTATTTTTCTTTGTTGGTTTCATTGAATTCCTTCAAATATACATTTATGCTTTATTATATTTTGATGAAATTGTTGCAATTAATTTTTTTTTACAACTCCACAGTCATGTGTCAGTTTCTTTTTACAAAATATTCTTAACTTTTAATTGGTGTATTTCAACTTTATGCTGTAATAAAAATTTCATAACTTTACTGTTGTTATAAAAAGTTAAGACAATAATCGAATAGGGTGTGTAGAGTTATTTCCATCATAACAAATTTTTAAATATTAAGAAATTTTTAATTGGACACCAACAAAAAATTTTAAAACTGAAAATACTTTTTTTGTTGTCTTTTTGTTAAAGATATTTGACTAAACATTGATTCGACATGAAATACGACATTTGAGCTTTTGATATGGCAGTGTTATTATCGACAGTTAAAATACGTGTTAAAATCTTACATAAATTGAATATGGTTTGCGTGATCCAACTGTAAGCTTTCTAATGATGAATATTTTGGTACATCTTTTAGTTTAAAAGCCTCGCATGATGGAGGTCTAGCTGTTTTTACCCGGTCTTGCCCAGGATATAAAGGCCTTTGACTTGAAAAATGGTTCCCTATGCTTACAAGGCGCTGAGTACTTAGTCCCCAATGAACAAATTCCCCAATAAAATGAACTTTCTCCCCAAAAATTTTTATGGTCAGTAAACTCATTTTTTATTTCAATTCAAAATTTTTTGATTTTTTAATTTAGAAGTTTTTTTTAAGAAGCTGCAGCAAAAATGCTTCAAAAATAAGTTGCGAAACCGCTTTAAGTTTTTTTAAGTTTATTTATAAACATCAAATATAACGGAATCGTTTGTAAATTAAAGGAATCAGAACTTTTAAAAATTGAATCACTTCATTCAAGAACTGATCATCATTGAGCAGAGACGTCAAATTCAAGTTTCAGAAATGAAATACTAATGCGACGTTTAATATTGTGTCGCAAGGTTTCATTATGCACCTGATTATAGTATTTATATGTGTGGCCTATTTTGATCAACAGGTAATTATTTCACATACGTAGATAACATTTATCATACAACATTTCACTAAGCATGGCGGTATTTTAGCTGAACCGCTTCCTCGCAGCTACTACCCGTGCCGCCGCTTAGTTCTCGTTAACTTATATTAATTCCTAAAACATATTTTTTAGAGCATTGCGATATTATACCTCAGCTGTGTTCCGAGAGCGTGTCGCGTCCGCGTTCGCGTGCCGCGCGGCTCTTCCGCGCGTTTGGCAGCCACACCTGTGCTGCCGCGCAGCTGTTGCCAACTTATTTTAATTGTCAAAATATATTTTTCAGATCATTCCGATATTCTAGCTAAGCTGTATTGCGCGTAGCTTCCGCGCAACGTAATGATGCTATTGAAAAGAATACTCATTTTAAATGCATTTATTGTAGGACATATATTGAGAGCAGTATGCAAATGTTTACTAAAATAAATGTTTAACAAAATTCATTAAATAAAAATATGTAAAAATTTAAGAATGAATTCGGGGAGTAAGTTCATTTTTTATTTCGATTCAAAAAAAAAAAAAAAAAAAAAAAGGGAATTTGTACATTTCTTTTGGGTACCTTTTTTTTAAGTTTGGGGAATTTGTTCACCGTGTTATTCCCGTGTTATTCCCGTGGAATCCAAATTTCAGAGAAATCCGTTGAAACGTACAAATTTGTATAGGGAAGAAATATACCACACAACAAAATATGAATTTTATATGAAAATTGCGCGTAAAAGTAGGCGTGGTCGGTAAAAATCATATGGCGACCTTCCCTGGAATATGTACTTAATTTCGGAGAAAGTCATTGAAAAATAAAAGTTTGTGTAGCAATCAAATAAAGAAACAAATAAAAGGAAAAAAATAAGTTTTATATACACAGAAGTTGGCGCAAAGTAGGCGTGGCCTGTAAGAAGCATATGGTGACCTTCCCTGTAGTATAGAAATGGTGTGACCAAATTTTAGACATCCCTTGAAAAATAAAAATTTCTATAGTGAACAAATATACCAAAAAACAGAAAATTAATTTTGTATAAAAAGTGGGTGTAGAAGTAGGCGTGGCCGGCAAGAATCATATGGCGACCTCTCTGGAGTACAGAGATCGTGTGCAGCAAATTTCAGAGAAATCCGTTTAAAAAAAAATTCTGTAGCGAACAAATGTACCAAAAAACAGAATATGAATTGTGTACAAAAAGTGGGTGTAACAGTAGGCGTGACCGGTACGAAGAATATGTCGACCTTCCCTGGAGCAAAGAGATCGTGTGTACCAAATTTCAGAGAAATGCGTTGAAAAATAAAAATTTGTATAGCGAACAGATATACCAAAAAACAGAAAATGAATTGTATACAAAAAATGGGCGCAGAAGTAGGCGTGTACGATAAAAAGTATATGGTGACCTTAGCTGGAGTACAGGGATAGTTTATACTGAATTTCAGAGAAATCTGTTAACAAATAAAAATTTGTATAGTGAACAAATATGAATAAAACAGAAAAGTGGGCGTAAAAGTAGGCGTGACCGGTAAAAAGTATATGGCGACCTTTCTTTGGGTATAGAGATCATGTGTACAAAATTTCAGGATAATCCGTTGAAAAATAAAAATTTGTATAGCGGTCAAACAAACAAACAAACAGAAAATGAATTTTATATATACTAGAGGACCCTTGCTGCTCCGCAGCATTATATTACATATATTATATTAATTTTTTTAATATAATACCAAAATTTGCCAAGAGAAGTTAACGTACAGTAATGCCAAAATATGCCAAGAGAAGTTAACGTACAGCAAAAGTAAAGTTGATTGTCCACGCATAACTTTCCTCAAACCCAACGAATTTGCCAAGAAAAGTTAACGTACAGTAATGCCAAAATATGCCAAGATAAGTTAACGTACAGTAAAAGTAAAGTTGATTCTCCACCCATAACTTTCCTCAAACCCAACGAATTTAAGCAGTTAATAGCTCAAAAGAAGGAGCTTGATCCATTGAGTGTTCTTAGACCTACATATGTCAACAGCCTACGTTAATTAGAACTCTAGTTATAGAGGTTTGAGAGAAGAAAAATATTGAAAAAAATCTTGAATGCAAAGTTTATTCATAAATTCTTTTAATATATAATATAGACTAGCTGTTTTTACCCGGTCTTGCCCGGGATGAAAAGGCCTTTGACTTGAAAAATGGTTCACTATGCTTACCAGGCGCTGAGTACTTAGTCCCCAATTAACAAATTCCCCAATAAAATGAACTTTCTCCCCAAAAAATTGTATGGGCAGTAAATTCATTTTTTATTTCAATTAAAACGTTTTTGGTTTTTTAATTTAGAAGTTTTTTATAAGAAAAAAAATGCTTCAAAAATAAGGTGCGAAACCGCTTTAAGTTTTTTTTTTCAGTTTATTTATAAACATGAAATATAATAACGGAATGGGCCGCAAATTAAAGGAATCAAAACTTTTAAAAATTGAATTAATTCATTCAGTAAGTGATCATAATTGAGCAGAGACGTCAAATTCAAGTTTAAGAAATGAAAGACTAATGCGACGTTTAATATTGTGTCGCAAGGTTTCTTTAAGCAACTGCTTATAGTATATGTGTGGCCTATTTTGATCAACAGGTAATTATTCCACATACGTAGATAAAATTTATCATACGACATTTCACTAAGCTGTGTTCCGCGAGCGAGTCGCGTCCACTTCCGCGCGTTTGGCAGCCAGACCCGTGCTGCCGCGCAGTTGTTGTCAACTTATTTTAATCGCCAAAATATATTTTTCAGATCATTGCGATATTTTTGGTAAGCTGTGTTCCGCGAGCGCGTCGCGTCCGAATCCGTCGCGTCCGCGTCCGTGCGCCTCGCGCCTCGCGCCGCTTCCTCGCAGCTACTACCCGTGCTGCCGCTTAGTTCTCGTTAACTTATTTTAATTCCTAAAACATATTTTTTAGAGCATTGCGATATTTTAGCTGAGCTGTGTTCCGAGAGCGCGTCGCGTGCGCATCCGTCGCGTCCGAGTCAGCGGTCGCGCGCCGCGCGTTTGGCAGCCACACCCGTGCTGCCGAGCAGTTGCTGTAAACTTATTTTAATCGCCAAAATATATTTTTCAGATCATTGCGATATTTTAGCTGAGCTGTGTTCCGCGAGCGCGTCGCGTCCGCATCCGTCGCGTCCGCGTCCGTGCGCCTCGCGCCGCTTCCTCGCAGCTAGTACCCGTGCTGCCGCTTAGTTCTCGTTAACTTATTTTAATTCCTAAAACATATTTTTTAGAGCATTGCGATATTTTAGCTGAGCTGTGTTCCGAGAGCGCGTCGCGTCCGCACCCGTCGCGTCCGAGTCCGCGGTCGCACGCCGCGCGCCGCTTCCGCGCGTTTGGCAACCACACCTGTGCTGCCGCGCAGCTGTTGCCAACTTATTTTGAAAAGAATACTCATTTTAAATGCATCTATTGTAGGACATATATTGAGAGCAGTATGCAAATGTTTACTAAAATAAATGTTTAACAAAATTCATTAAATAAAAATATGTAAAAATTTAAGAATGAATTTGGGGAGTAAGTACATTTTTAATTTCGATTAAAAAAAATGGGGAATTTGTTCATTTCTTTTGGGTACCTTTTTTTTAAATTTGGGGAATTTGTTCACCGTGTAGTTATTTCCGTGTAACCCAAATTTCAGAGAAATCCATTGAAAAGTAAAATTTGTATAGGGAAGAAATATACCACAAAACAAAATATGAATTTTATAAGAAAATTGGGCGTAAAAATAGGCGCGGTCGGTAAAAATCATATAGCGACCTTCCCTGGAATATGTACTAAATTTCGAAGTAATCCACTGAAAAATAAAAGTTTTTATAGCAATCAAATAAAGAAACAAATAAAAGGAAAAAATAAGTTTTATATACATAGAAGTTGGCGCAAAGTAGGCGTGGCCTGTAAGAAGCATATGGTGACCTTCCCTGTAGTATAGAGATCGTGTGACCAAATTTTAGACATCCCTTGAAAAATAAAAATTTCTATAGTGAAAAAATATACCAAAAAACAGAAAATTAATTTTGTATAAAGAGCAGGCGTAGAAGTAGGCGTGACCGGCAAGACTCATATGGTTACCTCTCTGGAGTACAGAGATCGTGTGTAGCAAATTTCAGAGAAATCCGTAAAAAAAAATTGTGTAGCGAACAACTGTACCAAAAAACAGAATATGAATTGTATACAAAAAGTGGGCGTAATAGTAGGCGTGACCGGTACGAAGAATATGTCGACTTTCCCTGAAGGAGAGAGATCGTGTGTACCAAAGTTCAGAGAAATCGGTTGAAAAATAAAAATTTGTATAGTGAACAAATATACCAAAAAACAAAATGAATTGTATACAAAAAGTGGGCGTTAAAGTAGGCGTGGCCGGTACGAAGCAAATGGCGACCTTAGGTGGAGTACAGAGGTTGTGTGTACCAAATTTCAGAGAATTCCGTTGAAAAACAAAAATTTGTATAGCAAACAAATATACCAAAAAACAGAAAACGAATTGTATACAAAAAGTGGGCGTAAAAGTAGGTGTGGCCGCAAGAATCACCCGGTGACCTGGCCTGAGGTACAAAGATCGTGTGTACCAAATTTCAGAGAAATGCGTTGAAAAATAAAAATTTGTATACCGAACAAATATACCAAAAAGCAGGAAATGAATTGTATATAAAAAGTGGGCGTAAAAGTAGGCGTGGTCGATAAAAAGTATATGGCGACCTTAGCTGGAGTACAGGGATCGTGTGTACCGAATTTCAGAGAAATCTGTTAACAAATAAAAATTTGTATAGTGAACAAATATGAATAAAACAGAAAATGAATTTTACATAAAAAGTGGGCGTAAAAGTAGGCGTGGCCGGTAAAAAGTATATGGCGACCTTTCCTGGGGTATAGAGATCGTGTGTACAAAATTTCAGGAAAATCCGTTGAAAAATAAAAATTTGTATAGCGGTCAAACAAACAAACAAACAAACAAACAAACAAACAAACAAACAGAAAATGAATTTTATATATATAGATTTTTCTATACCAAGGTCTTTAAAAATGGTCGCTAACAATTTTTTTTTGATATTGTTATTTTTTTTTTATTGAATCATAAAGTAAACCGGGTAGGATTATGTATGGAACAACATATCGAGAAAATCGCCTCCACGGCTTTGCTGACACATACGCGCTCTTTTGTCGACACTTTCGATAACCATTTGGCATATATGTGGCCGAATTTCGTTGTTGCAACATTGAATTTCCACCCTCAAATTATGGGTGGTTGTGAGCTTGACATTAATTCACCCCATAAAATGCAATGCATTGATGTTTAGTTACATGATATACGAAACTATGTATATGTGATCCACATTAATGTCATCCAATTTATGTGGAAAGAAGTCTGTTCAAACATTGGCACTTTGTGGATACATTTGTTTTTCGACAAAGAATTGTAGCTTCTCTGAACCCGAAATGTAGCTTCGATTAATTAAGGTGAAAATGTGCTTCATCACCTAGGATGATTTTGTTAGAAAAATTAGCATCCACTTGTCGATGTTCAATAAATCATTCAATGAACTCTTTTCGCAGTGCATGGTCACGGAGGGATTAAAACTTCACTTCTCCTCATCCGATCTCTCTGAAACTTTGCCCATAGACTTGTTGTGACCAAAGATTGGTTTTCAAATAATCATGCAAAGTCACGCACAGTCACGGAGATTTTCAAAACTCAAATGCATAAGGAAAGAAAGAGTTTTAATAAAAACTTTGGTTTTATGGTTTGGATTATTACTAACCGTAAACTGCTAGCTATCAAACTGCCTTGACTGACAAATTCAGTTCTCTCGTAATTCCACAGATTCCCCTTTTTTATTCCTAAAAGAAGCATATGCCCAAAGTTATTTTAAAGGCTGCTAAAGTTTGAATATAATCATTATCTTTCCTTGCAAATCATGGCAATTGCCCTGTTCTATTGTAACACCCTATATAATTAAAGCCTATAACACCAGGTGGTCAGGGTATAATTACTTGGTGGTGATGTCTGTAATTACCAAAAATACTTGGCCTACACCATCTTTTTTTTTACATCAAACGACTCCTAATCACTTTCTGAGCCGAAGTCCGCTTGTCTGTCCATCCGTCTGTGCGTTCATATAAACCTTGTAATCAAACTATAGGTCGCAAATATGAACTTAAACTTTTAGCGGTCATAGGACGAATAACATCGAAATTGGTTAAAATCGAGACTTATTCGGACTTCGTCCCCACACAAATGAACCTTATGAGATCGGCTTAAATTGCCACAAGAACCAAATTGGCAATTAGATTTCGGATAAATTTTGTTAGTGTGTATTTATGACATCTATTAATCAGTAGCCCATAAATAAACCTTGTAGGACAATTCTTGGTCATAGCCCCTATCAAAATACAAAAAATATTGCATACTTTTTGCTCAACTTTGGTTTGAATATGTGTTTGTAACAAACAGGTGACCTCCTACAATATGGTCAAGACTGGTCTCTTTTTGAGCCTAGGCCCCACATAAATATCATGCCGCATCTTCCACCTGGGTTATTATGGTTTTTCTAGTTAGTTGTAAAAAGCCAGCTGAAAAACAATGAAAATGTTTTTTTGAGAAAAGGCACTTTTTCACTTTTTTAATAACAGTTACTTTTTTAAGAAATGGCACTTTTTAAAAAGGTCGTTTTCAGAAAAAGGCGCTTCTTAGAAAAAAGTAATTTTATGAAAAGGACTTTTTTAAGAAAAAGTATCTGTTTAAAAAACTAGCTACTTTTTATTAAATTTTATGTTTTTCTGAAAGGTATTTTTTTAAAGAAAATTTACTTGTTCATGAAAGGGTACTTTTCTTTAGAAAATGTACGTTTTCAAGTCATGCTCATTTTCAGGAAAATGTGCTTTTTTAAGGAAAGGTTTTTCTTTTAGAAGTACTTTTTAAAAAAAAACACTTTCTTGAAAAAATTCTATTATATGATAAAGTATTGATTTTTGGACAGGTGCTTTTAAAAAAGAGCTTTACTGTCAGGTATTTATATAAGTTTCCTCTGTTTTTTTGAATAAAAAATTAATCATTTATTTTGAAAGAACGGCATCTTATGTTCTTATTAAGGAGTGAGATCGAAAAAGTTTTAACACACGTTTTTTGGAAAGCAATATTTGATTCTGTTTTTTAATAAGTTATCTTAATAAACTATGTCAGCTTTTCGAGTTTTTAGTTTGAATAAAATGGGTGAAATACAAGTACATTCTAAAATTATTAAATATTATCAACAAAATTTTACAACAAAATGGATAAAGGATACCGGATTTGGTGTCAAACTCTTTACAAAGTTACTAGCAACTATCAGGAAAAGTTGATCATTGAGAGAAAGTATAGTTCTTTAAGGCCCAAAAAACAGTAAGTATTTCGAAAATAACTCCAAAAACATCTGGTAGAAAAGCCACCTGATTAGCTCTGCACTCTGACTATTTAGTGCAAGAAATATAGCCAGTACAGGCTTCAAGACATACAGAAACGCTATAATAAATTTAGAGGCCAGAAAAAGAGCACCGAAATTTAAATAATATTTAATAAAACATACGCCTACTGCATAGTGGATGACGAAACATATATCAACAGCTTTCGGATGAAAATTTGTATGTTGCTAATGTTCGAGAAAATGTCGAGGATAAGTTTAGGATCATAAAGCAGACGAAATCTTCAAAAACGTTAGTGATGTGCCAAATTTTATGCAGTTGTGGCAAAAGACTACTTCCCTTCATAAGCCAATACAATTCGTCCACATATTTTAGGCCCGATTTGGCATTCTGTCACTACGGTAAGATATATCTAGTGTGGTATAAGAACAATAACGTGCTTTTTGTACCAACGAATGAAAATTCTGTAAGCATTCCAGATTTAGGCAACGGGAGAGATATTGGGCTCTTGTGAATAAGGAGTTGAAGAGCACAAAAATTGTGTCCTAAAATGTGGAAGATTTCAAACAGAGGTGGCCTAACTGTTCCAAAAAAGGTGACAGAAACAACTATAAAATTCCAAATGAAAGGGTTTCTCAAAAGGCTCTATCAATTCATAAGTAGTGATTAGAAATCAATCGTTCAATCGTTGCATTATTATAACAATTTATGTATGTTTAGATTTTCTCGATCTCAATCTCTTCTATTATTTTGCATCTTTCTGCGTTAGAAAATTGTTTCATCTTCTGAGGCTAAGCACGATCGACCTAACACTTGGAGTCTTCATTTGACGTTAAGTTTATATACACAGAAAAAATATTCGCCAACCGAATTGTTATAAAGTAGAATAACTGTATTTTCGATTGTATCAACAGAAATTAAATAGCATCTGCAAATTTTCTATTATGAAAAAATATTTACTGTTAAGGCAATAGAATTGTAATCATAGTGAACCCGAAATGCGGTTATAAGCATTATCGCAATTCGGTTGGCAATAAATTCGGTAGCCGCAATGAATCTGTTTTCTGTGTGTATCACAATAAACATGCCCACTTTAACGGCGTCCCAACAGGTGGACGGGCATTATCAGGCAGTGGAATAACTTTGTCGTGCCTGGGCACTCATTTCCGTGAGTGCTCCATTTTATCTTAATTTTGTATGGTTGATAGCCCCAGTAGTGGTTTCGTTCAGGTTTGGCAACTCAGTATACGTAAATCTAAGCTGATCCCGCCAAATACACTACAACAGTTTTTTTTTTATTTTACTAAGCCGTAATATTGAAGCATGGCCAAGTGCTCCTTATAATATATTCCTTATTAGGTTATCCATTTCTCATCAACAGTAACTACGGTGCAGAAAACCCTTTTATTTATGCCGTAAAAGCAGCTCTTCAGATTTTGAAAATCGGCTTTTACCGTTTCTCGATATCAGTTCATATGGAACACTATTTCCTTGTGTTTGAGTCATTCCCAATGAAATTACTTGCTGAGTCACTTCTAATGTAACTTCTTTTCGCATTCAGCATATATTTTGATTATATGATGCTTCCAATTCTGCGTCTTCGAGCACTTTTTGCTATGTTCTTATACGTTTTACACCACAGCTTTATTTTCTTCAAATTCAAGAAGTAGATCAAAAGTTCACGCAAAATGACGTTTTTTCTAGTGCAGTTATTAAAAACCAAAAAATGAAAAATTTCCGGAAACAGTTATAATGTGTATTAAAATAAAATTAAAAAAAATTTAAAATATGAAAACATGCAAAGTGTAATAAAAATTAATAATTAAAAAAAACAACATCGTCCGAATCAGTATTATATCCACAGCACACAGTGGGATAGCTTCATACATTTCTTGGAAAAAGTCTATGGAGAGCTCCTAGAATATTTAAATTTGGCCCAGAGCCTTTTATCAACTCAATTAAGAAAAATTTAGATTTTTATTGAAATTAACCATGCCTACCGCCCCACCTATATAAGCCGAAAAGATCATATAACATCAAAAGTCAGGAAACTTGGCACAAGTCATCAGTGTTTTGAAATTGAGATATCTGTAGAGTTTCTAAAAGCCCAC
This sequence comes from Cordilura impudica, assembly GCA_963682025.1. Taxonomy (NCBI): domain Eukaryota; kingdom Metazoa; phylum Arthropoda; class Insecta; order Diptera; family Scathophagidae; genus Cordilura; species Cordilura impudica. The sequence continues at coordinate 93,978,643 of OY821518.1, forward strand.
ATGCCCGAATATGAATTTTCTCTATTGAAAGTCTTGTAACTTGACTAAGTTTTCAGTGAAGTAAAGATGTTTAGAAAATTTTACAGAAATATGCCATGCCCACACCCACTGCCTATATAACCCAAAAAAAAAAGTTATTTATTTAAAAACAAAACAACAAGTAACAATATTTTTAATTCAGTGAGAATATGGAATCTCTTCCAGAAACTGCGAGGCTACACAGAACATTTGCGAAATGCGGGCCAGAACTAACAATGTCACTTAAGAGAGAAGACGACAGTTACACGAAAAATGGCCGTGTAAGGGCAGAGTTTTTATTAAGGACACACTTTCCAGGAAGTGTGGCAGAAGACAACGAACGACAGAGTAACAGTCCAAGAAACCTAAGTCGGGAAAATAGGCAAATAGAAACCGAAGTTTGTTCAAGGGAGAGACTAGAATGGGCTTTAGGTACCTTTCAACCCTACATGTCCCCCGGAACGGATGGGATTTTTCCTTCCTTATTACAAATGGTCCTAAAGGAAATTTTACCATTTTTAATAAATATCGGGCGTAGCAGTTTGGCTTTGTGATATATACCAGAAGCATGGAGGAGGGCAAAAGAGGTGTTCATACCCAAAGTGGGGAAGAAGGACTCTGCACATCCAAAATCCTTCAGACCAATTAGCCTAGATATAAAAGGAGCCTTTGATAACACTTCACATGATGTAATAGAAAGGGCATTAAACCGAAGAGGGGTAGATTCAGTGACATCAAGATGGATGGTAGAAGTTATCAACACGAGATCAGCAGAAACATCAGCGGAAGGGGAAACCATAGCAGTAAACACAACCAGAGGATGCCCACAGGGAGGGGTTCCTTCACCTCTAATGTGGAGCCTGGTGGTTGATTGACTATTAATGGAACTGTCGGAGGAAGGTATAGAATGTCAAGGCTACGCGGACGATATAGTCGTAATAGCCAGAGGCAAATTCGAGGAAACCCTTTGTGACATTGTCCAAAGAGGGCTGAGAATTATCAATCAATGGTGCAGTGCAACAGGACTGAACATCAATCCGACAAAGACCACAATTGTACCATTTACCAAGAGAAGAAAACTTCCAAGATGGAAGGCGATTCTGATTCTAGGAGAAGTCATCGAACCGAAGACAGATGTGAAATATCTCGGCATAATACTAGACAGCAAGTTGACATGGATGGCATATGTCAACCATATTAAAGAGAAAGCCAAGCGTGCTACAATGATATGTAGATGGGTGGCGGGTAGAACCTGGGGATATAAACCCAGCATCCTATACTGGATGTACTCCATGATGGACCGTCCAATCGTGACCTACGGATCTATTGCGTGGGCCAAAGGGACAGAGCTAAAATCAACTCAAATGGAGCTAAGTAGAATACAAAGACTAGCGTGTATTGGGATAACGGGGGCAATGAGGACGTGCCCAACGGCAGCACTTGAAGTACTCTTGGACCAAAACCCACTACATATAGTGGTGTAGAAGAAAGTTCTGGCAACGGCAATCAGGATAAAGGGGGATAAACCTATAACCAGGCTTTAGAAGGGCAATGGAACCGAATAAGTCAAGTTAAAGATTACTCCCTCCTGGATAGTCCAATGGACAGGACTGAGAAGAAGTACGACTTCAAGAAATACTTTGTTATAAAACTTAGTAATAAGAAGGAATGGAGTAGTTGGAGCACAGCATATTCTTTAAAGGAGGATACGATCAAATGGTGCACGGACGGGCCAAAGACCGAAGATGGAACAGGGGTGGGAGTCTTTGGGTCTAGAACCAATTACTACGAACCAAAGAAACGAGGCAGAAATTTATGCCATCGATAGATGTGCACAGATTAACATAAATAGAAAGTAAAAAAGACGAGACATAACCATACTATCAGAAAGTCAAGCTGCTATTCGAGCATTAGGCCCCTATGTAGTAAACTCTAAGTTAGTATGGGACTGTCTACAGAGACTGAATGAACTAGGCAAACACAATAAAGTCAGCCTTTGTTGGGTCCCGGGGCATATTGGGATCCAAGGAAATGAACAAGCAGATGAGCTTGACAGAAAGGGAGCTTCCACAAAGCTAATGCGGCCGGAACCATTCTGTGGAATAGGAAAAGGAGTATGGGAAGGCATATGAAAATCAGAGAATATGAAAATCATATTAGACAAGAGCTTTTCTCGAGCCACATAGGCTTAAGGCAATCCAAACTCTTGTTAGGCAACTACAACAACAAGAGATTTGGGTCATGTATCGGATTGTCAAAGAACGGACTGAAAATAATAACCAGGATTTTAACTGGTCACTGTAGGCTTAGGCAGTACCTGAGCAAGTTAGGAATTGAGGCGAACCCCAAGTGCAGATTCTGCGATGAGAAGACAGAATCACCGGAGCACATACTGGGGGATTGTGGAGCTTTAATGCATAAAAGCACCTAAGTTCTTTCCAAATACCAGGGAGCGAAATAAGATCACTTGAACCAATCAACATCCTCGAATTTCTGAAGGCTTCAGGGTTGGGTGAGATTTTATAGGGACAAATTATTAGCAGAGGGCAGTGCAATAGATCACTTGGTCGCAGTATTTTCGGCACCTCTTTATACAACTACAATTACAACAATATTTTTCCATGAAAAAAAACTAGATGAAACAAAATCAACGATATAATGACTGATAATTATTTTTACGTGTATGCAAATATAGACTTTTAGTCATCTTCTATTATCTCTTTAACGACATCATCTAGTTCCAAAACATGTTTATAAGGTTGACGTCTTAAGTTAGTAATGTAAGGATTTGACGATATAAGAAGGCGATGGAAAACATCAGTATTTATTGGTACTCTGTTGCACTTTCTGGAGAACATCAGTCTATACTTTCTGTAGTCCTTATTTCGAGCTTCTTCAGCTTCTTAAATATTCGCCATTTTATATCGTGTTTCTTTGAATTACTGAAATGAAATTTCGTGTGACTTTTTTTTTATAAAATTTATAACTTTGTTCAACCGTATGCAATACTAAACGAATTTTATAAAAACACAAAGGTCGATAACTCATTTTTTTTTTTTTGTCCACTAGAAACTAAAAACCCTGAATTTTTGAATGCCATCATAAAAACCTGAATATTTTTTAAACTATTATTGTTATCCAATTATTTTTTTTTTCAAAATTAAAGTTGAAATGTTATGTTTTTCAAATATACTTACATTAAATAGATATTACGAAAACAAATTATCTACATGGTCCATTGAAATGCATGAAAATGTGAGGCAGTTACTGCAGTGTGTCGTTTAGGTGACTTTGCCGCGTTACATTGGACAAAAAAGAATTTCTTGAAAAAAACTTATGATGAATTTCTCTTAATTAAAGAATTCCCTACATAACAGCATCATTAGATTTGTGATATTTTACACACGAGAAACGGACTTCTTGCCAGCAAATTTCCACAGTGCGGATAATGCGTGTATAGTTAGCGTATATCCATACAACAGACCCGATCATTTGACCATGTGGAAAAACTATTAAAAAAAATCAATTATTAAAAATTTCGGATACTGATTAGGAGATCCTTTTTTTAAAAGCATACCGCCGTTTGTTTTACAAAAAAACTTTCTGAGTCCGATCAGAAGGGAGATCTGTAAACTTCTAGAATTTAAAGATTTTTGTAAGTTTGAAGTACTTGTGCTTAGTATATTTTTTTTCAATTTAGATTTGTTATACATTTAAACTAGTTTAATTAGCTGTTATACTCCTATATTGCTATATTTGTTATTGTGTTATACTTTTTGGTTGTTGAATTAGTTTATACTGTGAATTTTTTAACGTCGTTTTACTTGAGAGTTGTTGAATTAGCTGCAATAATCTTTACAGCAATACACTCATACCTCACACCGTTTTTGTCTTAATCTGTTTTTGGGATAGCATTGTGAAATAGAATTTTACCCACCGAGTGTATAGGTGCTTACACATCAACATGTTTGTCGTTTTACATAAGTTTATGTTATTTTATTTATATATGATGAGATTGTTTTGTAAACGTATTTGGTTTCTTTATCCCTCTTTCAGCCTTGATTTTTGATACAATGTTCTTATGAACTAGAAAAGTACACTGAAATACAAGATTTTTTCATGTTTACTTTAACATTATTTTTCTTGTTTAACATTTCCAGAAGAAAAACTTTTATCTATTTTTTAAGTAAAATTTATTTTTAAATTCTTTCTTTTAACTCATACTCTCTGATTGTCTGCCTGTCGTGGGTCAACCCCATTCTCCCTTATCCAATTGATCTGAAACTTGGCCCATAGTCTTGTTGTCTAAAAAGATTAATTTTGGGTTAGTCACGCACAGTCACGCATAGTCACGCAAAGTCACGAAGTGCTCTAAATGTCATTTTCCCTCATCCAATCCATTTAAAACTTGGTCCATACACTTGCTGTGAAAAAAAGATTAACTTTGACTTAGTCATGCACAGTCACGTATGGTCACGCATAGTCACGGAGAGACTTAAAATGAATTTCGGCTCATCCAATCATTGGTCGGTATACTTGCTGTAAAGAAATATTAACTTCGACATAGTCACACACAGTCACGCATATTCACGCACAGTCACAGAAAATGTACTTCTTTAAGAAAATGTACGCTCTCAAGAAAATCTAATTTTTAAAGAAATGCTACTTGTTAAAAAAAGGTACCTTTTAAGAAAAGTTTAATTTTTAAGAAAAGTTTCATTTTGAAGAAAATGTTCTTTCATACCAAAAGTTATTTTTTGTATGAAAATGTAATTTTAGCAAAATATATATTTCAAAAAAATAGTACATTTTTAAGGATAGTTTCTTTTACAAAAAGGTACTTTTCAAAAAATTTAACTTTAAAAAAGGTACTTTACTTACTTATTCAAAAAGGCACAGTTTTAAGAATAGGTGCTTTATGAAGAAAAGATACTTTATGGAGAAAATATATTTTTTTAAATATAAGTACTTTTTTAATGAAGATTAATTTTTTAAGAAAATATACTTTTTTTTAAGAAAAGATAATTTCTTAACAAAGGGAACTTCTTTTTAAGAATATATATTTTTTTAAGAAAGGCAAATTCTTTTAAGAAAATACGAAATGATAATTTTTAACAAAAGGTAATTTTTAAAGAAAAATCACTTCTTTAACTAAAAATAATGTTTTTAGGAAAACGTACTTATTTAATAATCTACCCATAGAAACAAAGTTTTTATAAAAACTCTTTCTTTCCTTATGCACATGAATTTTGGGTATCTCCGTGACTGTGCGTGAATGTGTGTGACTATCTTAAAATTAATCTTTGGCCACAACAAGTCTCTGGACAAAGTATCAGATCGATTGGATGAGGGGAAGTGAGGTTTTAATCTCTCCGTAACTGTGCGTGACTATGCGTGACTGTCCATGACTATATCAAAGTTAATCTTTCTTTTCAGTTAGTATATCGACCAAGTTTCAGATCGATCGGATGAGGGAATGAGGTTTTAATCTCTCTGTGACTGTTCGTGACTATGCCGAAGTTCATCTTTCTTTACAGCTAGTATATCCACCAAGTTTCAGATTGATTAGATGAGAGGAAAGTCATTTTAAATCTCTCCTTGACTGTGCGTTATCATGAGTGATTGTTCGTGACTAAGTTAAAGTTAATCTTTTTCACAGCAGGTGTATGGACCAAGCTTCAGATCGATCGGATGACGGGAAATGACATTTAGATCACTCCGTGGCTGTGCGTGACTATACGTGACTACCCCAAAATTCATCTGTAGTCACAGCGAGACTATGGGCCAAGCTTCAGATCAATTGGACAAAGGGGAATGGACTTGCCCCATGACAGACAGCCAGATAGACAGATAGACAGACAGACAGAGAGTATGAGTTAAAATAAAAAGTTTAAAAAGTTATTTTTATTGGTCCTTTTTTTTATTGAGGGTCTAATTCTATGCTAACAGAGCCCAGCCCTCGAAATTCGAGTGCAAATTTTAAGCAAATATATTTCTTCATTCAATTATAAATATTTGTGAAACACACATGTAACTGTGTTTCTAAATAAATAATTTTATAAGGGCCTAATGGCATGCTAATCAATTTCAGGCAATTCACAATTCAACATAAATTTATTAAACACACACAGCATTGTATAGTTTTTTTCTTGAAACTTAAATACGTATTTTATGTATGTGCTACTAGCAACGTTAAATGCATTTTACTACAAAAAAACAAATGTTCCAGTTAGTGGAAATCTGTAAATGTGGTGGACAGCTGAAAAATAATGCCTTTCAAATGGGATACGTTTGGTCAAAATTGGTTGGTGATTAAAATTTTTAAATCGGTCACAAGAAATCGGGCCTTGTATCAATATTATAGATACGTATTTTGAGTATTCTCCTTAACAATGTTGAGTGCAAATCTTTAAAGTATTTAAAATTCATCGATTTGTGAAGTGTAAAACTAACCATAAAATCAATCTGTCAGACGTATTGAATGTATTATATTGTATTCTAAAAGATATATGTTTATGTATATGTTCATAAACTTTTACTCGTAGCATCTCTAGCATCTACTTATTATACCCTCCACTCCAGTGTGCAGAGGGTATATATAAGTTTGTCATTCCATTTCTAATAATTAGAAAAAAAAATTTGGACCCCATAAAATATATATATTTGTGATCTTTATAACAACCGGAGTTGATATAGCGATGTCCGCCTGTCCGTCTGTGGAAATCATGATGACGGCATCAATCGGGCAGATAGGGCGCTCGTTGGTAAAAAAATGATTCACAAACATTCTGAGAAGTCTGCTGTTTAAAATCGTCGAAATCGGTCGATTAGAGCCCGAGATTTGAATGAAGAACTAAAAAATGTTTGAAAAAATGTAATTTTCTTTGTTGTTCTTGTCATGATCACACCTCAGTTGGATAGCTAAGGAGATCACTTTTAGTGAGAATGATTCACCAAACTCGTAGGAAGATTTCTATTTCAAAAATCGTTAAAATGGGTGGAACAGTTCCAGGGAAATCTCTCAAAAAGTAAAAAAAAAAAATGAAAAATATGATGTTTCTATATTGTTCTTGGTATTATTCTAAATGTTGTATTGTTGTCATAGCTGGACTTGTTGTTTTTGTGGTCTTTGTGGTAATATTATAATAAAAACTAACCCTGTGTACATTTTTTTTATCAACTCTGGTAGAAAAATTTCAAAGTTTCCATTGCTTTGGCATCACCTGCAAAGTTTCAGATCGATTGGGTTACGGGAAAGGGGTTAAAATCGATCCAAAATTTTTTCGACAAGCAGACACTACGAGTTAATAGAAAAGGGAGTAAAAATTCGCCAGCATCTAAAGCAAATAATGCTAAAGTACCTAGTTATTAAAAAAAAACAATGTAAATTTAGCAAAAAAAAATTTTATGTATTAATTTATTTAAAGAGAAAAACACAAAAATAACATTTGATGTTGTATTTTTAGTGTGTAATATTTACATATACATACTTACACATATGAAATAATACAAATAATATACATATATTCTATATATGTATATCCATAATAACTGCATGTTAGAAATAAATCGGTATATTATTTTGTTTACATAAATTTCTGCAATATTTCGTTGTGGGGAAAATACATTTCTTTTGCATTAACAGAGTGTCACTTCATTTTGCTCAGCGTAACTATGCCGCAGTAGATGGCGCCACAATTTTTGTTCTAATTAGCTTTGCAATAGTTATTTCTATTTTGACATGAATGTCAATATTTTCGACTAGATATCATACAGAACAATGTTAAGAGTATACGCGGGCTGGTCTTTTATTTCATACGTTTTTCATTATTCTTTTACAAATATGAACATAAGTTTGGCATATTAACTTTTTGTTGTCTTCACAAAATAGAGTTACCGAGTTCATCAACGAGTTTTTTGCTTTCAAAACAGTTCTACATAGTTGTATAGAATTATTATTCTGCTTTACCTACAAAATATCTGATTGCGATTACATCTTATTTTTAAAAATTGTTTATAATTACCAAAGCAGTATTATTCACATAAATAAAAAATTGCACTTTTTAAATTTTCCATTCAAATTTTAGAAAATATCAATTATAAAAACTGGAATTAAAATTTCAAATTATAAATGAGAAAATATTAATTGAATTTCAGAAAATCATATCAAAACGTCGGAAATAATAATTTTAAATTTAGAAGACATCAATTGCATCAAATTCCAAAAAAAAAAAAACACCAAATATGTTTACAATAAAAAAATGTTTACATTTAAAAAAAATATTGGCATTCAGGAGAAATTAATAGCTTTTCAGTAACTTCTTTTAACGATAGTCGAATCGTTAAAAAAAAGAAAAGCAAAATTATCAGTAAACTTTTTAAACGATATTCGCTATTGTTAAAATCAGCTAAACGATAACCATTTTTGTGTAGTTTTTTCAACCGATAAAAACTTATATTTTTAGTTTTAAATGTCGTCATACATAAATAAAAATCATAAAATAATGAAAATATTTTGCTTCTATTAAAAAACTTTTTTATATAAATAAAAAAATTAAATAGCATATTCAATTCATTATTTCGTTTTCAAATAAATAAATAGAAATATTAGTAGAAAAATAGAGATATTAAACAAAAACATAAAATCATCCTGTCAAACACGAAGTAATTTGTTTTTTTCTATTCTTCTTTGTGTTTTTCGCTTATTTTGACAGAGATGCCACTCGTTAACATTTTAAATAAACAGAAAAATAGATTTGTCGACTGTCGTTAAGATGTATGTACTTAGTGAATCACTTAATCCTTAGTGCAAACAACAATAGCTGTCTATATATTGTGCGATTGTCGGATCGTTGAAATTTACAGAATCGAACTACAGAAAACATTGATTTAAATTCAATGAATTTTAGAAAACCTCAAATGATATTTAAGAATTGCGAACACAAAAATTGTTACATAAATAAACGCAATTTGATGAGAATGTTATTTATATATTATTTTTCACAATTTTTTTTGGATGAAATAAAGATAACAAATTATTTTATTTAAAATGTTTGGGACATTTGGTTTTTTGCGTTTGGTATCCCTAATTTGATTATTTATTATTATTATAAATTTATTCTCTATGTTTTCCAAATATGGCAATATTTTAATAAAAAAGTTGAGAGAGCTTTTTTTGGTTATTATTTTGTTACTCCATCCGACCTATATGGCCGCAATGAAGAAATATTTGGCAAGTTAAAAGAAACTATACAGCCATCTCCAATTAGCACGATTTAATGCATGTAGCCACCCTAATTAGCAAAAACTAAATTAAACGAGAAGTTATGTCATATAACCAGAAACGCATGCATATAGGTATATAACCTAAATGCATGCCGATCAGCAACCACGATGAATAGACGAAAACCAACCCAAAGAATTTGCTGAAAAAATTTGGTATTAAGTTTAACAAATTGTTTACTTTTTCATTTACATTTATTATCAAGACTCAAAACGAGGTGGAGGGTATCAAAGATTCGGCACAGCCGAATTTAACACTCTTACTTGTTTAACACAAATTTTCGCCGTCAAAATCACGAACGAAAACAAAAATGAAAGAAAATGTAAAATAACTTCACTCTGCCAATTACGAGTTAAAAACCAGGAGAAAATTTTCGATTACACCATGTCATTCTCCTCTCCCCTATCACCTATAAACTCAGACGTTCAGAAAGAAAAATTTGACAGTGTGAACCGGGACTAATTAATTTTAAAATATTATGGTGGTATCATAATATTCTGATTCTACTATAGAAAAAAAATTATAATTTTTAATTCAGAAACATCGCTATAAGAGTTGAATTTAAACTGTAAACATAAATTTGCGGTTAAAAAATTTTAATAGCAGACTTCTTTCGATCTTGCAAGATTTTTTTTGTGAGTGTACATTTTTACTATATGTTCTTTAATTAAGTTTTTTCTCCATTTCTTAAACCAAAGAAAAGAAGAAAATAAATTTCAAATTAACTTTTCATAAAGATGAAAAACAAAACTATATTTCAAGCATCATACAATCATACATACATATGTAAAGGAAAAATATTAATGGTTCGACATCATTGATCAGGAACATCCTTTATTTGTTGTTTGCTGTTTTTTTGTTTGCTTTTGTTTTTGTTCTAAGTATGTGGCATAAAAAAAACTAAAGCAATATTAGTTCCTCTTGTGGCTTTTAAGCTGTTTTTTTAGTATTTTTTTTTTGCTGGTTGAACTTATTTATGGTTTATTTGATTTATTCATTTCATGGTGTTTTTTTTTTTTTTGTTTGTTCTTTTTCTATACAGTCTCTACTTAATAACTTAATGTCATTTAGATATATTAATTTTTTCAAAAAAAAAAAAAAAAAAAATTTTATTATAGATAAAAAGCCACTGCTTTGGCTGCAAAAAAAGGGTTTTTTCTTTTTGCTACATACTGAAGTTGACTTTTTTTCTCGCTGTAGCAGGAAATGAGTTTTTGATTGCTCTGTTGTTATTTGTTGTCATTTGTTGTAGCTGTTGGTGGTGGTGGTGTTCATGGCATAAGAAAATGATGTTGCAAATTGCTTGGAATATTGTTGTTTTCTTTTGTAGAGGGGATTCTTGATTTGAAATTATGATTTTTTTCTGTGATTTATTTTTATTATTATAATTTTAAGTGATCTGAGAAGTTTTTTTTTTTTAATTTTTATTGATATGGGAAAAGTTGTTGGATATATATTGTTTCTTAAATACAAAACCAGTTTTCTAGCTAATGAAACTGTATTCTATTATAAAAAAAAAAATAATTCAAATAAATGATTATCTTGTACTGAAAGATTATTCGATTTATTCGAATAACTATAATATAAAAAACCAGTTTTTACCAACCGCTTAATTTTATGACGTTTTTTAAAAACAAAATTAAAAATGTAAGCAAAAAATGTGAAAAAATTTCAAAAATAATAAAGAAAATAATCTAAACCATAAAAGCAAAGTCTTTATTAAAATTCTTTTTTTTTTCCTTATGCATATGAGTTTTGAACCTCTCTGTGACTGTGCATGACTGTGTGTGACTATCATAAAATTAATCTTTGGCTACAATAAGTCTATGGACAAAGTTTTAGATCGATCGGATGACGGGAAGTGACGTTTTAATCTCTCCGTGACTGAGCGCAACTATGCATAACTGTGCGTGACTTTATCAAAGTTAATCTTTTTTTCACATCAAGTGTATGGGCCTAGTTTCAGATCAATTGGATAGGGGGAATGGGGTTGCCCCACGACGGACAGACAGACAGAGAGTATGAGTTAAAAGAAAGAGTTTAATAAATTTTGTTTTCATTATTTATTTATTTATTTATTATTTATACTAAATATAAAATATTTGACTGAATTAACAGTTTGCTTTCCAAACTTTTTTCATAACTTCAGCCATGAACCTTCGGATCAATTGCTTTGAGCTCTTTTTAATTCTTTAATTTAAGCAGTTGATATTTTTTCACGATTGCGTTTAATTTAAATTGGTCTTAGTTTGGGAACACTAGGGCGATTGTTTTCTTTTGGCACACATTAAGTTTTACATCTATTCATATTTTGAAATTGTGTCCATAACGTAATGTGCTGACGCTAAATTGGGTTATATAATTATTTTGTCTCATCCATGGTATTTTATTTATAAAGAATTCATTAAAGAATTCTGGAGCTGCGTCTTATAAATATAGTTAGATTTTTGAGTGCTTCTTGACGGGACGACTCATAATAAGTTTTTGACTGACACAACTGAGAAGTAGAGGAGAGGTTATTTTGGAAAAGTTGATTCAACCTGCATTTGATAATTTTTTTCTGGCTCTCAGTGCTAGCCGAGGGGGCAGTTTTTTTTTTGCAACATATCTTGTAATCAGATTTTTTCTACTTTTATATTATTCTCTACTCATCTAGCTATCTTATGTATGAAACATTTTTAAATCTCATGTACTTAAAATGCCGACAAATTTCATTTATCGCTCTGGACGGATTTTATTTCCAAAATTAAGAAAATATTTCATGATGCTCTTACTCGTTTGGTGATACTTTCTTAAAAAATAGCTACACTCATCACTGAGTCTATCAAATTATAACGATTAATATTTAATTTCGTAAATTATCGCTAAAATATATACCTTGTGTCGCATTCCTTTTTTTTTAATAGAAGAACCTTTTATTTAATTACTTCAAAAAGTATATTTTCCAAAAAAAGAAAAAAAAATATAAAATGTATTGGGCCTCAGTTTCATATCTTAAAAGGAACCTCTTCTTGTAAAGGTATAACACATTTTCTTCAAAAACTATCTTTTCATAAAAAATAAAATTTTCTTAGAAAATAACCTTTTACTAAAATGTACTTTTGTACATTTTCTTAAGAAAGTACATGTTCCTAAGATAGTACCTTTTGTTAAGATTTTCCAATTGTTAATAAAGCTATTGTTTTGTTTAGAAAGTACATTTTATTTACAAAGTAAATTTTCTTTAAAAATATCTTATCCAAAAGAGTTCCTTATGTTAAAAAGTAAAATTTCTTTAAAGTACCGTTCATTAAAAAAATACCGTTGCTTAAAAATGTAAATCATCTTTAAAATATACCCTTTTAAAAAATATGTTTTTTAAAAAAGTACTTCCTTATTAAAAACGTAACTTTTGATAAAGATTTTTCAACGGTTAATAAAGTTATAGTTTTGAAATAAAAAATAAATTTCCTTACAAAAATACATTTTCTTAATCTATACTAATATTATAAAAAGCTAATGTGTGTTTGTTTCGGATATGGGAAGTGCTATAGGCTATAATTTTTTAAATATTTTTAGTGGGCGTGGCACCTCCCACACAAAGTAAATTTTTAATATCATATACATATATTGAGTACTATGATAGGGAGAGCTTTGAAAATGTGTGTGAGGTCACCTATTGTTAATATTAGCAGCTACGCCGGAAATGGGCGGGATCGGACAAGTGGGCGTGGTACCTCCCATACAAGTAATAATTCAATATTATATACATATATCGAGTACTTTGATAGAGAGAGCTTTTCAAGCTTGTCTGATATCACCTATTATTAATGTGAGTAGTCCGACAAAAAATGGGCAGTTTTGAACCAATAGGCGTGGCACCCGCCATACAAATTAAATATAAAATGCCATATATCTGGAATACTGTTATAGTGAAGGTCTTGGGACTTTGTGTGAGCCCAAAAGTTATTCATGTGATTGGTTAGACAAAAAATGAGCGTGATCGGAGCAGTGGGCGTGGCACCGCCCGCACAAAGTAAATATATGATATCATATAACCGGTGTACTAAAAACGGGAAGCTTCGACACTTTGCACGACACCATCAGATCTTAGTATGAGTTGTCGGAAAAAAAAAATTGGCGGGTTCACACCAATGTGCGTGGCACTTCCCATGCAAAGCAACTATTGAATGTCATATATCTGGAGTACTGAAAACGAGAGGGCTTTGTGGGTTTGCATGAGCCGTTAGGTTCTTTGTATGAATAGTCGAACAAAAAAATGGGCGTGATCGTAGCAGTGGATGTAGCACAGCCAATGCAAAGTAGATATCTAATATCATATAACTGGTGTTCCATAAAAGGGAAGACTCGACATTTTGCACGAGATCATCAGATATTAATGTGAGTAGTCCAATAAAAATTGGGCGGGATGGCATTAGTGGGCGTCACACCTCCTATATAAATAATATGAAGTACTACGAAAGCAACAGTCTTTTGTTAAGTACATTAGTTATCAATGTGATTTGTTGTGGAAAATATATAGCCAAAATCAAAAATTCGCCGAAACCGAAAATTGCGAAAAATAAAAATCGCCCAAAAAATCTTCAAAATCAAAAATGGGCACAATCAAAAATCGCTAAAAAGAAAAATTGTCAGTTGACATTCTAAGTTCAAGGCCAATAGTTAAGTGTTGCCAGATCTAATTTTGATAATACATCTTCTTCTCATGGGCAGCTACATGTACCTTGCTCCAGGATAGGAACGCCGAAAAATCTGATAATTGTTGTACCCAATGAAAAAACAAAAAACATTGTATATCAGCAAGTATTCAAATAAAAAAACTATGCTAATAATCTATACTAACATAATAAAGAGGTAATATGTGTTTGTTTGTTTGTAGGAGGTAATCTCCGTAACTACACATCTGACCTTCCTGAAATTTTCACAGAGTCTTACTGCGAATATGGGAGTGCTACAGGCTGAATTTTTTTTAAATATTTTTAGCGGGCGTGGCACCTCCAATACAAAGTAAATTTTAAACATCATATATATTAATATGATAGAGAAAGCTTTGCAAATTTGTCTTAGGTCATCTATTATTACCGTGAGTAGTCAGACAAAAAAATGGGCGGGATTGGAGAAATGCACGTGGCACCCCTAGACAAACTTAATATTAAATGTGATATATCTCAATTACTGTATTAGTGAGAGCCTTGGAACTTTGCATGAGCCCTTTCATAACAATTTGGAAGGGGGGGAGGGGGAGGTGTAGCGAAGCACACCGGGTTACATCTAGTACAGTATATTTAGAAAAAAAGTAAATTTTTATAAAAAGTAGAGTTTCCTTGAAAATCACTTAATTTAAATTACCTTATCCTAAAAGGAACTTTACCTCTTTAAAAGGTAATTTACCTCTTCTTAGAAAAATAGTCTTTGTTAAAAAAGTACGTTAGTTTGAGAAAAGTGTCTTTTGTTAAAAAAATGCCTCTTGTCAAAAAAGTATTTCATTTCATTAAAATTTATCTCTTATTAAGAAAGTTTTTTTTCTTTAAAAATTACCAATTACTAAAAAAAATAACATTTGTTAACAAAAATACCATTTCTTACAAAGGTATATTATAATAAAATATTAATTTTCTTATAAAAGTAATTTTTCTTAAATAAGGACATACTTCCAAAAAAGTTCCTATTGTTAAAAAAATACCTTTTTTTAAACAAAGTACCTTTTTCCAAAAAAAATACCTTTTGTTAAAAGAGCACTTTTCGTTAAAAAAGTACCTTTTGTTAAAAGAAGTTCACTTTGTTGAAAAAGTACCCTTTGCCAAAAACTACCTTTTGTTAAAAAAGTACACTTTGTTGGGAAAGTACCCTTTTTTAAAAAGTACCTTTTGTTAAAAAAGCATCTCTTGTTAAAGTAAATAGTACCTTTTGTTAGAGAAGCACTATTTATTTAAAGATAAACTTTTGTTAAAAAATAAGTTTTGTTAAAAACAGTTTAGCTTACTAAAAAAATATATCTTGTAAAATAAGTATATTTTCGTAAAAAAGTACCAATTGTTAAAAATTAACCTTAGTAATACCTTAGTATAGTACATTTTCTTAAAAAAGTATATGTATGTTCTAAAAAAATGAATTTTTGTAAAGGAACTCCAATTAATTAAAAAGTAACTTCTAAAAAAATTTCCCTTTTTCAATATGTACCTCTTCTTAAAAAAGTAAGTTTTCTTCAAAAAGCTACTTTACCTTAAAAAGGATACTAAAAAAGTGCCGCTTCCTAAAAATTTAAGTTTTCTTTAAAAAATAATTTTTTAACGTTTTCTTTAAAAGTATATTATTTTTAGAAGGTATTATACATTTTCTTAAGAAAATACCTTTCGTTAAAAAATTACCTTTTATTGAAGAAGAGCCATTTGCTAAATAAGTACCTTTTGTTAAAAAAGATGACTTTTGTAAAAAATTGTTTTTGTAAAAACTACCTTTTGTTGAAAAAGTACATTTTATCAAAAATTATCTTTTGCTAAAAAGTTTATTGTGTTAAAAAAGTACATTTTATTAAACAATTTTTCTAAAAAAATATTTTCTTAAATTAATAAATAAATTATTTTCAAATAACAGTTGGGCTGAAAAGTCTTCTACATTACAAAGAAATAAATCATTTTTTTTTTGGCAAAATTCAATTTTATTTTTCAACATAGTTGCCTTCGAGGACAATACAGCGATTATAACGATCTTCCAACTTTTCGATACCATTTCTGTAGTACGATTTGTCTTTAGCCTCAAAATAGGCCTCTGTTTCGGCGATTGCTTCTTCATCGGTCTTAAATTTCTTCCCAGCGAGCATCCCCTTGAGGTCTGAGAACAGGCAATAGTCACTGGTGGCCAGATCTGGAGAATACGGTGGGTGCGGAAGCAATTCGAAGCCCAATTCATGCATTTTTGCCATTGTTTTCAATGATTTGTGACACGGTGCATTGTCTTGGGGAAACAACACTTTTTTCTTCTTCATATGGGGCCGTTTATTCGCGATTTCGTCTTTCAAACGCTTCAACAACGCTATGTAATAATCGCTGTTGATTGTTATTCCTTTCTCAAGATAGTCGATGAACAATATACCATGTGCATCCCAAAATACGGGCGCCATAACCTTGCCAGCCGACTGTTGCGTCTTTCCACGCATTGGATTCGGTTCGTCGCTCGCTCTCCACTCCGCTGACCGCCGACTGGACTCTGGAGTGTAGCGATGGAGCCATGTTTCATCCATTGTCACATATCGACGCAGAAATTTGGCTTTATTACGCTTAATCATCTCCAAACACTGCTAAGAATCATCAACTCGTTGTTGGTTTTGGTCAATTGTGAGCTCGCGCGGCACCCACTTTGCACAGAGCTTTCGCATGCCCAAATATTCATGCACGATATGTCCAACATGCTCTTTCGAAATCTTCAGAGTCTCAGCTATCTCGAAAAACTTCACTTTACCGTCATTCAAAATCATTTTGTGCATTTTTTTGATGTTTTCTGCGGTAACAACCTCTTTCGGACGTCCACTGCGTTCATCGTCTTTGGTGCCCATATGGCCGGTTTTAACAGACTGAATAATCGGGAGCAGATGTTGGATGATGCTCATCGAGCGATTTTTTGGCTTCAGAACCATTTTTTCCGATCAAAAAATAATGTTTTATCAACGCACGAAATTCTTCTTTTTATCTCACAAACAAATAATCACACAGCTGTCAAATTTATACACGTATCTTTTGAAGGTTGGTAATACTTAAAAATGATATGGATTTAATTCTACTAACGCCATCTATGTGTGATGTAGAAGACTTTTCGGGTAACCGAATACTTATTTCTCAGACAGATGTGTGCTCAGGCAAAGCATTTTTTCCTAGTTTACACATTATTAATTTATAAATTATTTTGAATATATTATTACCTACATATGTGATGTATGTGTACTCTTCCCAGGACCCTAAAGATTTCCTATGATTTCATTTTATATATCTCTTTTAATTATACAATTCACAGTGAAATCATTAACTAAATTTGGGGCCAGTAATTTAGAAATTTGCAATAATAAATTAGAATAAATTAAAAAAATTAGGGTTATAAATGTTGTAAGGATTAAGAGTATTAAATTTGGCTCTGCCGAATCTCTGATACCTTCCACCCGTGTTCTAAACACAATATTATATGCAAGGTTGCCATCACTTAGAGACAAAAAGGCTGGTTTTCAAATAAAAATGATATATAAAATTTGTAAAATACATAAATTATAATAATAATTTTATAATATTAATCTTTTCGTGCTATTTTAACAATTACTAAATGCGGATAAATGTAAACAAATGCATATACATCTTTGTTTGTTTATCAGCGATAAATACACATTTTTGTTCTGTATAAACACGTTGCATTACTTTTAGTTTTTTATATGAAATTTTATCGGAGTATATTTACATTTTTGTACGTCTTTCCTCAACTATTTATTATAGAGGCTCCGAGTTTAACACCAAACTGCTGCAGATTATGATGAACATTTTAAGCGTATGTAAGAAATACGATGTACTCCACCAACTGAGGACATTAGAATATTTTCAATAGACAGACAGACAGACGCACATCGCCAAATCGGATCAAAAATATATGTAGTTTGTGGGGTCAACAGAATTTGTTTCGATGAGTTACAGACCGATTAACAACCTGATACATGGCGCCTGTATAAGATGTAAAGGAGGGATAAAAATTATAGTAGATGAGCCTTTTTAAACAGCGATAATCCCACCAAATGGAAATTGGTTCATCTGGTTAGGTGCGAATCCTGTTATACATTCAGGCAAGGAATTAATGATAATCTCAATTTAATTAGGTTTATGATAATTTCCTGTTGAAGAAGATCTATATTACAAGAAGAGGGGTTTTTTGTTCGGTTTTTAGAAGCAATCATTAATTATATTGTTTTCGTTCCAGAATTGACCTTTTTTATAAACGTGTTGACACATTTTTATGTACATGTATATGAAACAATTTTATTGAGCTATAAACAAATTTATTGCCGTTATTTAATTGCAATGAAACATTTCTCGCATACCAGATGTTATGCTTGAATGGTAAAGAAGTCAATAAACGTAAAAAAATTTTAAATGAAAATGAAAGTAAATTATGTTTTAACTAACTAATAATCAAGCATAGGTTTACACTTCCACTCCATTTAGTTTATGGTGAAATTGTCATGCAAATACAAATTTTTTAAAATACAAAATTAACTGCAGATTATAATCAGCAGTTTATTATCAGCAGTGAAAAATTTAAAGATTGCCTTCACAAACACTCTCATTAAGAATATCGAATATCAAAGCTAATAAAGTGAGTTGAGTTGCGTTCATCATGATTAATAATGATGTCTACGTATGCTGGTGTATTAATAGAAATGTATTGGTTTCCATTTCTACCCAGAGCATAACTCGTACATACCATAAATAATAATGTTTATGTTATGATGCCCTTATTATTGTTTTTGTGTTTTTCTCATAAATTCCATTTTTGGTTAGTAATTGTTGTGTTTTTTCGTCTTAAATTCATGCAGTTTTTGTAAAATGAATTGTCATAAAATATCTTCAAATGACATTTTTGTAGGGATGTGTTCGAAATTAATATTACAGTCAAACACGAGCAACTATTGTATGATGAATACCGTAAAATGAATTAATGAGCTAATAATTATGTTGGTGTATGTTCTTTTGCTTGGGTTCGAAAGAATTTGAAACTAAAACCCCAATAATTATTATTGACCCTTGACAAAATAATGTAATGGATGCATCTTGTAGCTTGTGTATTAGTAATATAATACCAACTAATCAAAAACATACATCAAAAAAGGTCAAACTCTCAAAAGACAAAAAGAAAAATAATGGCATAGAAGTTAAAATTTTAATTTAGTTTTCTGTTTACTGTAATGAGTAATTTTAAATTTTTAGGAGAAAGAGTTAAGGCACCTTAGAGTGTCCCGAATTATAGATTGGGTTTAAGAGCCCTAATTTTTCTCGAAATATTAACTGCTTAAGAAATATTTTAATTTAGTAGGATTAGATACCATTCCATTTCTTTACGCAACAAATTATAAAGTTAAAAAAAAATAAAAATTAACTTTAAAAAAATGCTTAAAAAAAGATACTTTCTGAAGAAAAGGCAGTATTTTTCCAAAAATGATACGCATTTTAAGGGAAGGTACTTTTAAAAAATAGGCATGCTATTAACCTATCTCGCTCCGCTGCTCGATTTTTTGAACAGTAAAAATCACTTTTCAAAAAATTCAACATATGTACGAAGTAGAATTAGAAGTAGAATTTTAAGTAAATTTTGACACGAATGTTCAGTCTCATCTATCACCAACTAAAAAAACATCACCCCATAACCACCCCTCCTCCCGATGCTAGGGCCACATTTCTGCAACCCTTATTTTAACTGATTGAAATTTCGGACGCTGGCGCTTATCCTACAGCTACTAATTGGCTACTAAATCAAATGTTTCATTTACATACAAAGGATAAGCGCCAGTTTTCGAAATTTCGAATAGGATTTTCCGGGAAAACGGAAAATCGAAAAATTTTGTTGACTAGATTTTTGAATTCTGCGGGTCCCAATCATACTATAAAAGAACACTTTTCCAAAAAATAAAAGTAAAATTGGATCTCGGAGCAAAACATATACTTTTATTAGAAAAGATTTTTTTGATAAAATGTACTTTATCAGGAAAAGGTACATTTGAAGAGAATGCACTTTTTTAAGAAAATTTATTTTTTAGAAAAGTACTTTTATAAGAAGGGTATTTTTGTAAATAAGGTAACTATTTAACAAAAGGTACTTTTCAAGCGAATGTTCTTTTGAGGAAAAGATACCTTTTTAAGATAAAATAATCAATGAGAAAAAGAACTGGTCATTTTAAGAAAAGATGGTTTTCAAAAGAAGCGCTACAATTTTTAATAAAATGTTGGTTTGCAAGAAAAGGATTTTTATTTAAGAAAATATACTTTAAGAAAAGGTACTTTTTTAACAATGGGTCTATTTAAGGAAAGGTAATTTTTTAAGAACAGTTATTTTTTTTAAGAAAAGGTATTTTTTTGAGAAAAGCCATTTTTATACCCTCCACTCCAGTGTGCAGAGGGTATATATAAGTTTGTCATTCCGTTTGTAATAATTAGAAAAAAAATTTTGGACCCCATAAAATTTATATATTTGTGATCCTTATAACAACCGGAGTTGATATAGCGATGTCCGTCTGTCCGTCTGTCCGTCTGTCCGTCTGTGGAAATCACGATGACGGCAACAATCGGGCAGCTAGAGTGCTCGTTGGCATAAAAAATGATTCATTGACATCCTGAAAAGTTTGCTATTTAAAATCGTCCAAATCGGTCGATTAGGGCCCGAGATTTGAATGAAGAACTAAAAAAAGTCTTGAAAAAATATAATTTTCTATGTTGTTCTTGTCACGATCACGCCCTCAATAGTACAGCTACAGTGATCATTTTTAGTGAGAATGATTCACCAAATTCATGGAAAGATTTCTACTTAAAAAATCGTTAAAATCGGTGGAAAAGGTCCAGGGAAATCTCTGAAAAAGTAAAAAAAAAAATGAAAAACATGATATTTCTATATTGTTCTTGTTGTTATTCTAAATGTTGCATTGTTTTCATAGCTGGACTTGTTGTTTTTGTGGTCGTTATGGTAATAATATAACAAAAAAAAAACCCTTTGTACATTTTTTATCAACTCAGGTAGAAAAATTTAAAAGTTTCCATTGTTTTGTCATCACTAAAGAAAATATGTTAGATCATTTCTGTCATTGCCACGAGCCTGCCTTCAGATCGATTGGATCACGGGAAAGTGGTTAAAATCGATCCAAAATTTTTCGACAAGCAGACACGAGTTAATATAAAGGGAGTAAAAATTCACCAACATCTAAAGCAAATAATGCTAAAATACCTAGTTGTTAATAAAAAAAAAACAATTGGGCAATTCACAATGGGTAATGTATCGTTGTATCTGTTGTATCGTGTATCACTTTACAATAGTGTAAAATTGTTGTTGGTAATTTTCACTGAAATATCTGATACACGATCCAACTTCATTTGCTATGTTTAGTAAATGTTGTATATTGTATCATAACATATCAGTTCCAAGTGAATGCCAGTTTTTATGAAAAAGGAAAAGCAAATACATAGAATTTTATCAGCATAAATAATTATAAAATAAAATATGGCAAATAATGCAAATAACGCAAATACATCGATAAGTTTATTTATATCAAAATTAATGTTTGTATTTTTTTAGTATGTATTTTCTCTTTCAGTACCAACCAAAACATTTAACATTTTTTTTTTCCATTATAAATTAAAATGCAAGAGGTACGTAACTAAAACTCCAGGGTATATCTCACGACCAAAAAGCAAACACTGACAAGTGTTTTCTCTTATACAAAATAGCAGAAGCAACGAAGCGATCTTTCCTCGTTGGATCGAAAATTACTAAAGAAAGCGTTTTACAATATGAAAATACAACTGAGAGTTCACAACAAATGATTGTATTGTGTATTTCAATACAACATACAATATACAACACCTGTTGTGAATTGCCCAAATGTAAATTTAGCAAAAAAATTTATGTATTAATTTATTTAAAGAGAAAAACACAAAAATAACGTTTGATGTTGTATTTTTTGTGTGTAATATTTAAATATACATACATACACATATTAAATAATACAAATAATATACATATATTATATATGCATGTATGTATGTATATTCATAGTAACTGCATGTTAGAAATAAATCGGTTATTTTATTTACATAAAATTCTGCAGTATTTTGTTGTGGGGAAAATACATTTCTTTTGCATTAACAGAGTGTCACTTCACTTTGCTCAGCGTGACTATGCCACAGTAGATGGCGCCATAATTTTTGTTTGTTCTAAATAGCTTTGCAATAGTTATTTCTATTTTTACATGAATGTTAATATTTTCAACTAGATATCATACAGAACAATGTTAAGAGTATACACGGGCTGGTCTTTTATTTCATACGTTTTTTCATTATTCTTTTACAAATATGAACATAAGTTTGGCATATTAACCTTTTGTTGTCTTTACAAGATAGAGTTACCGAGTTCGTCAATGAGTTTTTTGCTTACAAAACAGTTCTACATAGTTATATATAATTATTATTCTGCTTTACCTATAAAATATCTGATTGCGATTACATCTAATTTTTAAAAATTGTTTATAATTAATAAAGCATTATTATTCTCATAAATACAAAATTTCACATTTTAAATTTTCCATTCAAATTTAAGAAAATATCAATTATAATAAAAACTGAAAATAAAATTCCCAATTATAAATTAAAAAATATTAATTGAATTTCAGAAAATCATATCAAAACGTGGGAAATAATAATTTTAAATTTAGAAATATATTTACACTTAAAAAATGTTTACATTTAAAAAAAATATTGCCATTCAGGAGATATTAATAACTTTTCAGTACTGCGATTCAGTAACTTCTTTTAACGATAGTCGAATCGTAAAAAAAAAAGAAAATTGCAAAATTATCAGTAAAATTTTTAAATGATATTCGCTATTGTTAAAGTCAGCAGTTGTTGTTATCTAAACGACAACCATTTTTGTGTTGTTTATTCAATCGATAAAAACTTAAATTTTTAGGTTGAAATGTCGTCATACATAAATAAAAATCATGAAATAGTGAAAATATTTTGCTTTTATTAAAAAACTTTTTTATATAAATAAAAAAATTAAATAGCATATTCAATTCATTATTTCATTTTCAAAATATTAGTAAAAAAATAAAGATATTAAACATAAACATAAAATCATCCTGTCAAACACGAAGTAATTTGTTTTTTTCTATTCTTTGTGTTTTTCGCTTATTTTGACAGAGATGCCACTCCTTTACAATTTAAATAAATAGAAAAACAGATTTGTCGATATTAATTTAAATTCAATGAATTTAAGAAAACCTCAAATGATATTTAAGAATTGTTAACATAAAAATTGTTACATAAGTAAACGTAATTTTATGAGAATGTTATTTTTTATATATAACTTTTCACAATTTTTTTTGGATGAAAATTTGAAGTTTTTCAGAAAATAAAGATAACATTAAATTATTTTATTTAAAATGTTTGGGACTTTTCGTTTTTTGCGTTTTTCATCCCTAATTTGATTATTTATTATTAAAAATTTATTCTCTATGTTTTCAAAATATGGCAATATTTTAAAAAAAGTTGAGAGAGCTTTTTTTTTTGGTTATTATTTTGTTACTCCATCCGACCTATATGGCCACAATGAAGAAATATTTGGCCAGTTAAAAGAAACTATACAGCCAGCTCCAATTAGCACGATTTAATGCATATAGCCACTCTACACAACCATTACCTTTGCAATGGAGGTTAGGGCGAGCTATTTAATTAGCAAAAACTAAATTAAACGAGAAGTTATGTCATATAACCGGAAACGCATGCATATAGGTATATAACCAAAATGCATGCCGATCAGCAACCACGATGACCAAAAAGGAAACACCGAAATATATCCGAAATAATAGAAAAGAAGAAAACCAACCCAAAGAATTTGCTGAAATAATTTGGTATTAAGTTTAACAAATTGTTTACTTTTTCCAATATTTTGTTTACATTTATTATCAATATCAAAGATTCGGCACAGCCGAATTTAACACTCTTACTTGTTTTTTAAAGAAAATGTACTTTAGAAACTGAAGGTCATTTCAAGAAATTATACTTTTTAAGAAAACGTACTTTTTTATAGAACTAGTATGCCCTTTCGTGTTCATATATTTTCATAACAAATTTTTTCTACGAACTTACTTTTGTAAAATAAAAACATTTTATTTTATTTATTTTATATATTTTTTCTTTCAATGTTTGTTGATACAAAATATTTTTTGTTTATCATTCGGCTTGAGAATTGTTAAATTTTTAGGTGTTTCTTTTCTGGAGCAAGCTCCATATAAACGCCCATGCGAAAAACATAGATTTGGCAAATTAAATGCGGCAATATTTAACGGATGGCCTTGAATTTGATATACCTTATGGCAATATTTTTTATCTTGTAGATTTTTAGTTTTCGTAATTTTCGGTTTTTGCCACTTTTGATTTTGGTGATTCCAACCATATTTGCCACGATTAATCACATTGGCAATTACTTGTGAAAACTTTCAAGACTGTCGCTTTCATACTACTTCATATATTATTTTGTATAGGAGGTGCCACGCCCTCTAATCCTATTCCGTTCATTATATCCTATACCACTATGTGGTTTGGATATAATGACTTTGTGCTGCTGTTTGTAACAACCAAAAATATTTGACCTAGACCCATCTTTAATTATACCGATCGAATCAGAATCACTTTTTGAGTTGATTTAACAATGTCCGTCCGTCCGTCCGTCTGTGTGTCCATGTAAACTTTGTAATCAAACTGCAGATTGCAAATCTGAATATATTTTGATGAAATTTGGTATATAGGCTTTTATCGGCCATGGGATGAACGCTATTGAAATTGGTGAGAATCGGCCCATGTTCAGACCTAGCCCCCATACAAATTACCCTTATGAAATCGACATAAATTGCCATAAGATCCAAATTGTCATATAGATATTACTAAAATTGGGTTTGTATGTGTTCATTACATGCAATAATGAGTAGTCCAAAAATGATACCTTCGGCCCCATATAGAGCTGCTTCCCGATCTTCACTTAAATCTATTAAAAAACAAAAATATTGGACTGATTCTTCTCAAATTTTGTTTGTATATATTTTTGGAAAATACAAGAGACTTTACCAAACATGATCAGGATCGGTCCATTTTTGGACCTAGTCTCCATATAGATACAGCATCCGATATGAACTTTTTCATATCTACAACCAAAAAAATTAATAAAAATCCCACTCAAATTTGGTTTTTGCTTATTTTCTATGTCCAGTTAGTTGGGCCTAAGAGATAGGGTTTCTAAACGCATGGTATAGGGTATCGTATAGTCGGTCTAGACCGACTATAATTTGCTTACTTGTTTTTCATTGACTACTAACATTAATATCTGATGGACTCATATAAAATATTAACTTTTCCTTTTTATAATACTGCTTTGATTACGTCCAATTTTTATTCTACTAATCACATGAATAACTTATTTGCTCAAGCAAAGTCGCAAGGCCCTCACTATTACAGTACTCCAGATATATGATATTAAATATTTAATTTGTATGGGGTGACATACCCAATAGTCCGAACGCACCCATTTTCGTTCGATGAAAAAATTTGCAAAGCTGTCTGTGCCATATTTTGCAAGATAAATGATATCGAATATGGGAGGTGCCACGCCTACACATGCAATCCCGCCCATTTTCTGCGTGGCCACTTAATAATAGGTGACCTCACACAAATTTGCAAAGCTCTCCCTGTCATAATACTCAATATATATAGTATTAAGAATTCACTTTTTATGAAAGGTGTCCACTAAAAATATAAAAAGAAAAAATATCGCCGATTTTACTTTCCATACCGTACAGTAAGACTGTGGAAATATGGCTTAAATCAGTCACTTTCCCATGACCGAACTTTGTGTTCAATCTACATCGATCTACAATTGAAAAAAAAAATGTTCTGGCTTATTTTTTACTTTTCTTATGATAAAATATTTCTTATCAAAATTTCTTAAAATATTTTCTGTAATAAAACTAGAGTCACAGGTTTTAATTTTTAGCCACCTATTTCCACACAACTTAAAAGCACTCTTAACATTTGAAAAAACAATCCTTCATTTCAAAAGGAAATGGGGAGAACTACTCGATACTTAACTGTGGCTGTATGCCTTCATTAATTTCCATGCCATGTTCTTTGGTGTCTTCTGTGATATTTATGCGACAGTTTTTTGTTTCCTAATATGTACGATAAAAGATTTAATTTAAACAAAGGGTCATGATCAACAAAAAAATCCACTAAATAGAAAAAAAAATTGAGGGCATTTTTTAATTAAACATATGCACACAATATGGTTTTCGGAATTAAAAATAAATTCAAGGTTTTTTTTAATGAATTGATAACATAAAATAATCGCTTTGCAATGCACATTTTATAAAGTGCTAATTTTATGCAGACATATTGTTTCATTTAGCATTACCAAAACTACAACGGATGTTCATCATTAAACTGTGAGTTTTGACAGCAGAGATGATGTAGTCCTAAAAATATTTTTTTATACACTATACCACTATGTGATGAGTATAATGAGTTTGTGCTGATGTTTGTAACTACCAAAAATATTTCACCCACCTTTTATTATACCGATCGACCATTTTTAAATGTAGTTCCCATATAAAGCCGATTTCCGATACATACTTAAGTCTATCAAATTTGGTTTGTATATATTTTTGAGTAATCTACGAAACATGGACTACGAATCTAAATAAATAGAAAACAATATGAAATTTTGCATATATACAGGGCACAAATTAACAACAACGCTACTCGAACTTGTTTAAATATGTCAGTTCTTTTAACAATTTTTATACCTTATACCAGTAGGGTAGTTGCTGTTTGCAACTACCAAAAATAATTGGCCTAGCTTTTATTATACCGATCGACTCAGAATCACCTTCTGATAATCACCTTCTGAGTCGATTTAGCAATGTCCGTCCGTCCGTCCGTCCGTCCGTCCGTCTGTCCGTCTGACCGTCTGTGTGTCCATGTAAACCTTGTACTCAAACTACAGGTCGCAAATATGAATATATTTTAATGAAATTTGGTATATTTAGCGGCCGTAGGATGAACGCTATTGAAATTGGTGAAATTCAGTTCATATTCAGACCTAGTCCCTATACAAATGACCCCTATGAATCGATTTTTATTAAGCCTAGTTCCGCGAAGCAGAGTGGCTTGTCTGCAGATTCTAATTTTGGTTCCAGCAATAAGCCGAATATGGCTAGTTTTTTGCAGCGACAGACCAAAGCCTCTGGTGGAAATCGAACCCATGACCCTACATGATAGGCGAGCACGCTACATACTCAGCTACCGGGGCGCTTAAATTGCCATATTAAATATTCAAATTGGATTTGTGCTTGTTTGTTACATCCATTTATAAGTTATCCAAAAATAAGTCCCATATGGAAATTCTCTGTCATAGCCCCCATATAGAAGCTGCTTCCCGGTTTTCACTTAAATCTATCAAAAAACAAAAATATTGCACAGATTTTTCTCAAATTTGGTTTGTATTAATTTTTTTTTTAATTTAAGTGATTTTACCAAATATAGTCAAGAGCGGTCCAGTTTTCGACCTAGTCCCCATATAAATATAGCATCCGATATGAACTTTTTCATATCTGCTGATAAAAATAATAATAATGCCACTAAAATTTGGTTTATGCTTATTTTCTAAATCCACTTAGTTGGGCCGAAGAGATAGGTTCTCTAAGCCATGGTGTAGGGTATCGTATATTTGGTCTAGACCGACTATAGCTTCCTTACTTGTTTTTTAATTTTTAATAGTAATTAAGAAAATGTACCTAATTTCTCTTGGCATTATTTTAAATATTTTTTGTTGGAAATATAAAATTAATTTAGCACCATTTTTCTTGTAGCGATTTATTTTTAATAAAATCTGGTAACATTGTTACTAAATAAAAAGTGATCTTTACTCTGCTTTTGAAATTCGTTTCAACGGCACGTGATTTATTTCAATTGGGAAACTTCTGGTCAAATTTCAACAGGTTATGGGCCCAGATTTAGCATAATGGAGAGAATAATTGAAATCGAAAAATTGACTGGTAGAGAAAACTACCATCAATTTTGCGGTGAAACATGCAATGAAATTACAAAGGTTCTGAAAAGCTGTTCTTGGCACGGAGGGCGTAAATTAGAAAGCAACATCGAGATTGGTGTTGTATATTTCATCGCATCTTTACGTACATATTCAAGGCGTCACGACTGTAAAAGGCAGTTGGGAGAATTTGGAAGCCACATACGATGATGCTGGTTTGAAACATCGGTGTGGCCTTCTAAGAAAATTAACGACGACTCAGTTGGTCAATCGTGACAACATAAGTCATCAAATCTGAATTACAGAAGTCAGTTTATAAACCCTCGGCTGCGGAATAAAAATCAGCTTAAATTATGGTTTTGTTAATGGATATTTGCCAGCACATTCATTTCACAAAAAAAAAATTTCCATAGGAAAAATATTTGACATATATTTTAAGTTTCATATTACAATAAACTTATAATAATGATACTATTTAAGTACATAAATCATCCATTCTAAATGATATGAACATATATATAATGGAAAAGAATTTATGAAAAAAAAAAAAAATATATAACTAAATATTCATGGAAAAGTTATTTGCGAATGTTAAAGTTCAATGCTGAAAACTTTTTTGCTTCTCATATTTTGGATATTACACACAACAACACAGCTAACCACATGTGCGGGCTTAAAACTCAAATAATGATAAAACGATACTGAACATTTAGTTAGGTATTGTTTGTCATTTCTTTTCCAATGCACTAGAGAATTATTAAGAGATGTGCCTGGTCCGTGTTATTAAAGCGTCTGAATGTTTAATATTCAAAGATTTGGTTTTCTGTTAAATATAAAACATTTTAATACTAATATAAATACATATAAATAACTAATTGTGACTTGCATACACATGGTTATTTTATTCGTAACTGACCATTGCTTAGATCAGCTTAAAGAATATAATCACATATGTATGTATGTGTATGTAGAAATTCGTTTATTTTAGAAATATTTTGGTAAATACTATAAATAAATACATCGAATGTACTTATTATAAATTATAATTGTCTTTGGAACTCTTAAACCATATTTTTAAAGGAGCCTTATAGGATTATAAACACATTTTGTTTAGCCTTGACTAATTTGACACATTTTAAATTTGATTTTTGCAGTTTTGATAGTTATTCGGTATTGTGAGATTCAAAGCAATTAGTTCAAAACGACTTTTAATCTTGATGCTTTCAAGCTCAAATTGCAGTTAGTTTATGATGAGTTAACAACCATGTGCGCAGGGGGTAAAAGTCCATTTCACAATATAATCACAGAAACAGCGTAAGATGTAAGACGTAAGACAAAATCGGTGTGACATATGATTGTATTGGTGAAAAAATTATGTTATGTAATAACCTTTTTGTCGCTGTTTTCTGCATTATATTTCTTCACTTTTTATAAACATTTATAATCAATTTCCTCAATCCTTCGAAAGCATTCTTAATGTTATAATTAATTTCATATAAATAACACAATTATCACTGCATTTAAAATTAATGCTAATCAAACAAAAATTAAAATCAAAAATAAACCAATGACAGTAAAAGTGAAGTGCTTGGCCATAAAATGAAGGCACAATTCATTGGGAAGTGTTTGGACACAAAATGAAGCCATGATTATTAGGCAGGGAGCGAATAGCGTTATAAAAAAGTTTTGTTCAAAAACAGGGACCTAATTTCGGTATTCCATATAGAATGTTGTTGTTTTATTAAAAATTTTTTTTTATAAACATTTATAATTAATTTTCTCAATCATTTAAAATTATTCATAACATTGCAATTTATTCCATATATATTAAACAATTATCACTGCATCTAATATTATTTTTAATATATATATGAAATAATAAACACATGTAACCGGTACTAGAGTTTAAAAAAGATTTTGAGCAAAATCACGATATTTTAAAACATATTTTTTATGTGTATATTTTTTATGCGTAAACTTCTATGCGCTCAGGGTGGTAAAAATCTATTTCACAATACAATCACAGAGTAAACAGAGAAAAATAAAACGGTGTGAGCTACGATTGTATTGGTGAAAAGATTAGGAAGTGTTTGGAGATAAAATGAGGGCATTTAACATTTCATTAGGAAATGTTAAGATAAAATGAGGGAGCGAATAGCGTTATAAAAACGTTTCGAAAAATGAAAAAGAAAATATTAAAAATGAGAAATAAAAATAAAAAAATGGAAAAGGAAAAATGAAAAATAAAAAATGGAAAATGAAAAATAAAAAATTTTAAATGAAAAATACAAATTGAAAAATTAAAAATAAAAAGTAAAAAATGAAAAATGAAAAACAAAAAATTGGAAAATGAAAAATAAAAAATAAAAAATGAAAAATTAAAAATTAAAAATGAAAAATAAACAAGTAAGAAAATTATAGTCGGTCTAGGCCGACTATAGGATACCCTATACCATGCGTTTAGAGACCCTATCTCATAGGCCCAGCTAACTGGACATAGAAAATAAGCATAAACCAAATTTGAGTGGGACTTTTATAAATTTTTTTGTCTGCAGATATGAAAAAGTTCATATCGGATGCTATATCTATATGGGGACTAGACCCAAAAATGGACCAATCTTGACCATGTTTGGTAATTTTGCGAAAATATATACAAACAAAATTTGAGAAGAATCAGTGCAATATTTTTGTTTTTTAATAGATTTAAGTGAAGATCGGGAAGCAGCTCTATATGGGGCCTATGACTAAGAGTTGTCCCACAGGGATCATTTTTGGACTACTGATTAATGGATGTAATAAACACATACAAACCTAATTTGACTAAGATTTATATGATAATTTGGATCTTACGGCAATTTAAGTTGATTTCATAGAGGTCATTTGTATGGGGGCTAGGTCTGAACATGGACCGATTCTCACCAATTTCAATAGCGTTTATCCTATGGCCGATAAAAGCTTATATACCAAATTTCACCAATATAAATTGATAGTTGCGACCTGCAGTTTGATTACAAGCTTTACACACAGACGGACGGACGGACGGACGGACATCGTTAAATCGAATCAGATAGTGATTCTGATTCGATCGGTATAATTAAAGATGGGTCTAGGTCAAATATTTTTGGTAGTTACAAACAGCAGCACAAAGTCATTATACCCAAACCACATAGTGGTATAGGGTATAAAAATTAAAAACGAAAAATTAACAAGTAAGAAAATTATAGTCAGTCTAGACCAACTATACGATACCCTATACCATGCGTTTAGAAACCCTATCTTTTAGGCCCAACTAACTGGACATTGAAAATAAGCAAAAACCAAATTTGAGTGGGATTTTTATTAATTTTTTGGCTGCAGATATGAAAAAGTTCATATCGGATGCTATATCTATAAAGATACTAGGTCCAAAAATGGACCGATCCTGATCATGTTTGGTAAAGTCTTTTGTATTTTGCAAAAATATGTACAAACAAAATTTGAGAAGAATCACTGCAATATTTTTGTTTTTTAATAGATTTAAGTGAAGATCGGGAAGCAGCTCTATATGGGGTCAAAGGGATCATTTTTGGACTACTCATTAGTGGATATAATGAACGCATACAAACCCAATTTGAGTAAGATCTATATGACAATTTGGATCTTATGGCAATTTATGTCGATTTCATATGGGTAATTTGTATGGGGGCTAGATCTGAACATGGACCGATTCTCACCAATTTCAATAGCGTTCATCCCATGGCCGATAAAAGCTTATATACCAAATTTCGTCAAAATATATTCATATTTGCGACCTGCAGTTTGATTACAAGCTTTACATGGACACACAGACGGACGGACGGACGGACATTGTTAAATCAACTCAGAAAGTGGTTCTGATTCGATCGGTATAATTTTAAGATGGGTCTAGGTCAAATATTTTTGGTTGTTACAAACAGCAGCACAAAGTCATTATACCCAAACCACATAGTGGTATAGGGTATAAAAATTAACTAGTTGAAATAATAAGTTATACTAAATATTTTTTCATATCAAAAATTAAAAATAAAAAATTAAAACGATAAATGAAAAATAAAAATTAAAAATTAACTACTTGAAATGATAAAATTAACAATAAATATTTTTATATTAACAGAGCCCCCGCAGCTGTTTGCTATAAGTGATACATAGATGTCGCTTTCTGTTTAATTTTAAAAAAGTGTCATAAAATATCGTTAATTACTAGATGTTTACACATGTCACCCGTGATCGGACGGACTCGCATGATTTTTTTTTAGATTTAAGGTGCATGGCACTCTTAGCGTTGTTCAAAAATGTTTTATTTCCTATTTTTCTACATAAGGAGTGAGAGCGAAAAATCTTAACATATATAAAATGTAACAATAAGGCTTAAAAAAAATAGATTGTAAAATTCGGCTCCACCGAATCTCCGCACATGTTCTAAATACATTATTATAACCAAAGTTATCACCACTAAGCTTAAAAAAGCTAGTCTCAAATGATAATGGCTGTGGTATTTAAAAATAATAAAATAATTAACAAACATTTTAGGTAACTTCGTTAGTTTCGTTGCTTGTTTGTTAGTGAGGCATACACATTCTTGATTACATGCACAACACAAACAACAAAATCAACAAGCAAACAAATATTTGTATGCATCGCTGACACACATCTATATGCAAATATTCTATTACGTATAATTACTTATATAGTTTCTTATATGAAATTTTAACGGAGTATAAGAGCTGCTAATCGACCTATTGAGGATCTGGCGATGTCCGTCTTTTATAAGATCGACTTCTCCTTTTATGAGAGCATGCATTTTTTTTTTTTGGGTCTCCGGAATTCATTTTGATTGATTACAAACGGACACACCAATATATGCCCTCTACACAGTGGTCTGGAGGGTATAAAAGGATAATTTCTATATTTTTAGTCAGACTTGTGAACTTATGGACTTAATCCGGAAACCCTTCAATTTGGGATTTTGTAGTGGTTTCTGTTACTTTTGGAGCAGGTAGTCCATGTCCGTCTAGAATTATCCACTCTTTGGGACAACGTGTTTGGAGGCTTTGCCTAACTTTGAACAAAAACCAAGTTACTGTTCTTGTACCACTCAAAAGCTTTCTTACCGTAGTGATAGGATGCCAAATCCAGCCAAACACATATGGGCACATTGTGTTCTTTGCAAGCACCTCTTAATATAAATTGCACTATTTAGAGAGTTTGTCGTAACAAAAAAGTTAATAACTCTGAGATTTTTTGCCCTAAATATCAAATTTTCAGAAAAGATAGAGAAAGTTGTGAAAGAATTGAATCTGATAAAAAATAATAATCAGTGTAATAATGTAATAAAAAAGTCTGGTGGCGGCATATTGGTTGCTATACTAAACGAATTTTCGTCTGAAGAAATTATCTTAAACGATTTTCTACATATTGAGATTATTTGTGTTTTAGCTAAAATTAATAACAAGTCCATATACATTATTTGCTCATACATTCCGCCTAACTCTCCGCTTTCTGTTTATGAGGATCATCTGAAAGCTGTTGATTTAATCCAAAATTATATAAAACCATCTGATTTATTAATGTTAATTGGAGATTTTAACATGCCGTCTACATCCCGGAAAGCTGATCCTGATACCAATTATTTAGTTCCATCTCATTATTCCGATTCTTCAGCTGCATTTATTCGTGGTTTATTGGAAAATTGTCCTTTCCAAGTCAACTCCATCACAAATGCATTTGGTAGACTGTTGGACCTTATTTTCGTTAATGAACCTAATGACTTTTCAATATTGCGACATAGCCCTATTTCAAATCCGGAAGATATATACCATCCAACACTTGAGATATCTTACTTTTGTTCCAATCCTCTTCATAAAAAAAAGTTAACTCACAGCGATAAAATCTTTTGCTTTAATAAAACTAATTACCAAGATTTACAACTCCATCTATTCCAAATTGACTGGATAAATGTGTTATCTCGTTGCAATGATAACTTGGACTTGTGTTTGCATACATTTTATCATCACCTCTTTGAATGTTTCTCGGCATCTGTACCTAAAATATTACCTCCTAAATCGAATGGTCCTCCTTGGAATACAAAACATCTATCTCAACTTAAAAATACGAAAAACAAACTGTACAAAAATTATAGAAAATATGGAACATTGATAGATTATATGAGATACTCGTTATCAAGATCGGAATTTATTATTGCTAATCAATTGGCCTATAATAACTATTTAATTAAAGTAAGGAATAATCTACAAAATAATCCAAAATCATTTTATAAATTTATTAATTCTAAAAGACGTACTCCGGACTTTCCTTCGGTTATGAAGTACGGTGATTTAGAATCTTCAGATGATAACTCCATAAGAAATATGTTTGTACTTTTTTGCATCAACTTATTCTTCGACAGTATTTAATAGCAATAATCCGTATCCATACATAATATCGGAATCTTCAATTATTAATATACCATCCATCAATCAACATACAGTTCTGAATGCCCTGACAAAATTGAAATTGTCGTATGCTGCTGGTCCTGACGGTGTTCCTAGTTGCATTTTAAAGCGCTGCGCACATTTATTGTATATTCCTTTGACTTATATGTTTAACATATCCCTTAAATTGGGTTACTTTCCTCCCATTTGGAAAGAATCATTTATTATTCCCTTCTTTAAGTCTGGATCTAAAGCTGGTATTTCGAATTATAGAGGTATTGGTAAATTAAGTGCAATTCCAAAACTATTTGAAAAACTTATATGTATATAACACGTTGTCACATCATGTGTCCTCTATCATATCTCCAACGCAACATGGATTCTGCAAATCACGCTCTACAATATCAAATCTTTTGGAGCTTACAACTTTGGTAAATGATGGTTTTATTAATATGAAACAAACAGATGTTATTTATAATGATTTTAGCAAGGCATTCGATAAAGTAAATCATGATCTATTGTTGTGGTATGGGCTTTTAAAAGACAGAACACAATGTATTAAGTTTCGTAACTCGTATTCCAACAACATAAAAGTATTATCTGGTGTACCTCAAGGTAGTCACTTGGGACCTGTTTTATTTACGCTATTTATAAATGGTCTTCCTTCTGTAATTAAACACTCAACTACATTAATGTATGCAGATGATGTAAAGTTAATTTTTACCCTCAACAATCTTGATCAACAGTCACTTTTACAGAATGATATTGATCGTTTAACTACTTGGTGTAATATTAATCTAATGGACCTAAATGTCAAAAAAATGCAAATATATGATTTTTACAAATCAATTTCAATTAATGGTCGGTATATCATGAATAATGCTGTGCTTGATTTAGTGGATTCATTCAATGGCCTTGGTGTACTTCTGGATAAAAAATTAGCCTTGAGAAGTCATATTTCGCTAAAAAATAAATAAAGCTACTGGTGTACTTGGATTCATTAAACAGTGGGCTAAGGAGTTTTCGGATCCGCATACAACTAAACAATTGTTTACTACCTTGGTATGACCAATACTCGAATAGGGGTCTGTAGTCTGGGATCCGCAATATCATATACATTCGAATAAAATTGAATCAGTTCAAAAACAATTTTTGTTATTTTGTCTTCGTGGTTTGGGCTGGGATCCTAATATGAGGTTGCCATCTTATGAAAATCGTCTGGCTCTAATTAAGCTTCCTACATTGAAAAGTCGCAGACATATGCTAAATGTTACTTTCCTGTTAAAACTGTTAAATGGTAGTCTTAAATCTGAATTTCTTATCAACAAAATAAATATAAATATTCCTTTTCGATCATCAAGAAATTATAACTTTCTAACTATCAAATATTATTGTACAAACTATGCTAATTTTAATCCACTATGTAGAATTTGTGATGAGTTTAATATGCTGTATCAGTTTATTGATTTTAATAAAAGTTTGGATATTGTGAGAAGAGATATTATGTTACACTTAAATGCATTAAATTAACTGAATTAAATACATGTTATATATCAATTTTGTTAAATGTTTAATTATATATATAAATTATAATATAAATGTATACTTTAAGTAGTCTGTAAGGATGATTCCATAGACTGAATAAATAAATAAATAAATAAAAATGACTTGCTTCTTATGCCGTAACTGAATACCAGGAACTTTTTTTTTTTTTTTTTTTTTGAAATTTTGTCTGATTTTGTGTCCACGACTTATCTGTGACATTAGCAACAAAAAATTTTGTTCCGGAAGCTGCAAAAAATCTGCCAATATATAGGTTTCGGTGTCCATTATGTATCAATGTTAATGCCGGGTTTTGATTAACCGTACTCCTACCTTGAAAAAATTCATAATCTTACCATTGTGTAGTTGTCTACTTCTTGTATGTTTTTATATGGAAATAGGTTTATTTTGTGAACAAAAATTATTTCATTTCAAGAAAAATCTGTTTTACGTATGTCTTTACATGCTTATAAAGTGATGAGTTAGGTATAGTTGTACATATTTTCTATACAGGGAACGCAATCAATTTGGTTCTGGTGGGCCTTCCAAACGGTTTTATTCGCAAAGACAGCAAGCTAACTCATGGTTATAATTTGCTTTCTAGTTCTTTTCTTGTACGTAACATACGAATCTGCCTCTTTTTTTCAATAATAGAACTCGCGAGACAGAGTTTAGTTCAGGTATATTCTACCACACAGAAGTAACACGTATACCTCGTTTTCTTTGCGCCATGTACGGTTGGGGAAGAGCAAGTCCCAGATCACGCAAAACCAAACGGTGCTTTGCATGTTTTTGTGTTTCTGGCTAACTGTGGTTAATTCTAAAAGTATATGAAGGTATTGTCAATTGTGTCAACTTCACCCTTAGTTCGAAGAAGCCACGAGAATAGGCTTCTTTCCAACAGTCTCAACTTCTGGCATATTGTGAAGAGTACTGCAGCATTGTGCATTTAAATTTTTTTCTAACCTAGGAAACAAGTGTAGTATCATTGTTAAATTCGAATGTACACTGAAAAAGTGGAGCCTTTTTGCATTGGAATCGAGCGCTTGTTCTTGTGCATTGTTCCAACATGATCAATTTGTTTTTTCGTAGTTTTTGACCCAACTCATAAGACGTGAATAAATTGTATATTGTAACGTTATGAACTTTTTGGCACTCGACCAGATGCATAAAATATTATATTTTCTAGTATTAAAAAATGTACACATGATCTCGAACCGAACAATAAATAACTAATTATTATAACAACACAAGATCGACAATACATAAAAAACCAACATACAAAACATACGGTCCAATGCAATTGTGATAAATCTGTTAAGATTTCACATGCCATTACAGTTCCCATCTATGGGACGGCTGGCAAAAGCAAAAAAAGCTTTTTTCACATTACCAGATTTATAATTGATCAAAGCGATGTTAATGTAGAGAAAGCTAAAAATTGAAAAAAAAAATTTGCTTGTTCGTACTGAACACTTTTCGTGTTCTTTTCTTTCTAATGTTGAGTTAAATAGTTGATAAAGCATCAGTTGAAGTAATAGGCAGAAGGATGCTGAAGATGAACAAGTCGCTTTGTTCGAAAGCAGCTACTCCATCTATCGCTGTCTTCAAATTTTTTCCAAATTTCTCTTACATTGCATAAAGTATTGTCTTTTCTAGTATTAGAAAATGTATACATGATCTCGAACCGAACAATAAATAACTAATTATTATTACAACACAAGATCGACAATACATAAAAAACTAACATAAAAAACTCGTTGGCCTTGATTTTTTCTGGATCAGTTTTAGCAGCTTTCTCAAGTTATAGTTATATTTTCCAGACAGGTTTTTGCACATGCGAGTACCCAAAATTTCAAACCATATCTCTCTGGTTTGCTTTGTCTAAATCCACAACCTCCATGGAAACCAGATAGCTACAGTGTTTTCCAAAATGATTTTCTCAATATACGATGGAAAAATATCAAGAAAGCAGTCTTGATACTATTCACGTACGGTGAAGTAGTATTGGTAATACCTGGCCTTAGTCTCAACACATTAGAGGTACGATTCCGTCCTGCTGTTTGCATAGCTGTTGCGCTGCAAAGCCTTTTGTCATATGAGACAAACAAAGGCTCAATATCAACAAAATCAGCACCGGCATCAACTTCAGCACCCAAACTCCATAGCCTACTATCTACAAAACCCGTATAACTGTTCGGGTACTAACTTTCTTTTTACACTTGTCGTACAAGTTACTATTTTCATACAACTTTCCTATGCCGAGTAGAAAACTACACCAAGCATACCAAATTGAAGTTGTCGAAAAACAACGATCCATGCTTGACTTGAAACTTAAAAGTAATCCATTTCCGTTCATATACATGATAAAGAAAAAGTGAAGAAAAATGGGTAACCATACTTTAACAGTTTTAGAGATTTTAAAAAACAAACGTTTTAAAAAATAAATTTAATTAAATTTTTTTGTCTAATTTTAACATTTTAAGTTCTATCGGGCTTAAAAAATGCCCTTTATTTATTAAACATCACTCCAAAAGTGAAGAGCTTAGAACTAATTTTTGTCATAGTGCTACATACTGTCGCGAGCGTGGCCAAAAATGGTTAAAGTCAAAGTAAGATTTTTATTTTTTTTTAAATTTTATTTTATAGAAAACACTTCTATTAGTTCTTATGTGAAATATTACGTTAAAGTTTTGCGTACTTTTTAAGTTATTACAGTTCAAAGTTAAGGATTTTATGCAACATGGTAGATCTAGGGGAAAACCTCAAATATTACATGTGGTTGTTATAGCTAAAATTCAAATCTGGTTTGGTAACGGCTAATATTTTTGTAACAGGGTTGCAAGCCAGGTATGTATTTCTAACATACACTGTTTTTGTTTACAAATATTAACCATACGCGAAATACCGTTAGCCAAATGACAGTTCTTAATAATGTCAGTATTTTGGTACATAAGTTAAGTTCTAAAGTAAATTAAAAAAAAAACACTTGATATCACTTTCAAAATTTTTTGATATTTTATTGCTACAAGTATGTACTTTAACTTATAGAAATTTCAGCTGCTTCTGACTGCTTTTACGTGTTTTGTGAATGTTTTTTAGTGTGGACATCATTACAGATTCGTGATATTTTTCAGCAGTGGTTGGAGTTGAAGAAAAGTAATGCAGTTAATATGTTCCATCCAATTGAACAGTTTGTGGAAAATCGTATTCGAAGAATATTAATGAATAAAAAGAAGGAAAAATTAAAATTCACTCTTTTTAAAATTAGCAGTAATTGGGTTAAATACAGACGTGGGAAAAATAGGTTTGAAACTGAGTTGAGTAACTGGCTAGATACTGAGATATTTAATGAAGACATTTGCGTTGTAAGTATTCTTATAATCTTAGATTTTTTAGTAAAACATAATTCAGTTCTATTAGGAACCCAGTACCGGTAGGGGACGGCCATCTGTTTCTTATGAGAATGCATCACAACGAACGAAAAGGAGGCGAATCGAAGAGCTTTTCTCGTGTACATCAGGTGATGCTCTTACTAAAGCCGCAGACAAAGTATCTGTATCAAAAAAGACAAAATATCAGTGGAAAGAGCTTTAGCCCTATATATTGACATGGATCTCTCTGTAAGACAATACAACATGATGAGAAAAGTAGTAAATGCTGTGCACGAGAATTGTTTTTCCTCCTATTATTTAATTGCACAAGCTAAAAAAAAATTTATTCCTGATGATATTCATATAACAGAAACTTCAGCAGAGATTCCTTTGCAAACAATTTTAGACAAAACTTCTGAAAGCATATTAAATACCTCCGCATTTTAAACTAAAAACGATCTAATTCTAGAATGCAAATGGGGATTTGATGGCAGTAGTGGTCATAGTGCATATAAACAAAAATTTGAAAACGAAGATGCTAGTGATGAATTTTTATTTGTAACCTCTTTTGTGCCATTACGTTTGTTGGATTGGGCAGATGGAAAAGTAGTATGGCAAAATGATAAACTCTCTTCTTGGAGGTTATGCAGACCTCTCAAAATAATATTTACCAAGGAAAACCCTGATGTAATAAACACAGTGAGGAGAAACATACAAACGCAAATTGATAACTTAGGTGTATATAATTACATATCGCAAATCAAAAATTTTAATGTTCATTACAATATGAAGTTAACAATGATAGACGATGCGGTTTTAAATGTATTAAATGAAAACAAAAGTAGTTCAAATTGCGTTTTGTGTGGAGCAAAGCCATCCGAAATGAATAGAATGTCAATTTTTGAAAGGCCTGTCAATGAAGGGTGCTACAAATACGGAATGTCGACATTGCACGCGTGGATAAAGTGATTTGAATGTTTTCTACATACTGCGTATAAACAATCCATCAAAACATGGCGAAAAACAGGAAAGGAAATGAGCGATCAAGTTGACGAGAAAAAAAGGATTATACAAGATAGATTTAAAAAAGAAATGGGCCTGATAGTTGGCAGGGTTAAGACGGGATATGGTACATCGAATGATGGAAATACAGCTAGACGTTTTTTTTTTCAAATGTAGAGCTTTCGGCTGAAATTACAGGTGTAGATAAAACATTAATTAACAATTTTTCAATTATTTTAAGAACACTGTCATGTGGGCGCAATATTAATATTCCAAATTATGAGAACCTCTTAAAAGAAACTGCACTTCTTTACTTCAGATTATATCCTTGGTACTATATGGCTGCAACATTGCACAAAATTTTAATTCACGGCATTGATTATGTTAAGTATTTTACCATTCCCATTGGATTGTTATCAGAAGAAGCCATTGAGTCAAGCCACAAAATTATAAGAAATGCCAGGTTAAGGCATACGAGAAAAACAGGTAGGGTTCAATGTAATAAGGACCTAATAGTTTATCTTATAATACAGTCAGAACCATCAATTTTAAAAACTTCGATAAGAATGATATAAGCATGTATGTAATTGAAAGAGAAGATGGTACGAACATAGTGTCTAGCAATGGTATGATAGAGGAATCTGAGAGTGATATTACCAGCGATTATGATTAGAATATTTATGTTATGTAGTATCAATTTATTGATGTATATATTAATTTATGTTTAATAATAATTTAAGTATTGTCTTTTTTTCTCAGTTGTATGAATAATCAGTTT
Organism: Cordilura impudica; assembly: GCA_963682025.1. Classification (NCBI taxonomy): domain Eukaryota; kingdom Metazoa; phylum Arthropoda; class Insecta; order Diptera; family Scathophagidae; genus Cordilura; species Cordilura impudica. The sequence goes on from OY821518.1 coordinate 94,019,917, forward strand.
TAGGAGGTATACCCATATTTATGTTTTCATGTATATAAAGTAATAAAATTTATGTTTGATAACTTAAATAATATTTTTAATTGTGGTAAAATGCTTGGATTTTACATGTCTTTAAGGATGTATGGGAAAGCTAATGACGAAAGCTTTTTGCGAAAGCTTTTTTTGCATTGGATAAAAAGTAAAATGTGTATAGTTACACATAAAATCCACTGTAAGTAATTTGTGTGCCAAATTAAATAAGAAAATTATATTGGTTTGCTCTTATTTTTACTTTTTTAAAAAAGTACATTTTCGAGGTAGGCGTATCCTTGCCCCGAATTAAACGAAATTTGGACTAAGCATTAAAGATATTTAAACTAATGTATATACGAAATTTCATTACGTTATTATTTTTTTAACATAAGTTATGGCATTTTTTTAATGCAGGATATATGGGAAGGATACGAATCCTTGGACCTAAAATTACAAATTTTAGGTGTAACTATATTTTATCAATTAAATCATGTGTGCCAAATTTCAGAACTTTCTGGCAACTCCTTCTATTTTTGGCCACTCGTTATATGAAACCACGACACTGCGACATAACCAGCAGCCTTCCGATATGCACTTACATTTATCGAATGACTTACAAGTACAACTAGTTTCACTAAAGCTTGGTTTTTTATATTCTTTTGGAACATATTCAGTGGCCTCACTAAATATGCTCGTGGTCGGACATGATTCGGATATAGTTCCTTACAAAAAATTTCATATGGGATATGATTACTATATATTGGTCAGTTGTAGATAATATACAGTAAGATTACTTATGCATTTAAAGAGCAAACTTTTTTATTTTCTTTTTTTGTTGGCTACTAGATACCCTAATATTTATACTTTGAGTTGCTTTCTGGGAATTTGAAGGGGACTTTTTTTTAACATGTTCGCTAAACCTCTTTGATAAATGATTGAATTTCAGTGCCACTAAAACACTCGAGACATTATGATTTCTTGCACTATTTAAACAACGAAAGTTTAACATGACTTTGTTATAAAAAACTCCTCATTATTTTTAGATCCATTATAATTTTGAAGTAAAGTTTTTAAAATCTTGATAGCCAATTCCAAGTCGTTAAAAATTTTCCTTAAACCCGTACAAGTTGTTTTTTTAAATTGCGTAATACTATTACTTTATTTATATTTTCTAATGATTAACCTGAAGGTCGTTGAATGTTACTGTTTGTGTAGTTGATTCTTTTAAAATCCACAGTCATCTGCTTGTATGTGGAAACCTTGATGAAATCGTTAGAAAATATGTACGTGCTATACTTATCTCTTATATATTTTCAATGCATTAATAAATGCTTCACAAGCAATAAGGAGCAAAACAAGAGCAATAATATTTTTTATGTAGTCGATTATTACTATCTACTTTTAACAAATACACTCTAATGTTTTTTTCTTTTTTGTATTTGTTCTATTTTTTATTAAAATTCTCTCTATCCTTATGCATTTGTGACCTTCTCCGAGAAAACGGACCTAGTGTGTCAAAAAACGGGTTGTGTCAAAAACGGTGGATTCTGGTACCTAAAAGGGTGTAGAAACTTTAAATGCGTTTTTTTCACAAAACTTAATTTGCACACACTAGGTCCCTTTTCTTGGAGAAGGTCATATATGAGTTTTGAATCTATCCGTGACTGTGCGTGACTATTTATACCCTATACCCAGAGTTCAGAAAAAAACACACACTGAATAAAAAACTCGTACATATATGTAAACAAACATAACTTAGACCAACACACACATATTTTTATTTTCATATCAATTATGTTTGTTTTTAAATTTTCTTCGGTGCCCAACGCAACCATGACTGTGTTTGTTTTAATATTTCGTTATTTACACGAACATTTTTGTATCACGTACTTTTTGTTTCAATCACACATAAAGCACACATTTTTGAGTGTTGCTTTATTTGAAGTTCATGTTCTGGTACGTGTACTGAAAAAAAACAAAACATGTACAATAAACAGGTTCGAGTTCAGTTATGTTTTAAGTCGTGTTGTGGCTCGTGTAGTAAAAAAAAAAACAGAACATGTACAATAAACAGGTTCGAGTTCAGTTATATTTTAAACACGACTTAAAATATAACTGAACTCGAACCTGTTTATTGTACATGTTCTGTTTTTTTTCTCAATACACGTACCAGAACATGAACTTCAAATAAAGCAACACTCAAAAATGTGTGCTTTATGTGTGATTGAAACAAAAATTACGTGATACAAAATGTTCGTGTAAATAACGAAATATTAAAACGAACACAGTCATGGTTGTGTTGGGCACCGTTGAAAATTTAGAAACGCACATAATTGATATGAAAATAAAGATATGTGTTGGCTACTTTTGAACAGAACATTGTGTGTTTCATGTGTGTATTTTCTGAACCTTGCCTATACCACTATGTGGTTTGGGTATAATGACTTTGTGCTGCTGTTTGTAACAACCAAAAATATTTGACCTACACCCATCTTTAATTATACCGATCGAATCAGAATCACTATCTGATTCGATTTAATGATGTCCGTCCGTCCGTCCGTCCGTCTGTGTATCCATGTAAAGCTTTTAATCAAACTGCAGGTCGCAAATATGAATATGTTTTGACGAAATTTGGGATTTGATCTTTTATCGGCCATGGGATGAACGCTGTTGAAATTGGTGAGAATCGGTCCATGTTCAGACCTAGCCCCCATACAAATGACCCCTATGAAATCAACATAAATTGCCATAAGATCCAAATTATCATACAAATCTTAGTCAAATTGGGTTTGTATGTATATATTACATCCATTAATCAGTAGTCCAAAAATAATCCCTATTGTACAACTCTTAGTCATAGGCCCCATATAGAGCTGCTTCCCGATCTTCATTTAAATCTATCAAAAAACAAAAATATTGCACTGATTCTTCTCAAATTTTGTTTCTATATATTTTTGCAAAATACAAGAGAAAAAATTAATAAAAATCCCACTCAAATTTGGTTTATGCTTATTTTCTATATCCAGTTAGTTGGGCCTGAGAGATAGGGTCTCGTATATCGTATCGTATAGTCGGTCTAGACCGACTATAATTTTCTTACTTGTTTTAAATTAACATTTGGTGACAACAAATCTGTAGACCAAGCTTCAGATTGATTGGATGAGGGGAAATGGTGTTTAAATCACCCCGTGGCTATGCGTGACTGTGAGTGACTATCTTAACATTAATCTTTGGCCTCAACAAGTCTATGAACAAAGTTTTAGATCGATCGGATTAAGGGAGATAGGGTTTAAATCACTCCGTGACTGTACGTGACTATGCGTGACTGTGCGCGACTACTTAGAAGTTAATACCTTTTTGCGGCAAGTCTATCAACCAAGTTTCAGATCGATCGGATAAAGCGAAATGGGTTTTAAAGCACTCCGTGACTGTGCATGACTGTGCCTGACTACCCCGAAATTAATCTATAGTCATAACAAGACTATGGGCTAAGTTTCAAATCAACTGGGTGAGGGGGAATAGGGTTGCCCCATGGCAGACAGACAGACAGAGAGTATGAGTTAAAGGAAAGAGTTTAAAAATTAAATTAGGTCTGAGTACTTAATGAACAGCTGCCCCAAAAAATTGGGGCGTAAATTCGCGGGGACAAAATTCCCAAAACCTTAAAAAAAGTCAGAAAAAATGAATAAATACCGCAAATTTATTTTATAAAAACTGAATTTACGCCCCGAGAAACATTCCGCAGAATTTTTCACATATTCAAATGAAAATTTGCATAATGCTCTCAATATTTCTCCTACAATAAACGCATTTAAATTCTGTATTCTTTTCGGCAGCATCATTAGCTCGCAACCACATAGCATATCTTGCAGTGTTTGCAAAACTTTCATAGCATTTTTGCGTTTTCTTATCCATCAAAATGTAAAATATCGGAATGATCTGCGAAAAATATGTTTTGCGGTGATTACAAATAAGTTAGCGACAACTGAGCTGCGCGGGTGTGGCTACCAAACGCGCTCGGGGAACACAGTTACGATTAATTTTATTCAATCATTACTTCAATTTACAAACGATTCCCGATATTTTTGAGTTTACGAAAAAAAAAATTAACTACAAAGGAAACAATAACATAAACCGGTTCCGTTGTTTATTATTAGAGAGTATTTGTTCATCAGTCTTGAAAAAAAAAATCAATTTAGGCCTCAAACTTACAAATTAAAAATTAACAAATGCCCCAAACAATTATTTCAAATTGGAATCAAAAAGGAATTGTGCCCAAAAAACAATATAAATTGGGTCACTTGTTCATCAGGAATATATGCCCCAATCCCAAGAAAATTTTTTGGTGCATTTATTAATTTTTTGGGGCATTTTTTCATTGGGGTCTAAGTACTCAGCGCCAAAAATGATATCTTAAGTTATGAGAAAATACGAAAAAAAAAAAAATAAAAATTTTAAAAATACCCAAAATATTGGGCTCGAAACCCTTATTCTTAAAATTTATAAGGTCGGAAAGTTATCAAGTTTTATTTCTTACACCACTTTTTTTAAGTATTAGTTGGTTGTTAATGTTTTATCCCACACTGTATAAACCATATGTAAGTATATGCTCATCCTAAGTATGTGTGAGTCCTTAGAACTAACAACAGCAGAAAATATAAAAAAAAATCCAAATAACATCTTGACAGACGCTGGTGAAGTTGTAACTTTCCACCTCAGATGAGGGTTGTTGTTGTTGATGTTGTTGTTGTAGATGTTATTGTTCTAGAAGTACACGTATACTTCCATGCAATGAATGGACGCACAATAAAGATAAACGTCGACTTTCAACAGTTCATAAAATATCCAAATACCATGAACTTGCATAAGTAGTGCGAACATAGAAGTAAAAATGAACCTCTGTGCGTTGGTCCTGCTACATACGAAAAAAAAATATTTTTTTTAATACTTAAGAGACAGGCATACGGAGTTAGAATGAAAATGTGACATGTAAATCCTTTATTTGTTTAGTAAAAATAAAAATAATGATTGCTTTCAAATCATCATTAAAGATGTGTTTTGTTTATATAAGGATTAGTAAATGATTTCGTTTGGACATCATTTAAATGGTATTTGATAGGCTTATCCAATTGACTATAGCACATACACGATCGTGCTTAAATGCTGGCGTTATTTAATAAAATCGTAACATTTTAGAGAATTGTTTGTGGTAGTATATTTAAATGTTAAAACGTGTTTCATAATTTGTCGATTTTTTTGCGAAGGGACCTAATATGTTTGATTGTAGTAAGCCTGTACATACATAGAGTACATATATTTGAACAGGACCATATACGTCTGAAAGTAGAGGTCATATACAGTAAAACTTCGTTTTCGGTTTTTCATTTTCTGATCTTTTATGAGATTTAAAGGATTTAAAAAATTTAAGCAAATAAAAGTTTCTAAAAATTTATACAAATATTTCTTCTCATAATTTTATGTCAAAATTGATATCAGAAGAAAGAGGACAATCTAATTTTTTAGGACGAAAAATTCTAAATAATGTCCTATGAAAATTTTGTCCTTTGTTATCCAAAACATTTTTTTCAGAAAATATATGTTGAAACCTTATATCTACTTTACCACACGCTTAAATTTTGTCCCAATAGCTTTATTAATTAAGCCTTAACAAAAAATTATATTAGTCTAATATTTAAAAAAATTATTGCACGATCAAGGTTTAAAAAGTACTAGACAGTACTGTACCATATAGCATCTAGTGAATAATAGCTTTAAACAGATACGACGTAATTTTTAAAAATATTTAGAATCGTTTCATGTATTGAAATAATATTAAAATGCTAAAACTTAAATTATAATTACTTTAAATACTAAATGACTATAAATATTTCGACATAAAGTAGCAAGAAAATGCTTAAAATTGGTTAAAAGTGACTATGGAATGACCCAAAAGAAACAAATTGTGTATGAAAAATATTTTTTAATAAGCATGTTCTAAAGGGATGTTATATTAACGAAGTTGCGTGCCATTATTGTTACAAGGGTTCACTACGGTCTAAGCAGTATCTAATAAAATTTCATGTTACTTTTGCCAGACTCAGCCGAAATCCATAAGGCTTGCCAAATATTGTTGGTCAATATGTCAGCATTCGAATACTTCACACAAGCGACAGAGCAAACGTGTTCATTTTGCTCCACATTATGCTTAATTATTAATAATTGTTTTTTACTTTTTTTTTTTATTTTTCTGAATTTATTCTAGAGAAAATCCATATTCCAAATACTTCCACAACGTCAATTTGTTAAGAAAATCAGACCAAAGAACACAAAAAGATTGTTGCTGGTTATTTTTGAAAATTGTTGCTAATTTTTTTTCCCAAATCTAACGATATGTAAAAATAAAAGTAATTTAAGTTATTTGTTTTAGGAAAATAATTTTTTTTTCTGAAAATATTATCTCGCTGAAATTTTTTAATCTTATATATTAAAAGAATTTATGAATAAACTTTGCATTCAAGATTTTTTTCAAAATTTTTCTTCTCTCAAACCTCTATAACTAGAGTTCTAATTAACGTAGGCTGTTGACATAGGCCTAAGAACACTCAGAGGATCAAGCTCCTTCTTTTGAGCTATTAACTGCTTAAATTCGTTGGGTTTGAGTAAAGTTATGCGTGGAGAATCAACTTTACTTTTACTGTACGTTAACTTATCTTGGCATATTTTGGCATTACTGTACGTTAACTTCTCTTGGCAAATTTTGGTATTATATTATAAAAATTAATATGATATAATATAATGCTGCGGAGCAGCAGGGGTACTCTAGTTAGATTTAATTTCATTTATTTACATGGATTGTTCTTTTCTGTTTATATCCTATACCACTATGTGGTCAGGGTATAATGACTTCATGCTGATGTTTGTAACCACCAAAAATATATGACCTACACCCTTATTTATTATACGGATCGACTCAGAATTACTTCTGAATTACTTCTGAGTCGATTAAGCGATGTCACTCCGTCCTTCCGTCCGTCCGTCCGTCCGTCCGTGTGTCCATGTAAATTTTGTAATCAAACTACAGGTCGCAACTACAAATATATTTCGATGAATTTGGTATATAAGCTTCTATCAGCCATAGCATGGACGCTAAATTGGTGAAAATCGGCATATGTTCAGACCTAGTCCCCATAAAAAATGACCCCTACGAAAACGACTTTAATTGTCATAAGATCCAAGTTATCATACAAATCTCAGTCAAATTGGGGTTGTGTATGTTTATTACTTCCGTTAATCAGTAGTCCAATAATAAATCCTATAGGATAACTCTTAGTCATAGCCCCCATATAAAGCTGCTTCCCGATATTCACTTAAATCTATCAAAAAGCAAAAAATATTCCACAGATCTTTCTTAAATTAAGTATTTATATATTTTTTGCAAAAAATGAGTGACCTCACTAAATATGGTCAGAGTCGGTCCATATTTCGACCTAGTCCCCATATAAATATTGCATCCGGTATGAACTTTTTCATATTCAAAGGCTACAAAATTAAAAACGATGCCACTCAAATTTGGTTTATGCATATTTTCTGTATCCAATTAGTTGGGCATGAGAGATAGGGTCTCTATAATTTTCTTACTTGTTTTTAATTAGTTTTAATTTATTTTTGTTACATGAATTGCTCTTTTCTGGTTTTAATTGCAGTAATAATAAAATATTTTTTCATTCTCAGTCAATTGTGCCAAACCTGATATGCAATTGTTTAGATGTTTACAATTTACAATATGAAAGGATTTACATTTTTAATATTTCAGATGAAAAATTGTTTTTATTTCCAAAGATCTGGTACTGGTATAGATCTGGTACAGGTATCTGATACTGGTATATGGATGGAAATTTTTAAATTAATTTTAGTAAATGTTATATCCCCCTAAAACTTGAAAGTCCTTTAAAAAGGAGAAAAAAATCATATAAACTGAATACACAGTTTTCCTATGTTCCATGGTCGTGTTTAAATGCGAAAAGTACTGTCCAACATTTTTCTAAACTTGATTGATTTATCGTTCAAATTTTTTTTAATATTAAATTCATATTTTTTTTTTGTAAAATCTTAATTAATAAAGCTATAAGAACAAAATTAAAGTATTCAGTAAAGTATACATAAGGTTTAAACATAATTTTTGAGAAAAATATATTTGATATGAAAAGATAACATCTTCGAAGGATATTATTTACAATTTTTCATCCTAAAACTTAAAGCAAAAAATTGTTTTAATTTTTGGAAATTGTCCGCTTTCATATGATGTAGAACTATTTAAATAAATTTTTAAAATTTTGTATATCCTTTTAACTTTGAAGTCCTTGAAAAAGGAGAAAAAAGCAGAAAATGGAAAACTGAGAATGCACTTTCTATATATAAGCTCTACTTTCATGTGTATATGATATTGATCACGTTCAGTAAAAAAATATAATGACTACATTATGACTACAAACCCAAGAAATTGAATTTAGAACATTTTAACTAGGCCCAAAAATGGACCGATCCTGACCATGTTTGGCAAAGTCTTTTGTATTTTGCAAAAGTATATACAGACAAAATTTGAGAAGAATCAGTGCAATATTTTTGTTTTTTGGTAGATTTAAGTGAAGATCGGGAAGCAGCTCTATATGGGGCCTATGACTAAGAGTTGTCCAATAGGGATAATTTTTGGACTACTTATTAATGGATATAATATATACATACAAACCCAATTTGACTAAGATTAGTGTGATAATTTGGATCTTATGGCAATTTTGTCGATTTCATAGGGGTCATTTGTATGGGGGCTAGGTCTGAACATGGACTGATTCTCACCAATTTCAATACCGTTCATCCTAAGGCCGGTAAAAGATTAAATACCAAATTTCAATAAAATATTCATATTTGCGACCTGCAGTTTGATTACAAGCTTTACATGGACACACAGACGGACGGACGGACGGACGGACATCGGTAAATCGAATCAGAAAGTGATTCTGATTCGATCGGTATAATTAAAGATGGGTGTAGGTCATATATTTTTGGTTGTTACAAACAGCAGCACAAAGTCATTATACCCAAACCACATAGTGATATAGGGTATAAAGACATGCAGATAGTTTAATTTAAATTAGATTATTATTTAAAACAAAACAAAGAAAAAAAACATACAAATTATTCAAATTTAAATGAAATCAATAGCTGTAAAATTGTACTTCTGTACACATGTATGTGAATAGTTATTTAAGGTATAAAATTTGTTTGTTAAAACATATCATTCATTTAACGATAGCGTGGTTTGTTTTGAAGTTTCATTTCTACCGTCTGCTCTTGATCAAATCTCAGTAAAAGTGTCTTGAAAGTTTAAATATTGTCCTCAATAGCCCATTGACTGTACGTGTCAAAATATTTAATTACATTTTCGTGTTTACCCTTTGGCAATGGGTTCACAGGAACCAAGACTTGATCAACATCGCCATAGTTTATCCAATGACATTGTATAAATATATTGCTTCAATTAAATTTGCCTTTTTGGGGATGTTTCAAAATCGTCAGATAAGGCCGTAATTTTCTATAGCAGTCTACTACGATAATTAAGCTTTCTTATGGCATTCTGATCCATCGTTTGAATTAGCAGGGTGACATTTGTCGGCATATAAATACGTAATCCAAATTTATCTGTCATTAGTTACCTGCACCAATTCTTCTGCATGGGGATGACCTTGAGAATTATCGAGCAAGAGAAGCACTTTTATGGGGACGTTTTTAGCTTTTAAAAAGTTTTCCATCTGTAATTGTTTATAAATTCAATAAAAATGTGAATTTAATAACGGCTCAGCTTTGGAGCAAAATTAATAAAAAATAATTTTTAAAAAAAGAAGTATTCATCCAAGCATATTTTGATTTTCCATAAACAATATGCAAATTTTTGTTACGAAACCATCTTGGCTTTTGGGCTTTTTTATTCACAAAATGTTTAATCTTCTTTGTTCTCTCAGCATTGGCACAAATTTCTTTTTTTATTTGAAAGTACAATCTTTCCGGTTAATAATGGAAAATAATTTCATTCAAATGGCTGCCTCGGCTGGCCATGCAGTAGCCTACACGATCGGTCCAATTTTTAAGCACATTATTGATTTTGTGTAGCTGTATTTCACCAAGGGCTTCACGAATATTGTCCTTTAAAGCGTCAATTGTCTTTGGCTTGTTGGTGTAACACTTATATTTGAGGGAACCCCACAAATAATAGTCCAAATCGCAGCTCCGAGGTGCCCAAACGACATCAGCTCTGCGGCTGATAATGCGATCTTCAAAAACAGGGCGCAATACTTCGAGTGTAGCTTCGGCTGTGCGGCACGTACCGGCGTCCTGTTGCAACCAAATGTTGCCAATATCCTCCTCTTCAATTTTTGTGAACAAAAATTCGTTCAACATGGCCTGATAACGATCGCCATTGACTGTAACGGCCACTCATTGCTCATTTTCGAAGAAAAATGGCCCAATTATGCCTCTGGACCAAAAACCGCACCAAAAGTGACTCATTTTGGGTGTATCGGCTTTTCAATGTATGCGTGCGGGTTTTCTGTGCCCCAAATGCGACAATTTTGCTTGTTTACATACCCGCCAAAATCAAAATGAGCTTCATCTGAAAAGATGATTTTTTTTTTGGCAAAATCGGCATCTTCTGTAAGTCGATCGCAGGCCCACTTAGCGAAGCAAAAACGCATTGGATGGTCAGTTGGCTTCAACTCTCGAACCAATTGGACGTTGTGTGGCGTCATACCAAGGTCTTTATGCAAAATTTGTCTCAATGATGCCTCCGAAATGTTCAATTCTTGAGAACGACTGTGAATTGATGTTGATGGCGCTTCACGCACACTTTCTGCCACAGCAGCAATATTCTCAAGTGTACGCACTGTTTTTTGGTTTTGGTTTTTCACGCTTTGGTTCATCGATAAGGATGCCAGTTTCTTTCACTTTTTTCACAAGATAACGAACATACGGAGCTGACGGTGCTTCTCTTCTTTCAAAATCCGTACGCAATTTTCGCACAAAGTAATGTCGCAACATCTCGTTCGTTCAGCGGAAGGATAAAAGGATAAAACTATTATCTGCCAAATCAGACATGTGCTAAATGTTACCATTCACGAAATAAGCACTAGTTGAAAAAAAAAACGTTAGATGGCGGACCCTTTACTACATTTTTTTCGGAAGCATTTACCAATAAAGTTTGTATTCATCTGCATTAAATACTGCATCATGTGTATTGAGGAATGGACCTACAAGTACCTTAGAATACGATAGCTTTTCGCCAGATTCTTTGTGCAATCTTATACCATAGCACTTTTGGAATTTGGCGAGGCAAACATCACTGCCAAAAAAATCGCCTTCATAAACCTTTTTATGAAATTCCAGAGCTTTACGTTTTAACTGTGTACTCCCTACTGAAATACAAAATTTTCTTTGATATATAAATCATCTTACATTTTTTGTTTTTAAATTCTCTAGTTGCTATTCTGTAGTGGGATTTTAGTGCATCTGTTGCAGCTAAAAATTGCGACTTCTGCTTTCTTATAGTGCAAAGGGTGACTTAGATAATTTGCTTTCGTTTGACTTCTTTTACTTTTAACATGTTTTATTTATCAAATATAAGTAATTTGGAAGAGAAGTGCGGAATGATAAAATTTATGTATAATATGTGTTAAAAATATATTAAATTAAATACAATAAAATATTTATAATAAAAAATTTTATAACAGCCTAAGAGTATGCTAATCAATTTTTGCCAATTCAGAATTAATCGCCTGTCCATTTGTTATTGATGGTTTCAAAAAGGAGTACATTTTAATCGCCCTGTGTTGAACTAAGAAGTGCCTTAAATTGATTAGCACATCTTTAGGCTCTTATGAAATATTTATAAACAATCCCATATATTATATATTTCTTCTGTGTGTTCCCCAAATACTTACAATGAAATTTAATAAATTTTATTTAAAAATTCGCAATTTAATGAAATTTATTTAAATATTCATAAATTTTTTATATGTATAGATTATAAAGACATTAAAAGAAAAAAATTAATGAAAATATAAAATTTACTAGAATTTGCACTAGAATTTCGAGTGCTGGGTTCTGCTAGTCACTATTAAATTACCTACCAACTGACTATTTGGTAGTTGACCGCAGAAATAAACACTTCAGCACTTACAAAAAATTCTGTTATTACAGAAAATATTTTTTTTTTACTACAGAACAGCCAATGCAAAAAATTTTTCATTAGTACAATTGGAAATTCGTGGTAACGAAAATGCGATCTTTTGGACGTCCACTGTGCAATAAATTTTATATAATGTATGTATTACGGTATTTATTTCTTTTTGTTCTATTTCTTCAAAAAGGGCGAAGAAAGATTAAGAAAAAGCAACAGTGTACAAGATAGAATCTGATGCAGTTCGATTTCCAGTACTTGACTTGCTGTATGTTATAAATACGAACGTGAAATTGTTATGAACGCCAAGATATCTATAATATTAATAGGCTAGGCGATTTCTTGTGACTGTTGTTTTGTTCTACCGTCTTTCCAGATTTTGACCAAACGTATATTATTTGAAGGTATTTCTTTTTAGCCGTTTTGCAGATTTACAGATTTTTAAATTTTTTCCTTTTTTTTTTGAGTAAATTGCATTTAAAGTTGCTACTAACACATACATCAAATTATATAATGCTATGAGTGTGTTTATTAAATTTGTTAATGTGTTTGTAATAAAAATGAGTTTGTTTAAACAAACAAAAATTTTTGTGTTGATTTGTGAATTGGCTATAATTGATTCGCATACTTTTAGGCTCTTTATTGAATGAGAAAATAAAATTTCCTAGAATATGCGCTCGAATTTCGAGGGCTGGAGTCTGAAAATTTTAAGTAAATCGACTAACTTTTACATCATTTTATAGCATTTGTTCGGCCGTTCTTCGACCTTTCGAAGAGCGTATCACACAGAAACAAAACCTCACCATAATACCTTTAATGACATGGAGTCCTATAGTTTAATCCTTTTGCTTTTCAGTTATTTTTATATTCTTAAATTTTTTTTAAATTGCCCACATTTTTTTCATAAAAAAAAACTCAAAGTTGTTCTTCGAAAAATCGAATAGTGAAAGGAAATAATTAAATAGACCCCTGAGATTTTAAAGTTCCAATAATTTAAAAATAATCTATTAAGGGTGGTTTGTCAACACAAATATGTTTTTCATAATAATTTTTTCTACCTCCTGAAGTAGAAAAAAAAAATACCATCATAAAGTTGAACATTCCGATACGTGTGGAGGTTTTCAAAGTTAGTGCATAACCGTATTTAAAACTCATATTTTTTAAGCCACCCAGTCATCCACGTCACAGTTAGTGCAACTTCACGGATGGCGACTCGAGTGAGCAGAAATTATTATTTATGCAAATGTTTTTGTTACATGAAATTGTTTTACAACTTTAAAATTGTTTCATAAGAACAGAAGTTTTTTTAGCACATCAAAAATTAAAGAAAAATTTTTTTATCTAAAACATTTTTCATAACACAAAGAGATTTAAAAAATCAGTTTGTTCCTCAAATGAAAAGTTTGCTTATCACAAGTAAGAAGACTACGAATTTTAGCTACTTCTTATTAAATTATATTTTATTTTTATTCAAATTATTAAAGGAAACATTGCTTAAGCTTCTACAGTTTTTTGCTAAAAAATTCCAGTTTGCTGTTCACATAAATAATATGTTTCTCATTTTTATATGTATGTAAATATCCCCTATTCTTACAAGAAAAACAAATATTCAATCTTAAAGCAATGACCAAATATCAAAATAAATCTCAAACAATAAAATTGTATTGCTATTCTAATCAACTCACTTGATTTTGTTCCAGTACATACAAGTTTCTGAGAACCCCTCAAAATCACACATACACTCCCAACATTCTTTAAATGTCAGCACGTAGTTAATATAAATTGTCATGTTGTGTTGAGTAATTCTTCTGTGAATATTGACAATTTTATTATAAATAAGTTAAATTCTTCATTTTCCCCTCCTTTTTACAAGGAGTAGAATTTTTTATTTATCAAAGTTGTGCGGTTTAAAATGTAAATTTTGTTCCTACATACATACATACGTACATTAAAAATAATAAAAATTTCACTTGTTTTGCCTGATAATGATTAATTACCTTACGAGTATAAATAAATTTGAAATAATTTTGGAAAAATAAAAATAGAAAAACATTTTGACTTTGTACCTGCTGAAAATTTATGTGTCTGCATTTTAAATTGTAAATTTTATGGAGTGTAAATTGTATGCACAGCATTATCCTAATTAGTTATATTATTTATACAGAAGTGTTCAATAGAGTGTCAAACATTTATGCGTTATGGTATAAGGGGCGAGTAATAAAATTTTGTAACACTTCATCTTGCAGTGAAATGGTGAAAGCTGGAGCACATCATTCGACAACGTATTTTAGGTTTAGTCGCCACCCCTCATTAGTACACAAAAACAGTAGTTACTTTGTCTAAAATTGTAAAACTTAAACGATTTTGCCAAAAACAAACTCATGATAATAGAAGTAAAGAATTTGCTGTGTAGTTTTTTTTTCGTCATCAACCTCACAATCGATTTTTGTTTAAGTGGGAATAGTATTTAATCGTTAAAAAAACAACCTTTGAAACAAAATAAAAAATGCTTAGCTAAACCTGAGATATGGAGTAAGAGCGGTCAATGGAAAAAGCACAAGGCCAAAAGCTAAAATTGTTGTTACCCTGTCAGAAGTGTTAAAGATTTTTGATGAAAATGGTAATAAAATAAAATAAAGTGATCGGTATAGTCATGTTGGATATTTCGAACTTTTTCCCCAGGCTCAGAACTAAAGACTCTAAACTCAATTAAGAAGAAACAAGTGCGAATATTTTAGACATGCCAAAACTTTCAAGAAGGGGTCGTAGACCCAGCTAATTGGGAATATAAATTAAGCATAAACCAAATTTGAATAGCACTGTTATGAATTTGTTGACTGAAGAAACCAAAAAATACATATGGGATGTTAATTTGGGGTGTAGTTTGAAAAATGAACCAATCGTGACCATAATTAGTACAGTCACTTGTATTACGCTAAGACTAAATTTAAAAAAAAAACTATGCAATATTAAAAAAAAAAATTAAGTGAACAAGGGGAAGCATCTTTCCATTGGGATTATGACTATTAACGATTTTGCATTGATTATTTTTGGAGTACTAGATATAGGTTGTAATAAACGGACATACATATATTGCATAGCCATGTATATGATAATTTGGATCTGGCGGTCATTTGTGAGAGGACTGGGTCTGAACATGCACCGATTTTCACCAATTTTTATAAAATTTATATTATGCCTGATCAAAGCTTATACACAAATTTTCATAAAAATATATTTGGACACTCTGACACACAAACTGACGAACGGACGAATGATCGAAGTCAATCTGTGTAACAAAAGATGGGTCTCGTAAGATATATTTGGTAGTTACGAACATCAGCATAAACTCATTAGAACCTGACCATACAAATTACAGCTGCAGAATTTGAAATTAAAATAAAGCAAAGGAAAATATTATTGATATCAATTAAGCTGGCTGTGTCGGAAAAATAATTTTATGCCACTAATATTTAAATATGATTCAGACTATGTCGTTGCCACGGCTGGCGCCTACATAGCATAATCTGAAACTATAATTTTCACAAAATTTTCACAGCAGTTTTGGCAGTATTTCGCCCATAATTCGTCGAATGCTGATTTCCAGATGTTCAGTTCTCTCTGGTTTATCGAAGTATATGAGTGACTTTACATGAACCCCAAAGAAAATAATACAATAGGGTTAAATCACATGATCTTGGTGACCAAATAACAGAACCATTTCGTGAAATTGCTCGTTTCTTTGACTTAATTGATAGTAGCATGTGCTGTGTGGCATGGCTCGTTAATGTTGTCAGCAAATGTCAGCAAGATTAATGCCAGCTACTCGAGGTACGAAAAATCTTATAATCATTTCTCTATACCGTTCACCATTGACAATTAAATTCTGCCCATCATCGTTTTTGAGGACATATGTAGCAAGGACTCCTCCACCATATAAAGCGCACCAATCAGTAATTTTCTGTAGATGTCATGGTGCTTGGATAAAAGCTAGTGATCATCTTCACTCCAAATGCGCAAATTTTGCTTATTCACATTCAAACAAAAATGAGCTTCATTGCTGAACAAAATTTTGTATGGCAAATCAAAATCAATATCAATTTGTGCTTCAGCCCATTGGCCGAATTGGCGGCGCATACGATTGCCGTTTGATTTTAATTCTTGCACAGGTTGAATATTAAAAGCTCGTAAAATAAAAGATTCTTTCGTAAAATCGTCAATAAAAGTGGATGGACTCATCCGCATTTGCTGGGAATTGTTTGATGTTAGTCTTTTTCAATGCTTTACCGTACAGCTACTATATACTATAGCTTCTTCGGTGCACACTGAGTAAGCGTGATGTAAAACCGATTCATAGTTATTCGAATAAGCTGCTCTTATGAGCGCTAAAAAAGTGCACGAAAATTTGATAAACATAACCAGAATTTTCATAAAAAATTTCAGCTTATAAAATGCCAAACCAAACTAAATAAAAATCAGCTATTACCTGTTAAGTCGGTTTTCAAACCAATCAGCGTTACAAACTCAAAGTTGTGAACCTCTAAAAAAAACACCATTTATAGTTTAAAATGTATTTTTGAATAAGGTACTAAGTGTAAAGATTGAATTTTTTTTTAATTTACTTTTTTTAAAAAGCGCAGTTTAAAGAAGTGTACTCTTTTTTGTAAAAAGTTAATTTTTAAGAAGTTCTTATTTAAAAAGTACTTTAAAGTGGTATCTTTTCAAAGCGAACTTTTATGAAAATGATAATTCTTTATAAAAGGTACTTTCTGAAAATGATATTTTTATTAGGAAGGTTTTTTAAAATTACGTTTTGTTTAAAATGTGCTTTTGTATAAGCACTGTAAAAAGTACTGGTAAAAAGGTACTTATATAAAAAGGTGCTTCTGTTGAAATGGTACTCCTGAATAAGTACTTTTGTTAAAAAGGTTGTTTTGTTAAAAAGTTTCGTTGGTTTAAAATGTTCTCATGGTAAAAATGAACTTTTGTTGAGATTTTAGTTTTGCAAAAAAGGTATCTTTACTAAAAAAGGTACCTTTGTTAAAAAGGCACTTTTGTTAGAAAGTTACTTTAGCAAAAAAGGAATTTATTCCCCTAAAGAATTAGGATGGTAGAAATGTACGTTTGTTAAAAACATACATATACTATGAAGGTAGTTTTGCTAAAGAAGTTTTTTTAAATAGTACTTTTATTAAGAGTTAGCTTAAAAAGTACTTTTGTTTAAAACGTAGTTTTGTAAAATATATTTTTGTTTAAAAGGTACTTTTAAAAAAAGTACTTGCAAAAGTTACTTTTGTTAACCCTGGACGGTTACTCATATAAACCAAAAAAAAGGGGGCCAAATTCGTATCGAATTTTAAGACTGAAAAATAATTTTTATTTTTATATTTTATTTTTTTTTCTTTATCTATACTAATATAATAAAGAGGTAATGTGTGTTTGTTTGTTTGTTTGTTTGTAGGAGGTAATCTTCGTAACTACCAATCTGATCTTCCTGAAATTTGCACAGAGTCATACTGCGGATATGGGAAGTGCTATAGGCTATAATTTTTTAAATATTTTTGGTGGGCGTGGCACCTCCCACACAAAGTAAATTTTTAATATCATATACATATATTGAGTACTATGATAGTGAGAGCTTTGCAAATTTGTGTGAGGTCACCCATTGTTAATATAAGTAGCTACGCCGGAAATGGGCGGGATAGAATAAGTGGGCGTGGTACCTCCTATACATGTAATAGTTCAATATTATGTATCTCGAGTACTGTGATAGAGAGAGCTTTTTAAAATTTTCTGATGTCACCAATTATTAATGTGAGTAGTCAGATGCAAAATGGGCAGTATCGGACAAATAGGCGCGGCACCTGCCATACAAAGTAAATATAAAATACCATATATCTGGAGTACTGTAATAGTGAGAGTCTTGGGACTTTGTGTGAGCACATAAGTTTTTTATTTGATTAGTCAGACAAAAATGGGCGTGATCGGAGCAGTGGGCGTGGCACCGCCCATACAAAGTAAATATATGATATCATATAACTGGTGTGCTAAAAAAGGAAGCTTTGACACTTTGCACGAGCCTATCAGGTCTTAGTATGAGTAGTCGAACAAAAAATTGGCGGGTTCACAACAATGGGCGTGGCACTCCCCATGCAAAGTAACTATTTAATGTCATATATCTGGAGTACTGTAAAAGAGAGAGCTTTGTGGCTTTGCGTGAGCCCATAGGTTCTTTGTGTGATTAGTAGAACAAAAAAATTGGCGTGATCGGAGCAGTGGGCGTAGCACCGCCCATGCAAAGTAGATATCTAATATCATATAAGTGGTGTACTACAAAAGGGAAAGACTCGACATTTTCCATGAGTCCATCAAATACTAATATGAGTAGTCCAATAAATATTGGGCGGGATGGGATTAGTGGGCGTGGCACCTCCTATGTAAAAAATATGAAGCACTACGAAAGCGGCAGTCTTTTGATAAGTTCATTAGTTATCAATGTGAATTGTCGTGGAAAATATATCGTCAAAATCAAAAACCGCCAAACGCAAAAATAGCGAAAAATAAAAATCGCCCAAAAACAAATATCTTTAAAATCAAAAATGGGCAAAAGCAAAAATCGATAAAAACAAAAATTGCCAAATGATATTCTAAGTTCAAGGCCAATAGTTAAGTGTTGCCAGATCTACTATGGATAATCCATCTTCTTCTCAAGGGCAGCTACATGTACCTTGCCCAGGGTGGGAACGCCAAAAAATCTGATAATTGTTGTACCGAATGAAACAACAAAAAACATTGTATATCAGGATCAGCAAACATTGAAAAAAAAAATCTATACTAATAATCTATACTAGCTTAATAAAGAGGTAATGTGTGTTTGTTTGTTTGTAGGAGATAATCTCCGTAACTACTCATCTGATTTTCCTGAAATTTTCACAGAGTCTTTCTGCGGATATGGGAGTGATGCAGCCTTAAATTTTTTAAATATTTTTAGTGGGCGTTGCACCTCCCATACAAAATAAATTTTTAATCATATATATTAAGTACTATGGTAGAGAAAGCTTTGCAAATTTATCTCAGGTCATCTATTATTAACGTGAGTAGTCAGACGAAAAAATGGGCGGGATTAGACAAATGCGCGTGGTACCCCCACACAAACTTAATAACAAATTTGATATATCTGAATTACTGTATTAGTGAGAGACTTGGGACTTTGCGTGAGCCCTTTCATAACGAGTCGGAAGGGGGGAGGAGGGGGAGGGTGTAGCGAAGCACACCGGGTTACATCTAGTTTTTTTAATAAAATCTTTAACTAAAAAAATTTTTGTTTATTTTTTACTTTAAAATCGTTCAGCTAGAAATTTTTAAAAAAAATTGTTCGTCGATTCGACGAAGACTAACTTTAATGTACTAAAATGAAGAGTAACCATCCAGGGTTAAAAAAATAATTCTGTAAAATGGTAATCTTCTTAAAGAAGTACCTTTGGTTAAAACTTACTTTCGTTCAAAAGTTCTTTTCCTATGTTGATTAAAAATCTTCTTTGGTTAAAAACGTTTTTTTTAACGTTTTGTTAACATAGGACTTTTATTAAGAAGGTAATTTTGCCAAAAAAGTACTTATGTTAAAAAGTTGAGCTAGTTAAAATATTCTTTTGTTAAAAACTTACTTTTGTTAAAAACGCACTTTTGTTAAAAAGGCAATTTTGTAAGAAAAATTTACTGTCTTAAAACGGTGCGCTGGTTAAAAAGGCACTTTTCAAAATATGGTCTTTTGCTAAAATGTAAAATTGTTAAACAAAAACATGTACGAAAATTTTAGTCGGTCTAGACCGACTATACGATACCCTATAACATGGTTTAGAGACCCTATCTCTTCGGTCGAACTACGAGTAATTGGATATAGAAAATAAGCAGAAACCAAATTTGAGTGGCATTGTTATTAATTTTTTTTGGCTACAGATATGAAGAAGTGCATATCAGAATCACTTGTAAACCTTGTAATCAAACTACAGGTCGCAAATAGAAATAAATGTTGATGAAATTTGGTATATAAGCTTTTGTCGGCCATAGGACAAACGCTGTTGAAACTACTAAAATTCCGTCCATGTTCAGACCAAGTCCCCATACAATTGACCCCTATGAAATCGACATATATTGCCATAAGGTCCAAATTTTCATATAGATCTCAGTCAACTTTGGTTTGTATCTCAAATTTGGTTTGTATATATTTTTTTGTATTCTCAAATTTGGTTTGTATATATTTTTTCAAAATATAAGTGACTTTGCCAAATATGGTCCGGATCGGTCCATTTTCGACCTAGGTCCTATATAAATATAGCACCCGCTATGCACTTTTTCTTAACTACAGCCAAAAAAAAATTAATAACAATGCCACTCAAATTTGTTTCTGCTTATTTTCTATATTCAATTAGATGGACCGAAGAAATAGGGTCTCTACACCATGGTGTAGGGTATCGTATAGTCGGTCTAGACCGATTATAATTTTCTTACTTGTTTTCTTACTTGTTTTTTGATAGATTTAATTGAAGATCGGGAAGCAGCTCTATATGGGGCCTATGACTAAGAATTGTTCTATGGTGATTATTTTTAGACTACTGATTAATCGACATAGATACCCAATTTGACTGAGATTTATACGATAATATGGATCTTATGGCAATTTTAGCAGTTTCAATTGCGTTCATCCTGTGGTCGATAAAAGCTTACATACTAAATTTCATCAAAATATATTCATGGTTGCGATCTGTAGTTTGATTACAAGGTTTACATGGACGCACAGACGGACAGACGGACGGACATCGCTAAATCGACTCAGAAAGTGAATCTGAGCCGATCGGTTTAATGAAAGGTGGTTCTAGGTCAAATTTTTTGGTAGTTATAAACAGCAGCAGAAAGTCATTATACCCAAACCACATAGTGGTATATGGTATAATTAGTGTTAAAAAGTAGCTTTTGTTAAATGTTAGTTTTGTAAATGTTACTAATTTTCTTAAATTATTCTTATACAAATATATCGTTTTTTAAAAATGTTTCTTGTTATGAAACTTAAGCTGGTTTGCGATATTTATTTTTTTATAATTTTTTTTGTATCGATCAGTCGTTGAGACATTTACTCTACCCTTCTTTTAGAAAGCCGGGTAGGCATATTAGCTAGTTCTACCAAAAAATCCCTAGTCCAATTTGAAATAATGAAATATACATTTTTTCATATTCAATGCAATTATAAGTACTTTCGAAAAATGTAACACATTTGAGACACTCTGAATCAAATATGGAATATACTTTTGTCCACTTCACCTCACGTTTTTTTTTTTGAAACTTAGTCCAAAATTTGTAATAATCCTTAGATATCTTCCTTAGTCGATATCAAATATATTTCAAACTAACTACTCTTAATGCAACAACTAAAACATTTTGAATTTGTTTTCTCTTATTGAATTTCTGCACAAGCAGCAACTTGTGTCATTGCCAGAACATTCCTTCCAATCGATTCGGTGCCAAAACATAAGCTTCAATATAAGTTTATATCCTCTTGAATTTCAATTAAAGCAATTCAGATTCCTGTTTGCTTTCGCTACGAACAGTCCGTGAATGTTGTTTAAACCAGACAAAAACTAACAAGAAACGACATAAATAAGTGCAATAACAACAAAAAAATAAATAAAAAAAATGATTATAGTTAAATTGAAATACGAATAGAAAGACAACTATTCATTTTAACTAACTACCTAAACAAATAGTTATAACAACTCTATGAAGTATCCGTAGTAGAAGTACGGTTCCATTCAAGTGAGTAAGTGTGGTGGGACTGAGAGTGTTGCTTTCTTTTGTTCAATTTTAATAAGAGAAAAAGACAAATAAAAAAAATATATATAAAAACAAATAGTCAAACTATGATTGTCATGTCAAGCATTTTGTGGAATATTCACCTTAATCTTTGAGTTCCTTTATGTTCACTAAACAATTTTATCTTCTGTTTCTATTTCTTAAACACTTGAGTTGTCCTCACAATATTTTAGTCGTTGTTGGTCCTGTGTGTTTATATCCTTTAGATTATATTCTGTTGATAATTTTGTTTGTACGTTTCCTTAAGTGCGTGCGCATATAATTCTTAAGTGTCCTATTGTTTTATTTAAAATTGCGTTGTTTTTATGTTCTTATTGTCAACAATTAGGTTCGAAAACTTTTTTTTTTTATGATGAAATAAAATTGAATTTTTATGTCATGCTTCAATTATTATTATATTACGAAACTGAGAAACTATAAGGAACTAATAATTTTAATGTACAGCAATTATAAAATACTATAGTAGAGTTGATATATTTCGGAAATAAGTAGCCGTTTTCATGTATTAAAAAAAAATCCTGTAAAATATAATGCAAAATTCCATGCTAATATTAAAAATACGATTTGTGATATATTTAAGCGAAGAAGGACTAAGGTAGTAGTAACCGTTTTTACTACTACCAATCGAGTTTAGAATTGCGGAATAAGCTCTTGCGCTTCTGTTTGTGTTTAGAGAATTCAACGAGGATACCTAGATTGATAGGAAGAAGTTGGATAAAGATGGTAATCGGTTTACCAGGTCCAGGGTTGTATAAAAAAATAACGGTGCATTCCGATTTTGTCTCCATAAGCACTTTTTTACCAATATATACTTCCATACCATAAATTGGATCAATTGCTTAATATTTGGATATCGCTGTGATTTCTGGCTATTTATATTGTATTTAGTTATCGTAATTAGTTGCCCTCCTCTTTTTTTTGTTAATTATGGTTTTAAAGAGCTAAAAGCTCGCTAAAAGAGAAGCTGAAATTAAATCAGGAAAACTTTAATCAAAAGGTAGCTGGCGTATTATCGTGGTTAATCCGATAGTAAGTGTGATTCAACGTATGTTAGACTGAAATATTACGAAAGACGAACGACAAAAGACTACGCAAATGTATTAAAAACTAGCAGATTCCAGCCCTCGAAATTCGAGTGCAAATTCTAGGAAATGTTATTTTTTCATTTATTAAATTATTAACCCTAAATGTATTCTAATCAATTTTAGATAATTCACAATTCAATACTTTTTATACCCTATACCACTATGTGGTTTGGGTATAATGACTTTGTGCTGCTGTTTGTAACAACCAAAAATATTTGACCTAGACCCATCTTTAATTATACCGATCGAATCAGAATCACTTTCTGAGTTGATTTAACAATGTCCGTCCGTCCGTCCGTCCGTCCGTCCGTCTGTGTGTCCATGTAAAGCTTGTAATCAAACTGCAGGTCGCAAATATGAATATATTTTGATGAAATTTGGTATATAAGCTTTTATCGGCCATGGGATGAACGCTATTGAAATTGGTGAGAATCGGTCCATGTTCAGACCTAGCCCCCTTACAAATTACCCATATGAAATCGACATAAATTGCCATAAGATCCAAATTGTCATATAGATCTTACTCAAATTGGGTTTGTATGCGTTCATTACATCCACTAATGAGTAGTCCAAAAATGACCCCTTTGACCCCATATAGAGCTGCTTCCCGATCTTCACTTAAATCTATTAAAAAACAAAAATATTGCACTGATTCTTCTCAAATTTTGTTTGTACATATTTTTGCAAAATACAAGAGACTTTACCAAACATGATCAGGATCGGTCCATTTTTGGACCTAGTCCCTTTATAGATATAGCATCCGATATGAACTTTTTCATATCTGCAGCCAAAAAAATTAATAAAAATCCCACTCAAATTTGGTTTTTGCTTATTTTCAATGTCCAGTTAGTAGGGCCTAAGAGATAGGGTTTCTAAACGCATGGTATAGGGTATCGTATAGTCGGTCTAGACCGACTATAATTTTCTTACTTGTTATTATTGAGAATTATTGTGACTGAAGGAAACAAACTTATTTTATTTTGCAAACTCATTAACAAATTTATTAAACACACACATAGCATTCTATAATTTTATGTATGTCTGTGTTAGTTGCAATTTTAGGTGAGCGTTACTCCAAAAAAACTTAAAAATTTAAAAATCTGTAAGTCTGGTGGACAGTTACCACGAAATATCTTTCAAAAGAGATATGTTTGGTCAAAATCAGGAGAAAACCGTTTAATAAATCATCGGTCACAAAAAATCACCTTACTTATTAATATTATAGATATATTAAAGAAAAATTTTGTCCAAATGGAGTACTAGACGTACAATTATATAAGAGATTTCGATTACCAATTTCATAAAATTGTCAAATTATAGCTGCCTCTAAACATTATCCGAGATGACTGATATTTAAATGAAGCATGACTTAGCACTACTAAAGAATTGGAAGCCCTGTGAAAGCATACATTCGACACTTTACGTTTCGGATCAATCTATTGTGCATATTAGGAAATTAGCGCACACACTACTAAATTTGCTGCCATAGTATGTTGGCCTACTAAGTTTGCAATTTCGAATAGGAGCTAGTGCAATTATAAAACCAAGACACTGATTAGTATATCTTGTCAAAGGTTTATTGAAGGCAAATAAATTGGGTTGTCCCCAATGTCTGCTGTGTGACAAGAAGGTGTATAATAAAGGGTCCGCCATCTAACGTTTTTTTTTTCAACTAGCGCTTATTTCGTGAATTAGTTTTATCCTTCCGCTGAACGAATATGGTTGTGTATGCGCTTGAACAACGCTAGGCAATATTGCGACATTACTTTGAAAATCATGGTAATGTTGCAGAATGTGTGCGAAAATTGCGTAGGGATTTTGGAAGAAGAGAAGCACCGTATGTTCGTTATCTTGTGAAAAAAGTGAAGGAAATTGGCATCCTCATCGATAAACAAAAGCCAAAAACAGTGCATACACCCGAGAATATTGCTGTTGTGGCAGAAAGTGTGCGTGAAGCGCCATCAACATCAATTCACAGTCGTTCTCAAGAATTGAACATTTCGGAGGCATCATTGAGACGAATTTTGCATAAAGACCTTGGTATGACACCACACAACGTCCAATTGGTTCGAGAGTTGAAGCCAACTGACCATCCAATGCGTTTTCGCTTCGCTAAGTGGGCCTGCGGATTTTGCCAAAAAAAATCATCTTTTCAGATGAAGCTCATTTTGATCTTGGCGAGTATGTAAACAAGCAAAATTGTCGCATTTGGGGCACAGAAAACCCGCACGCATACATTGAAAAGCCTATACACCGAAAACGAGTCACTGTTTGGTGCGGATTTTGGTCCAGAGTCATAATGGGTCATTTTTCTTCGAAAATGAGCAAGGAGTGGCCGTTACAGTCAATGGTGATCGTTATCGGGCCATGTTGAACGAATTTTTGTTCACAAGAATTGAAGAGGAGGATATTTGCAACATTTGGTTTCAACAGGACGGCGCTACGTGCCACACAGTCGAAGCTACACTCGATGTTTTGCGCCCTGTTTTTGAAGATCGCATTATCAGCCGCAGAGCTGATGTCGTTTGGCCACCTCGGAGCTGCGATTTGACACCGTTGGATTATTATTTGTGGGGTGCCCTCAAAGATAAGTTTTACGCCAACAAGCCACAGAGACAATTGATCGTGTAGGCTACCGCATGGCCAGCCGAGGCAGCCGTTTGAATGAAATTATTTTCCATTATTAACCGGAAGGATTGTACTTTCAAACAAAAAAAGAAATTTGAGGTAATATTCAGTAGTTTTTTTTATAGCATTTTTAAAAAAAAAAAGTTATTTGGCGGACCCTTTATATGCGATTAACGAAATGAATCGACTAACGCTTGAAAAGTACGTTGGGAAATATTAAAAACTTTTTCCCAAAGTAGAGAATCTTCTACCGATAGTGTAAGAAAATTGCGCTGAAATTTCGGCAGAAAAGAAGCGCCTTCCACGCAATATATGGAGTTCCCAGAGTGCGCAAGAATTTTCAAACACCTAAACTTTCTATCATTCTCAGAAACTGAACATTGCACATATTCCTTTAATGCGAATTTTGCATAAAGATATCGCATAAAGATATTACGTCATACAAAGTTAATTTAGTATAGAAGCTGATGCCGTACGACCATCCTTTTTGCTTTTATAATTGGGCTACGTAAAGAAGCTTGGAAGAAGATTATATTTTTTACCGAAAAATTATCTTTTCAGGCGAATTTTACTTGCATCAAGGTGGTTACATCAAAAGGCAAAATTGTACATCTGGGGCACAGAACGTCCACACATGACTTCTGAAAACCCAACACACCCTGAACGATGTACTGTTTGGTGTGGTTTTTGTGTCGACGTGGTATCATGGGGACATTTTTCTTCGAAGATGCGGAAGGTAAATGCGTTACAGTGATCAGTGAGCGCTACCGTGCATTGATAACTGATTTTTGGTGGCACATTTTCCACGATATCCCACACAAGGCATGAAAAAATCGAGCTTTTGCATGGCAAGTTTGAAAATCGCGTTATTAGCCAATTGGGCGATGTGTATTGGCCACCACACACCTGCGATTATGCCCTATTGGACTATTATTTGTGAGGAGTTGTTAAGGATGAGTGTTACGCTAATCACCCAGCGTCGATTGAGGCACTAAAAAAGATAGTAGTGCAGTTATCGGTAAAATACAGCTCCATATTGTCGAAAGTGTACTGAAAATTTAGGTTGATCATATGGGCTACTACAAGGCCAGTGGAGCAAGTCATTTCAATGAAGTAGTCTTATAAAATTCACCGTAAGAATTTTATATTCGAAAAAAAAACTCCGAATGAAAAATGTTATTAGTTTTTTATGTTATAGCAAAATCAAAATGCAATCCATATACAGGCAAATATCTATAAATTATGACTAATTATATAGTGGCACGTAATGCTTGATACTGGAGGGACCTCGAAGCCGGTTATCTAAGGGGATTTCTTAATAAGTAAACGGAAAATACGGTGTTAGGTCCATACCTTTTGTGGGATTCAACCAATGCTTTAAACATAAAACAGCTAAAAAGATGTAGTAAAGCAGAAATATTTAGACACTGGTGCAATGGCTAGGAAGGAGTTTCAACTTACTCTCGAGCAGAAACAGTAAATACTATCCCTTAATATAGGGATCCTTAGAGCATTTCTAACTAGACATGACTACTATAGAAGCCATTAATTTATAATAAGTAACACCGTAACCATAACTCGTAGCTTACAGGATGAGACAAATTACCAAATATTATGTGGCATTCGCAGCATCAGTAGTATAGACGGATGATATAAGCCTCAAACCAAATGGAGAAAAATTGTTTCTATAGTTTTTCATTCCATTAACTGGTTTCCTGTTAAAATAACTTCAAAGCTGAAGTACAAATTTTAAAAATGTATGTTTAAATACTTATGCTGCTCCTACGCTGCTGCTATCAGTGTCATATGAAAAAGAAGAATTTGGCCAATTTTATCCAAATTTGTATTTTACCTATTAGTAAAAAAGGATTGCAATAATGTCAATTTTGCAAAACGTTACACATTTTTAGATTATTTCATCCGTAGTGAAAAATTTATTTTCTTTTGTGTGAAAACCGTGATGTGTAAAATATTTGTAAGACTTGACTAATAAAGCTAGCACTATGAAATTTTATGATATCTTACAACATATTTTATTCAAAAGAATTTATTGGAAATTTCATAGGCTATTGAATGATACACATTTGAAATAACATTACTTTCATTCTTTTATCGTGATATTATAATATGAAAAAAAAAACCTTAAAGAAAAGATACCCTTCTTTCATTTCGTGCTGATAGCGGTATCGTAGGACGACTATAAGTACTAAAATCCATTTTTTTTTTAGAAATGTAGTCCTGTGGAACTTTTTGTCATGAAGTAAAAAACTATAAACACAGTTTTACTTCTAAGTGTGTAATACGTGATGTCAAACGGTGTGTCCAATATTTCAGAAAAAACAAATAAAACAAACAACAGTATAAGATGCGGCTATGTCGAATCTTTCATACCTTCCGGTTGGGTTTTACGTGTATATTGAGATCTAGAATCAAGACTTATTGGAAAATTAATAACAAATGTAAACAAAACATTTGAAAAAGTAAAGTATTTTATAAACTTAATACTATGAAAATTAAACAAAACCCACTGAATTTTTTTAATTTTTTAGAGGTGTCTCCATATTTTAGGTCATATCTTGCCAACACTGATGTCCGATTTTATCCAAGAAAACGATTCTTTTTGTGAATGAGCGTTATTTGAACAGACAGACGGACAGACAGGCTGATGTAGGAACAGACACCGCTATATCAACTCGAGTTATTATAAGAAACAATAATAACTATATTTTATGGGGTCACAAATTCATTTTTCGATAAACGGAATGACGCTATTAAATAGACATACATATGTACCCTCTGGTGCGGAGGATATACTAGTACAAATATAAAAAAAATTATAAAAATTATAAAATTATATATATCAAAGATTTATTTTATACCCTATACCTATACCACTAGGTGGTCAAGGTATAACGACTTTGTGCTGATGTATGTAACTACCAAAAATATTTGATTCGACTCAGAATCAATTTCTAAATCGATTTAGCGATGCCCATCCGTCGGTCTGTGTGTCCAAGTAAATTTTTTCATAAAACTACAGGTCGCAAATATTAACATATTTTGATGGAATTTGATATATAAGCATAAACGCTGTTGAAATTGACGAAAATCGGTGCATGTTCAGATCTAGTCCCTACACAAATGATCCCTACAAAATCGACTTAAATTGTCATAAAATCCAAGTTATTTTATAGATCTCGGTCAAATTGAGTTTGTGTATGTTTATTACTCCCCTTAATTAGTAGTCCAAAAATACACCCTATAAGATCATTCCTAGTCATAACCATCATATGAAGTTTCTTCCCGATCTTCACTTAAATCTATCAAAAAACAAAAATATTCCACAGGTTTTTCTCAAATTTGTATTTATATATTTTTGAAAAAAATAAGCGACCTTAGCAAAGGAGTCAGGATCGATCCATTTTTCGACCTAGTCCCCATATAAATATATGACCGATGTAAACTTTTTCATATTCAAAGGCAACAAAATTAATAGCAATGCATTCAAATTTAGTTGATGCTTATTTTCTATATCCAATTAGTTCGACCGAAGTGATAGGGTCTCTAAACCATGTTATAGGGTATTGTATAGTCGGTCTAAACCGACTATAATTTTCTTACTTATTCAATACTCGCTTAGGCGCTACTTTACCGTTTTAATATATCTATAATACTAACAGATAAGCCGATTTCTTGTGACGGCTATAAATATTTTAGTAACCGACCGATTTTGACCAAAAATACCTAATTTGAAAGGTATTTCTTTTTAGCTGTCCACAATATTTACAGATTTGCACCGTTTGTAACATTTTTTTGAAGTAAGGCTCATTTAAAGTTGCTGCTAAAACACATAATGTGTGTGTTTATTATAAATATAAAAAGCCGCGTATTGAATTGTGAATTGGCTAAAATTTATAAGCATACCTTTAGACCCTTATAACATTATTTATTAACGAACCCATGTATATAACTTCAGCATGTTCAACAAATATTTATAATGAAATTTAATGAATTTTGTTTTTGAATTGGCTAAAATTGATTAGCA
Organism: Cordilura impudica; assembly: GCA_963682025.1. Taxonomy (NCBI): domain Eukaryota; kingdom Metazoa; phylum Arthropoda; class Insecta; order Diptera; family Scathophagidae; genus Cordilura; species Cordilura impudica. The sequence continues at coordinate 94,049,777 of OY821518.1, forward strand.
TACCTTTAGGCTCTCATAAAATTAATTACTAGAATTTCCTAGAATTTGCGGTCGAATTTCGAGGGCTGGTTTCTGGTAGTTTAAATTAAAATAATTGCTATAGAAGCATTACCTGCTTGAACTTCAGGATGCTGATTTGTACCAACATTATTCCCCAGAAAAATTTATAATTATATTTCCTTTAATAAGCTTTATATTACAAATTTTTGTACTCAATTTTGACAAAAAAAAAAAACAGAAATTTTATTTTTAAAAAAATGCGCTACAATCATAAACTAAAGCGCTTTGAGGTACCTGAAGATTTTCACAATTTTGTTTTATTAATCCTGCATTCAGATCGTCAAGCAGTATTCCGAAATAAAATTAATCCGTTTTATGATATTCTCTACTGTACATGTGGGGTTAGGTTACGGAATAGTCAAAAGGTGCAATGGTTCTGCATTGTAGAATATGTTGATATTGCTCATATGAATCTAATTTGTTCAACGTTTTAAAAGTTCTTATTGCTTCAGTATGATAGATAGGACGAAAGACTTGCAATGTTAATAAGTTGTTTTTATTCGATATATCTGAAAAGTTTTCCCATAGTGTATAATCGCACTAGTTCTTGAACTGAGTAATTGGGCTTCGTAATTTCCATAAGCACATTTCAGTTGTGATTAATATTGAACTTCAAGTGTGTATTTGGCCATTTTACTAAGCATTCTGAATGATATAAATTGATACTTTAAATAACTGTGAACGAAATGAAGATTCGTCATATTTCACCGTAGTACGAGGAAAGCACAGTGGCTTACTGATAAAACCAATAGGCTCGTGGTCATCAATATTTGGAATGTACTTGGCATAGTCCGTATCAATATCAAAAAAGCTGTTCGCAGTGGACAGGCAAATGTTTTATATCACTAAGACAATACACGGCTGCAATAACGTCGCCATGGTAATATTCTTCAAATTACCACATGAAACATTTCCACCCTCTTCTCCAAATTTGGCCCAATGTTAATTTTTCTAGCCTTAAAGAAAGACTTTGGTTCATAAATAGTTAGCTCAAACGATAAGATATGTTTTGAAGGGTTGGCAAATTAATATTATTTAAAATAGTTTTAAAATCTTATAAACGCTGGAGTTAGTATAAAGAGCTACAAAGGGGTGTACAAGAATTCATAATTGTAAATTGATTTTCTGCATAATGTGAAATTTTAATTTATCTCTTTAAATCACAGTAACATTTTACCTAAGTCTTTAAAATTCTTTACTTCTAACTTAAGTCGTAGAGAAACATAATTTATTTTGTAAACTTCAAAATCTCAATTTAGTCAGCAGATGGGAAAATTTGGTAATAAGTTTATACTACACATAACTGATTATATTTTAAAAAATTATCTGAATATCATATATAAATTGTATAAATTCCCAAAAACTTCACTCAGTAGGGAATTCATTCAGTGAATAGTTCATGAATTGAGGATATGGGCTTCATATTTACCACAAGATCTACAAGTACAAATTATGAACATCATTGATTCTAATGTTTACAAATTCTTAAATTTACCCCATAACTCTTTATTTTCCTATTGAAACATACAAAAGACTGCTAATAAGAATTTTTCTATGTAAATATAACAAACGACATAAAAACTACATTTAAAAATCAAAACAAAAAAACACAAGGGGAGAAGAAAAGAAAAACTCGGGAAATACTATAAATCTCATGAAAATGTAAGCAGCATCATAATGAAAACATACACACATACACTCTCTCAAACAAACATACATAAACATGACGACGAATTTAAACACATGGTACAAAATTTAAACTACACAAACAAATCTAAGAAAAGCATACAACAACTATAATTAAACGTGAAAACAAAATATCCGTCTGCGGTTTAAGTTTTCTCCTTCTGCCGTTCAAATACAAAACGGAATTAAAATGCTACAAAGTTTACAAAGAGACAGGAACGGAGAGATGTATAAAAAGAGAAGATTGAAATAAGGAAAAATTAGAAAAAGGAAATTTTGAATTAATTTGCAAAAACACAAAAAAATTACGGTAATTTAAGGGAACGTTCGTAGGGAGAGATATAAAGACAGAAAAAAAGAGAGAAAGTTGACAGATATTCTAAGGGTAGTTTGCGTTAAGGGAAAATGTTCGTATTCAAGTTAGTGGTGAAAATTTACTTGTGTTTTTTTTTTTTATAACCGTTATAGTTAAGGATTTGTTGAATTTGTAGAAGATTATGCTCTCATTGTGTCGTTTGCGTTGCTAGAGTCAGGACGTGGTAAACGTTTAAATACGCTGTTTAAACGTTTAGACGGTTTTTTTTTTGCCAAACAAAAAAGTGAGATATTTTCTTTTATACTACTTTAATATATATGTGATACATATAGAAAATTGAAGTAGATATAGAAAATAAAGAAAAAATGGGAACATTTTCCTTTAAAATTCTGAAATAAATTATAAAAATTGTTAAAAGATACACGGAAATATGTTATTTCTTTAAATAAATTTAAAAAAAAGTTAAAAAAAATTAATAAAAAAATTAATTTGTTTAAGTAAAGAAGAAACGTAAAAAGTTTGTCTCTGGAATAAAAAAATACACCCCATAGAAATTTTATATAAAATTTAAATAATAATTATAATCTAACGAAAAAGTGTTCAATTTTATAATCAAAAATATAAAATAACAAAGTGTTAGTGAAAATTATTTATTAAACAAAAACCTAAAAAAGTTATAATAAAACTTGTATATTCTAAAGATTTTAACAGCAATATCCCCCCCGAAAAAAATCAATAATTTGGATTAGCAGCAGCAGCAGCAAAAAAAAAAGGATACTAAAACAAGGAATAAACGGGACATATAACAAAATGTAAGATTTTTCGAAAAACAACACAAACAAAAAAGAGAGAGATTTTATTTAAATTTGAAATTTTGAAATAATTTAAAGAAAAATTTTGTTTATTCCAATTGTAGTTCCAATATTTTTTATTGAACATTTATTATTTAAACAAAAAATTATTTGCAAAAAAAAAAAATAGGTTTAATCAGTTTTTTGTGTGCTTTTTTGCGGAGGTTAACACACCTTAGTTTTATATACATACACATAATCGTAGAAAAAAAAATCATAATCAGCAGTAAGAAGAAGCATTTTATACACTGAAATAAGAAAAAGTAGAAGAAAACGAAGAAAAATACAGGCCTACTGCCGTACGTACACTCATAGAAATAAACTTCACTACACTATGAACGCGCATGCACTTGTGCAAAATCTATAGAAGACAAAAAAAAAATCAAATAATTACAAGTTGTAGTACCAGTAACAAATACTACAGCACAGTGGGCTTTGTCACATACAAAAGTGGTTTTCTAAATTTATCTAGAACTGACGGGTTTCAAGGAAATTTAATTTTAATATGGAAGAAAAATCAATAAAGCTGCTCAATACAGTCGGGTATAATCCGGTTGTAATATTTTTCTTTTTACGAAGAAAATCATTTCTTAACACAGCCTTTTGCTAACTCAATGGCCAATGTTTCTCCATTTATTTTATCTCTTCCATTTAATACGATTTCTGAAGATGCTTAAATGGACATTTATTTTTGGAGCAAAATCTCTTTACATTGAACCATTTTTATAGGCTTAGAAATAGCAAATAGTCACTTGGTGCTAAATGCAGAGAATATAGTGGATGAAGTAGCATACATGTAGCTATACACGCGCACACAGAAAACAGATTCATTGTGGCTACCGAATTTATTACCAACCGAATTGCGATAATGCTAATAACCGATTTTCGGGTTCATGATGATTGCAATTCTATTGCCTTAATAGTAAATATTTTATCATAACAGAAAATTTGCAGATGATATTAAATTTCTTTTGATACAATCGCTAATACAGTTGTTCTACTTCAGACCAATTCGGTTAGCAAATATTTTTTTGTGTGTGTTTATAGTCAATTATTAGTAAATGTGGCACCCATCTAGTGGACAGATTTATAAAACCAATTCGAAATCCATAAACGTATATGCCATCAAAAATTTCGCACCTTCACTGCCCGATCGACCAATTCCATATTCCGTATATTTTCGATATTTTGGGTATAGTGGCTTTTCAAAACTTCGGCATTACTAGTCCTTATATGACCACAACGAAGCTTAGTAAACTATTGAAATTCACTGGAAGTGTGAATATTTTTTATCTGCCAGGACGATCCCAGAATAATCCGCCCTAACATATATATAGCGGCAGTGTCTTGAACAATATTACATTGGTGAAAAGTGGCCACCATATCAAATATATGAATGTATAAAGTTTCAAGACCAACGGTTAAACAATTTTTTGTAAATATGGAAAAAATTGGTCACGGTTGTGTATTCAATACTTTCATTTGAAAGGTTCTTCGGGTGGCCGATTTTAAATAAAATCCACACAAGCTGCCAAGACGAATAACATAGTAGCCGACGACATGAGGTAGCCACTCCAGAAACGTTTATGTAAATACGCAAAATGCTATTGGATGAAGGTGCATGAGCTGGCTGAAATCCTAGGCATCACAAAAGGTGCTATTCGTCACATATTAACAAAAATTTGAAGGTGAGAAAGCTGTCCGCAAGGTGGATACCACATTTGTTCACAATTGAACAGCATCGCGAAGATGTTTCAATTGAGTTTTACGTATGTTTCATCGCAATAAAGCCTAGTTTTTGCATCGATTCGTAACCATTAATGAGACGTGGGTCCATCACTTCACACATGAGACAAAGGCACAGTAAGATCAGTGGATTGGAATGTGGGAATCATGTACGAAAAACGATGACATTTCCACCTACATGCAAGATTATGACGTCTGTTTTTTAGGGATGCACGTGTGATAATTTTTGTTGATTATCTTCGAAACGGAAAAACGGTCAACGGCGAGTATTATGTTAATTAGCAGCGTTTAAGTGACGAAATTATGGAAAAAACGAAAAGCATTTGGCGAGAGAGAAAACTTTGTTTCATCCAGACAATACACCAGTTCACACAACTGCTATTGTGATGGCCAAAATCAATGAATTAAAGTTCAAATTGCTTCATTCGCTATATTTAGTTCCTTTTGATTATTTAGAAACATTAAAAAATGACTCCGTGGTTACAGATTTGTCAACAATAAATATGTGGATACAGTTCTTACTGTGAACAGGGTATCGAAATAACTGAATATGGTTGAGAACAATTTATCGAGCTAAAAGAACATTATGTTGAGATATAAGGAAATATTTTCCCAAATTTGTTGTGTTTTCTTTGTTAGGTCGGCTTGTTCTGGGACCATCCTCGTATTGTAGCCTGCGAAACGCGAAAATTATATGGACAATTTTTTCGTTTTTTTCTTTTTTATGAAAGTAATTTCACCATTTAGAAACAACAAATCTTGAAAATTAAGATATAGATAATAAAAAGTATTACAAAAAATGCAAAATTCACATATAAAGAAAGTGAAAAAAATGCACCTCAATTACACAAAAGTACAAAAATTTTACTTTGTTAATTTTCTACCGCATTTCAGAATAATTATGGCAAATAAAAAATGATTTTATAACATTTGGTAAATAAACTTTTATTAGCCGTTATGATGGTAGCTATCGAAGTTGGTGAGAATCGATACATGTTCAGCCCTAGCCCCCATTGGAGAGTCCCATATGGAATCGTCCTAAATTTATTATATATAGTGACGAGTTTTAGTTTGTGAGTGTTTATAATATTCATAAATCATCATTCAATCATAGTCACCAAATATTTCAGGTTTCCGATGGCCACTTAAAGAAATTAAGAAAAAAAAACTTAAAAAATACTGTTAAGATTTTTAGAAATGTCTAAAGTAGGCTTCTAACGTCATTTGTTTTCAAAATAAAAAAAGACTATTCATTATTCATCGACGTTTCGTTGGAGATTCCTGATATCCTCAGGGATAATTTTATTAAAATATCGCACCTTAAATACAAAAGTGACACAACTCAAAATTTTCAAATATTCAGAAGAGGCAAAAAACGGTATATGTAAATATTATTGTATTATTTAAAAAAATGTAGTTTTATTATGAAAAATGTCCATTTTGAGGAAAGTTTTGCTATACATTTTTTTAAATATATATTGTGTTTGTGGAAATAAAATATAATTTTGAGTTATGACTCTCTGATTGAAATTTTTCCATTTGACTAGTGATATTATCTCTTGTTGTGCCCCAGATATAACGGCATTTTTCCTGTTAAGAAAAGATAGTTATGAGAAATAAATTTTTGCAGTAGTTAGACATGTTTACTGTGAATTAATTTATAGAAAATAGTAAATTTTGGAAAACTTTGAGTTGTGTCACTTTTGTATTTAAAGTGCGATATAGTATTTTTGTCAAATTTAATACAATATATTCTGTTTTACATACACAACATAAAACATAAAATTAATATAAAAGAAATGTAGAAAATAAATAAAACTAAATATCGTAGTAAAAATCCTCTTAAACTACTATCACAGCTGAAGTTAGAAACTAAAATACTTATCCGGACTTACTGATTGTACCTCGTAACTTCAGACCACACAATACTACCGCATAGTTGGTACTGCAGAATACAAAAGTAGTTATAGATAATAATAGACTAGAAATTATTGCCGAAAAGTTCTAATGCGGTAAAGTTTTGTAGTCATGTCCAATTAATTCACTGCATAAAATCTAAACTTTTCCTATGCTGAATAAATAATGAATTTCAGAAATAGGTCATAAGCAATTAAACGAATTTATGAATGTAAATTTTTAACTGTATGACTACCTACATACATCGCTAAAGTCTCTCCCCCGAATTCATAATGAAAAGTTAGCTGCTGCTTACATGTCCCGCTTAACGAAGTTCTTACTAGTCAACCGATTAGCCTTAGTTTGTAGTTAGCATATAGTTTATTTATAATCAATTTCTTGTTGTCATCTAATAGCTTTAAAAACAACTCTGAAGTTTCTAATGCCACCATATTTTTTGCATTAATGCCACCTGATAATAGTGAAAATCAACTCTGTTTACATTTCAATTTGTGTGATTTCACTCCTTGATTTTTTTAATTTTATATTTACAAGTGTTAAGTTTACGACAAAATTATTTTAATTTGAAAATTATTTAAAAAAAAATGTTTAAAAGATCCGCAAAGTAAAAAATATTTGTTTGCACTTAAAAATAATTTATATATTTTGTTTTGCTTAGTTTGACGCACATCAGCTGTTTTAAAATACTTACTAAGTGTTTGAAAGGTTGTTGATCTTTTCTAGATATTAGATATATTTCTAAAATTCTTCACTTTTTTCTTAAATCTAAGAGAAACATAACCTCTTTTTGTAAATTTCAAACTCTTTATTTATTTATTTATTTACTTATTTATTTATTTATTTATTTATTTATTTATTTATTTATTTATTTATTTCATGCCAGCTGTAAGCCCATTGGGCCAAATAGCCGTAGATAAAACTTAATATAAGACAACAAGTTTATAAATCAATTCAAATTGTACATTGTTCATATAAAATACATATTTACTTAAAAAATAAGTTCCCCCCCTAAATATTCTCTATACCTACATAACAAAAACTCGGTTAAAATAACAATTTGATCTGCAGCAATAATAATAATTAAAGGTTTGTCTTAAAAATTTTTTCGAAATGTGCCACGGTTCCACAAAATTTCCTTTCTGCATACGGTATCATTGAATTTCATAACCTTGCCACCTTAACCACAAATGACCTGTCCATAATAAGTGTTGAAATCCTTGGGTAAATTAAAGAAGTAGATCTGCTAGAATTGCCAAAAATAAATTTATCTGCTAGATATGCAGGGCAATGAAATTTAATGAATTTATAAAACAAAATAATCTGACGGGAGCTAATATAATCTTCAAAATCATACCCCAGCAGCTGCAAGCGAAATCCAGAAACGTGCGATCTTACTCTTAGGCAAAAAATGTACCTTATTAACCTATTAAAACATAATTTAAGTGTATTTAAGTTATCCCGTGAAGTGCACGTATACATCTCTATACCATATAAAATTAATGGAATGCATAATGCGATTCCAACTCGTTTTTTAACCGAAAGGGGCAGATACGTACTCATGCTGACTCATTTAGTCAGCATGAAGGACAACTGGGAACTTAGTTGTACTATTCTGATTCTATTTATTAAAAATATCTGAATATCATATACCATATATTAAATAAGTCGAAATAATTCATTCAGTAAGGAATTCATGGAGCAAATAGTTTAAGGATTGAAAATGTTTTCAAATACAAATAACTTATTTTAACAATACAACGAACTCATTAATTAATCAATGCGATTAGTAGGCAAGGCGATTTCTTGTGACCTCTTCAACCAATTTTGACAAAAAATATACCATTTGAAAGGTATTTGTTTGCAGATTTGCTCCATCTTTACAGATGTGCACCACTTGGTACTTTTTTTTTTGGAGTAATAATCATTTAAAGTTGTTACTAACACATTCATAAAACAAATAAGACTATACAATGATGTATGTATTTGGTTAAAATTGATTAGCATACCTTTAGGTTCTTATAAAATTATTTATTAACAAACCCATTTATATATGGTATGAAATTAATGAATTGTGTTTAAATATTCATAAATGTTTAAAATCTTTAAAAATACATTGAAAAGAAAATAAATTTTATGAAAAAATAAAATTTCCTAGAATTTGCACTCGAATTTCGAGTGCTGTTCTCTGCTAGTAATGATTAGTAAGCTTCATCAAAATGTGGTCAGGAAATTTTATTTCTTAAATATTAGTACTGAGGCATTTATTCAATTTAGACTTTAATTTCTTAGATTATGCTTCCACAATTTTTTAGCAACGCGAATACGAAAGAAAAAATTAATGAATCCGTTTCAATAGACTTCTGCTAAAAGCGTTTGGGGATTTGAGCCAAAACTCGAAAGCCTGACAGCAGGTGCAAAGCCCAAACCTTCGCATGTACGACAATTGCAATTGCTCGAATTTTAATTCGGCTCTAAGTGAGTTCAATGCAATTAGATGTCAAAATACTTCATGTAAAGTTAAAGGGCGACCGGAGGGAACCCTTCAAGGAACCGTAAACATTTTTGAAAATTATACTATCCAAATAAGTTTTCATATTTACAAAGTTTATTAATTGTGTAACTTTTTAATTCTTTTTGACCATAATTGAAAGGATATGCAACATTTTTCACAAACATTATTTCGTTATTGAAACTTTCATAATTAAAAATTTTTTCAAATAAAATTCGAAAAATATTAAACTCTTTTTACATTAATTGATAAATTATAATAAATCAGAGATTGTGATCAAAATGAATTAAATTTTTTTTAAGGTGGGTGGAGCGATTTCTTTTATAAATTTAGGTTGTATTTCCAGTATTTTTTCATTTGTTTTAAACCATGAATTATATTTTATCAATTCATACCAAAAATTCTAATGAAAGCAGTTTTTTTTTTTAATTATATAATATTTAATTTGTTTTTTCGAGTTATACTTTTTTTTTGAAATATTTGAAAATTGATCGACATAAAATTTTACATATGTATAATATTTTTACGTATATTTGAAGAGATCTCACTTAGAGCCGAAATCAAAGTAGAAGGAAAGATATCCCATGCACTCCTGAATTAATGTCGAAAGCAAAATTCGGCGAAGTTGGCAAATAATTTAATATTGAATACATTTTCTTCATTTAGTGCCAATCTAAGCACATTCCTAATTTTTTAAAGTCTGTGTTGAAGTAAAGTATTGAATGTTATTTATGATTTTTTCATAGAAGCGAACTTGAACAGAAATGTGTTTTGCCAAAAGTTTACCAGAGAGAATCGTTCTTAATTCTAAAATTATCGATAGTATGAAATTTAGGAAATTTGGGATATATATATAAATCCTAAAACGAATTCTGATGTCCCGACTTTTGACATGTCTGTCTGTCTGCCATGGGGCAACCCCATTAACACTCATGCAATTGATCTGAAACTTGACCCATAGTCTTGTTGTGACTTCAGGTTAATTTTGGGGTAGTCACGCAGAGTCACGCATAGTCACGCATAGTCGCGGAGTGATCTAAAAGTTATTTACCCTCATCCGATCGATGTTTTTGAATAACATAACATAGTAAAGGCGTATGATTATTATTTATTAGCAGAGTAGAAGATACGTATACGTTGAGTGTTAATTTTAATATTAAATCAAACATAGTCAGCCCAATTCTAAACAAGAAATGGTGATTTTTGAAATGTTTGTATGGGGAACCCCCATGGGAGTTCCAGGGGGTATGCCAATGGCATGGGTCTGTCGGCCGTGCAAAGTTAGTGGTGGTCGATCATACATTTGGACTCGATTGCGGCACTCTAAATGGGTCAAAATTAGACAGACAGACAGACAGGTCAAAAGCCGGGACATCAGAATTCCTTTTAGAGGTATGGTTCCTAGGGCATAGCTTCTTATTTTGATTCCCAGAATACGATTTTCCTTGTTACTTGGGCGATTTTTAAATCTACCCACCATAATATATAGATATATATACATATATATATATATATTTTTTTTGGAAAATTATAGAATTTTTTGGAATTAAATTTTTAATTTTTCCAATATTCGACTAACTTTTTAGTTGGAAGCATTTGGGGTAAAACACCTTATTTATCATATCATGAGATGCAGTAATTTGTACATAACTTAATTTTTATAAGGCTCTGTTGCAGTAAAGTATGGGATGTTATTTACTTTTTTTACATCAAAGGGAATTTGAAAAAAAATTATTAGATACAAGAAAAAAATAATATAATAATCTTAAAAATACAATGTTTTTAATAAAAAAAAACTAAAAACGATATTAAAAAAATTATGGCAAAAATTTTTTTACTTACCCTTTTGGCTTTGCTGAAAATAGAATAATATTACATTAGTTTTGGTAAAAATTATTATTTTTTTTTTTAAATTCTAAAAATTTTTTTTACATATTATTGTGTTTAACAAATTGGTCCCGAATATACTTGGCTTTGAGAATGAGAAATACATTGGCAATTAGAACTAATAATGAATAAGCTTGGTTTATTGGGAGTTATTTGGGAAAAACGAATGTCGGGATTAACAATAATTTTTTTCTAGATTCATATAAATTACTTTGCTGCAATACAATTTCTAATTTATTAACCATTTAATATCAAGACAATTAAAAACAACGTTGTCCATATTATTTAATTGTAATTAAAATTACTAATTTTGAAAATGATCCGAGGCGTTGCAAAAATTTTGTTAAAAAAAGTTTTTTTCATTTTAATTTTCTGTTTGTATTACCGACCCACTGTCCACAATTGCAAACAATGTTGTGAAACATCATCATCCTCATGCTCTTCGAACATCATCATTAACATCTATGCTCGGCCAAATAAAGCCAGACACTGTAAAATATAACACTTACTCACACACAGCTTCAAATAAATATAATCATACAAAAAACATACACACATAAACAAAAATCGATCGACTGTTATGTTTCTTTGGTAAAACTCCCCACTCACACATACAAACACACACACACACACACATACACGCGCGCTCAATGACTCGCGAAAAGCATGTTTGTCTGATTTTTCATACTCCCCATTTAGTTTATGTTTTCCTCGTACTCGTATTTACCATGCTTTTTCACAGTCTGCTTTATGCTGAAGATTCGTTTAGTTTTTCAAATACTCTTTACTGTGCGATGTGTGTGAGTTTAGTTCTTATCAGTCATTTACATTTCTCTGCTTCATATTTGACTTATTTCGTTTCTTTGTGTTTTTGCTTTTTTTTTTTTTTTGCAAATAATTGTTTTTTGTTATTTTCTACCACCACCAAGGGGGGTTGTGGGAATTATTATTTTCTCGCACTATGTCTTTCACCTTAAAGAAATTACAAGTGTTTTTATTTTCTTTCTTTTGTATTTTGTTTGAGAGTAGAAATAGGTTCAAGTATACTACCGTCTGCCGCGACTAGTAGTTTGGGGTGATTTTTTTTTTTTTTTGGTTTTGGCCTTTACACAATTTTTCATAAAAGTTTTATTTTACTTTGCTGTGAGTGTAAGTAGTTATGCTCGCATTTGAAGGAAATTTGTTGTTTGCTGGATTTTGTTTGCTTTTCTTATTTCATTTTTGTGTATTTTCTCCCTATTTCTGATAGGATTTTTTTCACGTTATAGATTTAAGTTGTTATTTTGACGCTTTGTGTTTTGCCAAAAGTTTACAGAGATAATCCGTTTTTAGAATCTAACCATCAAATGACTGTTAGAGCTCTTTAGTCATTAAGGATAAAAGTGAGGATAGTATAAATTTTGTTCAAAACTGCTGCTGCTTTGTTCATTGAAATTTTGTAGGAAATTTTGAATTTTTTTCTTTTTTGGGAAATTTATAGAATTTTTTGGTAGTGAAAATATGAGTAAAAATGCTTCAGTTTAAGTATTAAATATTTAGTTTTACCAAAAAGGAAAACGTATTTTTAACCAAAAAATATATTTTTTAATTAATACAATATGAACTAGAAAGTTTGAAGCTGATGGTTTTTTGTTTAATCAAAGTATTTTAAGTATTTTGTTTTTTTTTGCATAATTTTAGTAAAAAATTTTGAAAAGTGAAACTTTGGCCACATATTTATATTTGATTAAAAAATGTTTATAAAATATTTATTGGATTTGATTTTTTTTCGTGAGAAGTCTTAAAATTTTTATTTTTCATAAGCTTTAAATAAAATAATATTTGTAGAACTTTAGAAACAATATTACACCATCCGACAATACATACAGTGAGGGACAACACATTTGCCAATTTTGTTTTAAATAATTTCACGTTAAGTCCTCAAATTACGTTCTCTTTGCGAATCCCTCTTTGGTATATTCCCTATCGAAAGACAGCAAATGTGTTATAAAAAATCCAATATAAAAGAAAGTATATTTTTTTAGTGATGACAAAATATTGGAAACTTTTAAACTTCTGTGCCAGAGTTGATAAAAATAATAGAAGTGTAAATCGGTATTAAAGAAAATTTGTCAAATCTTAACCTTTATTTAATATTTAAAGTGCCTGACGCTTTATTTCATCTACTTTTTAAACAGAATTGATTTTTCAATCTTTTAATCTTATTATTAATTATTATGAAACAATGGCAATAATAAAGTTTTGGGATGAGGTGAAATCCAGACTAATAGATGATCTTGTTGCTAATCTTAAGCAAAGGAAATTTTTTGATAAAAAAGGTCTATGAATAAATCCATAATTAAAAAAATTTTCAAGAAATATCGTGAAAGCGGTACGTTGACGACTCAACATTTAGGCGGCCCAACCTTTAAAACAAGTCTAGAGAGGATAGTTTATTACCACGAGAGTTTGAGTTTCCAAAAAATGCTATCTAAGAAGCTTATTTTAACAATCTGAAACTAAAAATATCTGCTTGAACTATTTCCCGACGAAGACTTGAGGCTGATCTTGGTTATTATCGCCCTACGAAAAAATCACTGATATTAGAGAAAAATCGTCTGGCTTGCAAAAATTTTTCTAAAAAACACATGAACTGGTCAAGACTAGGGCCTGCAATACCAGAGATAATTATCAATACCGGTATTCGGTATTGAATTTCAATAAATACCGGTATACCGATATTATACCGGTATTGGTGAATTATTTAAAAAATTAAAAACAAATTGTATAAATTGATAATTTTTATAATTAATACAAAAATAAACTTTAAATTAACATTCGTTTTAAATTATAATATATATATTTCTCTTTCCTCTCAGTAATTCATTCGGGAAAAAATAAAAATAAAAAAATCAATTTTGCTTTGAACAAATCTTTCCAGATGACGAAAACACTCTTTCAGCCTCGACGCTGGTTGGCGGAATAATATTTAGATAATCATATGCTTTTTGCAAATTTAGTCCGCGATATCCTCCTTCTTCGAAAATAGCCATTTCTTTATTAATAGTTTTGTCCAAATTTACAGTTTTTTTTTTTGTTATAACTTAATGGTCCATTTGTTTTTCTTTATTAATTGCAAAATTTAATCTTTCCTGCATTGAATAGTTCATTTCTAAGTCCGAGGAATCTGAAGAAGATGATGATATGTTATGAGACCGTGAAGTATTTAAATTTGAATCTGAAAAACGTTTAACTATAGTTGATATCAAATTAGCAACCTCTTTTTTTGAAAATTGTTCGAAGGACAGTTCATTATCTTGATGTTTTGATTTTATTTGTCCTTTGTGAAGATATTGAAGCAGACTTGATAATTTGGTTCGCCTTTCGTTAATTCTACGTGCTAACTGTCCAGTTCCTAAATTATTAATCATAAATACAGTAGTGGCATCTGCAGATAGGAGAGTCGCATCACGACGACACAATGATTCCACTGCTAATTTTATTGGCAACAATGTTGAAATAATACCAGAAATAATATCCATTTCTGCCTCTTCTAATGATATAGTGGAACATAAGTCTATTAAAGATTTTAAAATGCAATTTCCTAGTTCCCAAAAGCGCTGTAGAATAAAAAATAAGCTATTCCATCTGGTTTTTGTATCCAGAATCAGCGAAATTTCTTTGTTAAATTCAGCTTTGACATATTTTTGAAGTATATCGTCATTTTTTGTGGGGGAACGTCGAAAAATATTTATAACTTTTCTTACGTTATTTATAAGTGGACGTATTTCTGCTTTCAAGTCCATAGAATCATCATAATTTTCAGAAATTTTAAATTCGTCCACATCGTTTTCCTCAACATCTGATTCAGTATCACTTTCGCTATTTATTTCTCTTTCTCCCTCAGATTCCAAATTTGTTGCATTTTTTTTATTATTCTTGCGGTACAAAACGTCTAGCACCGCCAATTGAATACCATGGACATAACAAAGCTGCTGATGACATTTTACTCTCCGTCCTACTTTTTTCATAGAAGAGCCATCTGTAGTTATACATACGATGTCTTCATCAAAAGATAGTTCATATTTTTCTAATTTTTTTGTAATAAGTTCAACACAACTCTCTGCTGGAAAGGTCTCAAAAATACGAATTAATCCTAAGTTCCAAAATTTGTTTTGTACATATAAATTTAAATTTAAATATCTTCTATTTTTACCAGACGTCCACTCATCAAATGTTAGACTGAACTTTCCTTCTTTTTTCAGATCTGAAAAATCTTTTACCATCTCTTCGCGAATATTTACACCATACCTTAAAACAATATTTCGAATTGTATTCGCAGATTTTCGAGCCAGCAACGATTTTCTCAATTCAATAGAAGTAGTAAAAATACTAAATGGTAGACTGTCGACCGCAGTCATTTTTGATAATACTACACGAAGATCATCGTTTTCATTTTTAAAGTAGCTCGATATTTTTTTTTAATTCCGGCGGTACAGCACTAGTAGATATATTAGATGAGATCTTTGAAGTTTCTGGATTTTCAGCATCTAATCCGCTTTTTTTCAACAAGTTGATGTCATGAGCAGTTCGTAGATGCGTATGAAGCCCACTAGTTGATCCACCGCATGTTTTTATTTTATTGTCGCATTTGGTACATTTTGCCAAATTTCCTTATCTATCTCTCAGAAAATAATGCCAAACGGAAGTTTTGTCTGTAACGCCTTTTTTAACTGCTTCAAATTCCATATTAAGGCTATTAAAATAAAAAATATATCCCAATAATTAAAATGTACCTGTATATAATTTACTTACATTCAACAATATCGATAAATAATATGAAATAATATTTTGGGCAATATATATTTTTTTAAAACGCAAACTTTATTAATACAGCAACAGAACAATTAAACTGAACACTAACTAGCCACAAAACACCAGCACACTTCGATTTGTATTTTAAAAATTTTTGTTTTTATTTAACTTTTCAGGAATTAAGAATTTTTTTGAATTTTTGAAGATGACTTGATTTTTATAAGATTTAAAAAAGTTCAAATATATGACATTTAATTAAATACCGAAATACCGGTATTTATACGTCATAATACCGGTATTTCGGTTTTAAAAAATAGCTCCGGTATACCGGTATTGCAGGCCCTAGTCAAGACGGAATTGGAATACTGTTCTTTTTCAGCTGAGTCCAAGATTAATTTAAGAGACCATGATTGGAAGAACGTTTGTACGACGTCGAAGTGGAGAAACACTACACCCAAAATATACAAATGAAACTGTTAAATGTGGAGGTGGCAAGAATATGATACACGGTTGCGTTGTTAGCCAAGGAATGGGTCCAATTTATTTAGTAAAATGCACTTTAACTGGAATTGGATACAGACAAATTGTAAATGCCGTAATGCATTTATAGGCGGAGGATATTACGCCCCTAGTCTGGAAGTTCAAACATTACAATGACAAAAAATACACCTTCAGAGTTGTAACCGAATGAATACAATCTAATGCAGTTAGTGTCTTAGAAGGGCCAGGCAAATTACCTGATCTCAATCCCATAGAAAATCTATGGGATATTTTAGACAGAAAAATATTGAAATGAAATTACGCAAACTGGACATATATCATAGAGGTAGTTAATTCAGAGTGGCAAAAAATTTCAATGGATTTTTCAAAATCTTGAAAAAAAATAGAGGGAGAGTTTTCAACTATTGTATAGTAAAGGTTTCCATTATTTGTCAACAGCAAAGAAATTTATACTTTTAAGTTATGTATGTTAGTTTCTTCTGAAGATTAGTTATTTTATGTCTCTTCTAAATAAATAAGACATAGAAATATATGAATTTATAAAACAATTTTTAATTTTTTTGTTCAAATATTTTGGTATTGATGCACAGTGGCGCCCGTAGAGCAAACGAGGTTGCAAAAATCAAAATTTTCACGTGCGCCGACGAAGTTTTGAATAAACCTATGTTATAGGAAACTTTTCAACGATTTCAAATATGCTACTCTTAATAATATCACATTTTTAGTTTAGAAGATATAACCGTTCAAAGTTGACCGACTTTCGGTTTTCAAAAAAACACACAATTCTTAGTCAATTTGTTGCGATTTCAGGTGTAATATCACGAAAAATAGGTAACGAATCGCCTTATTTTTTTTTTGTGTTGATTGATGTATTTATTAAATGTATAATGATAAAAAAAAATTAACTGTTTGCTTTGTGTTTCTCCTGGTAAATCACTATTTAAAAACTATCCGTTTTTCACTATTTTTCAACTTTGACGGAAAATAAAAAAAAACCAAATTTTTCTATATTTGCCATATTTGCAAAACATATACTTTGATTATTTCTTTACATAATTCAAAAGGCTTTATCTGCCCGTACGTGCCCGTTTGGCTTCTAGAAGTAAAATAGGTTAAAAAGACATGGTTGCAGAAATTGTATGGCGTGCATCCCTTACATGTTTTGACTGACAGTAGTTTGATCTAATAGTTTGAAAATTGCATTTTAAGTCGGTTGTCTACCTGAGAGCCTCTACCAAATTTTACTCCCAATATTCTGTTACAGACACAGGATGCACCAAAAACTACTCATTGAAATTCGCTGGTACGCACCTCACTTAAAAATTACTTTGGAGTACAAATGGTCAAGAACAATATTGACTTATGGTCCCTCCAGGTAGGAATTGAATTGCATAATTCAGCCTAAATCCATATGTATGCAGGGAACAGGTAAATTTTTAGGCATGGTAGCATAAGCATATGTATTGCAAAATAAGCATGATGCCTGGATTAGTCTACGACTGAAAGTTGGCGCAACAAGTACTGAAACCATGGCGTTAAACAATTTAAAATTATTTGAACTGTTTAGAAGGTCAACCACACCAAATTATAAAAAATAATTTTTATCTGATATATGCAAATATTAAGGCAAAATGGGTGAAATCTAATCGAACCATTCAGAACTTCAACTCCAAATACGAGGACTGGCTTAATGAAGACACCATCCTGGATATATTGGCAGTAGACAAACCCACCACATCAACCAGAGGAGCAAAAGGAAGGCAAAAAAAAAAGCATTGAGGAGTGTTCAATTTTCACAAGAAAGAGGAAACTTGCCGAAGCCACCAATGACTTGACCACGAAGCATTTATCGGACGCGCTGTCTATTAAATATACAAAGGATAGTGAAAGAGTTAGGTCGCAGATTACAAAATCTGTTGCTGATGCAAGCCCACTGCGACTAAAAAGGATTAAGGAAAGCATTCCCACGCCCACAAACGCACACATTAAAAAGTATAGTTCCGAAGAAGCCTTGTTTATGGACTTACAACTTTCCAAAGAAAAATATGAGATACTACGGACATCCTTGATGCGACACGGGGCTGGCGTTTTACCAGGATACAAGCATATTACGCAAGCCAAAATAAATTCACGACCACTGCATACGGAGTTTACGGAAGTCTCTGTGAAAGCCAATTTGCAGGATCTCATGGGCCATACAGCAAAACGGTTCTTGGAGAGTCTTCCTGAAAATAAGGTGAAAATTCTTCCTGAGAAACTGCCATTGATCAGAAAATGGGGCTGCGATGGGTCATCCGGACAAAGCGTTTATAAGCAAAGGATATCTTCCGATGACGCTACAATATCGGACGGAAATATGTTTATGGCATCTGTTGTTTCTTTGCGGCTAAAATCTGATGTTTCCCTACACTGGAAAAATCCACGTCCGTCATCAGTGCATTATTGCCGACCAACAATGTTTCAGTTTGCAAGGGAATCGGCAGAACTCATAAGGACCACGGTGAAGGACATTGAAGAACAAATAAGCAAGATTAATCCTACAAAGCTGCAAATTGGAGAAGGAAAATATATTGAGTGCAATTACGACCTGACTATGGTTGACGGAAAAGTCGTAAACGAACTGACAGGAACAACCTCAACATCGTCTTGCCCGATTTGCAAAAAGAGTCAGAAGAACTTTGGTAATTTAAACGATTCTACAAACGAGGAGAATTGCGAATATGGAATGTCACCATTGCACGCAATGATAAGGTGTATGGAGTTCTTGCTAAAACTGGCGTATACCCTACCACAAGGGGAGGAAAACTTCGATGAAAATACATCAATAAAGGATAAGGAAAAGATCAGAAAGAAGCAAATACAGGATGCTTTTTTTAAACAAGTTGGACTAAAAGTAGACTGTCCCAAGCACGGATACGGTAACTCAAACGATGGAAACACTTCTAGAAGATTTTTTGAAAATGATGAGGCAGTAACTAGAATCACTGGAATTGACAATTGGGAACGATCTTGAATGTTTTAAACTGCAAAGAAAATGTCAATTCTACAAAATATGGAGAATATGCATCGAAAACTGCATCTCTTTTAGCAGAAATATATCCACAGAAGAAGTTGACCCCGACCGTCCATGAAATATTGGCGCATGGCCAAGATATAATTGAGTACCAGTCTTTGCCAATTGGAGAGCTTTCTGAAGAAGCACAGGAGTCTCTTAACAAATTTTATAAAAAATATAGATTGCAGAACACATTCAAAGCATCAAGGGTAAGGCAAAATGAGGACCTCTTCAACATGTTGGCAGCATCTTCCGATCTACTTATTTCTTCCCTGCGGTATGTGAAGTCACGAATAGAGTTAAAAAATAATTATAGTTTAGAAATGATTAGTCTTTTAGATATACCTTGTTTTACGAATTGTGATGAATATTTTACAGAAAATTTAAAAAATAAATTTAAAAAAGAAGTAATTTTTTTTTAATTTGTTGGGTAATAATTTAAAACATAAAACCCCCAAAAAAAAAAAAAACAATCTAAAAATGTAAAAATAATTTTTTTTGTTAGATTTATCGTCATTTTTCAGACATATTGCAATTACTACTGTAATTAATATGCAATTTTTAATTTTGTTTAAATGGTGCGTGGTAAAGAAGAAGAAAGCATATATTCCAAAAATTCATAACTGCACTATATTCTTAATCGGACCGGTTTCTGGCATTTCAGCCTTCATCAGCGATTTATTGAACATTGTGATAATTGTTATGTTCAATAAATCGCTGATGAAGGCTGAAATGCCAGAAACCGGTCCGATTAAGAATACAGTGCAGTTATGAATTTTTGGAATATATGCTTTCTTCTTCTTTACCACGCACCATTTAAACAAAATTAAAAATTGCATATTAATTACAGTAGTAATTACAATATGTCTGAAAAATGACGATAAATCTAACAAACAAAAATTTCTTCGCTTCAAAGCGTCATCTCAAATATATGTAAAGTGCATATGTAGGTATGTACAAAAACCGTACATCTCATATGACAACTCTTACGAAAACTGAGAATAGTGGAAATTAGAAGAATAAATGCAAAAAAATATTCAAAATTCAAAAATAACGATTGTTTGTTTGGACAGAGTTGTATCTTCTGAAATTAATACAAAGTAAAGCTGTATGGTACGAAAACTGAAAACTAACCACACTGCTCGTAGGCCTGACTTTAGGTGAGTGTGTTAAAGCGCTGACCAAAAAGTGCAAGTACGAGTGTATGTGAAGGTTCACGGTTCAAAACCTCACGGCCGCCCTAAGTATAAAAAATTTTCATATAGAAACAATCTATTCAATTAAAACATAACAATTATCACAATGTTCAATAAATCGCTGATGAAGGCTGAAATGCCAGAAACCGGTCCGATTAAGAATACAGTGCAGTTATGAATTTTTGAAATATATGCTTTCTTCTTCTTTACCACGCACCATTTAAACATAATTTTTTTTAGTTACCATAAAATTGATTTTTCTACAAATTTTAACTTTGATAACCCATAAGTATGCCCCTACAAAGCGTAGCACCCTTTCCAGACGCTCATTTCATAGGCTGAACAGTTATCTATCATATGCTGTTTAAACTGTTCAATTACGTTATTCGGTTCAAAAGATATGATTTTTGCAACGAAAAAACTCAGATGGCGCCAGTGTGTGACGGTTCAAGGCGTCAGAAATATATTTTGTTAAGTTTGGTATTTTCACTCTCTGTGTATCACATAAACCTGGTGATATACGTCTGAACATAGAGACCGATTTGAGTAAAATTCTGGTAGTAAACAGTTTCTCGTTTCGTGATTAAGTTTCTTTATAAAGAATTTAAAAACTTCAGGTTAAAAAAAAAAATATTAAATATTTATAATTGGGAAATTTTATGTATTTTTTGTTTCTATCATATCAGCACAAAGGGATAAAAATAATGTTTCTATACCCTATACCACTATGTGGTCAGGGTATAATGACTTTGTGATGTTTATAACTACCAAAAATATTTGACCTAGACCCATCTTTTATTATCCGATCGACTCACTTTCTGAGTCGATTTAACGATGTCCATCCATCCGTATGTCTGTGTGTCCATGTAAATCTTGTAATAAAACTACAGGGCGCAAATACGAAATATTTTGACGACATTTGGTATATAAGCTTCTATCGGTCATACAAATGGCCCCTATGAAACCGACTTAAATTGTCAAAATATCAGAATTATCTTATCGATCTTGGTCAAATTGGGTTTGTGAATTTTGTTACTCCCATTAATTAGTAATCCAAAAATAAACCCTATAGGACAATTCTTTGTCATAGACCCCATATAAAGCTGATTCCCGATCTTCACTTAACTCAATCAAAAAACGAAAATATTTCACAGATTTGGTATCTATATATTTGTGCAAAAAATAAGCAACCTTACTAAATATGATCAGGATCGGTCCATTTTTCGACCTAGTCCCCATATAAACGTAACATTCAATATGAACTTTTTCATATTCAAAGGCAACAAAATTAATAACAATGTCACTCACATTTGGTTTATGCTTAATTTCTATTCCCATTAGTTGGGCCTAAGAGATAGGGTCTCTAAACGCATGGTATAGGGTATCGTATAGTTTTTTTTTTAAGTTTTGATCTGTAGTAACGCAGATCTAAATTTCTTCCTTCAAGCTTTATTAGTTTTAATAAAGATTTAAAATTCCTACCAACACAAACTTAAGCATCGCACATAAAAAATTGTTACACATGAAGAAATCGAATCAAACCTAAACCGAATGAAATTAAAACTAGTTACTACGTAGAGTAGAATTTTAATAGTGGTTGACATGAAAGAGTTAAATCTACTTTATACGTCTGAAGCTAGAGACCAAGTGCAATTTTACATTGTTCCATTTTAAAGTACTTCAAGGTTTTAAAGGATTACATTTCCCAAAAAATATTTAAATACTTATACTCGTCTTACTATCTCGCAATGGTTGTCAATATAAAGACGAAAATCTTGGGAAATTATTACAATTTTTTATTTTATCACATTAATATATCATGTGGCATGGTTAACTGAGCTGCTACATATATTTTATGAGGCAAAAGAAGTGAATCTATGTAGATGGCACAGATGGGGGCATAGTTATTACTTGCATGATTTAATACAGCAAAACACTCATAAAATGAGCAGAAAGTAGTTCAATGGATTGGGGATGTTTCAGCTTCGACTGGAATATCCTTTAAAATGAGTGGGAAATGTTGTCAAATTTCCAATAAATTCTTTCGAATAAATATTATGAAGACAAAAGTTACTTTAATGTTCAGTTTAACTAGAGGACCCCTGCTGCTCCGCAGCATTATATTATATTAATTTTTATAATATAATACCAAAATTTGCCAAGAGAAGTTAACGTACAGTAATGCCAAAATATGCCAAGAGAAGGTAACGTACAGTAAAAGTAAAGTTGATTGTCCACGCATAACTTTCCTCAAACCCAACGAATTTGCCAAGAGAAGTTAACGTACAGTAATGCCAAAATGTGCCAAGATAAGTTAACGTACAGTAAAAGTAAAGTTGATTCTCCACGCATAACTTTCCTCAAACCCAACGATTTAAGCAGTTAATAGCTCAAAAGAAGGAGCTTGATACAGTGAGTGTTCTTGGACCTATGTCAACAGCCTACGTTAATTAGAACTCTAGTTATAGAGGTTTGAGAGAAGAAAAATATTGAAAAAAAATCTTGAATGCAAAGTTTATTCATAAATTCTTTTAATATATAAGATGTGTATTGGTAATAAGGTGTTAATAAAAATATCAAGATTTATAAAAAAAGTTTGCATCTCGTCTACTAAAAATCGAATTTAAACATAAAATCTAAATGAAAATATAATAATAATATAAAAAAACTAGATGTAACCCGGTGTGCTTCGCTACACCCTCCCCCTCCCCCCCCCACCGCTTCCGAATCGTTATGAAAGGGCTCACGCAAAGTCCCAAGTCTCTCACTAATACAGTAATTCAGATATTTCACATTTATTATTAAGTTTGTGTGGAGGTACCACGCGCATTTGTCTAATCCCGCCAATTTTTTTGTGTGACTACTCACGTTAATAATGGATGACCTGAGACAAATTTGCAAAGCTTTCTCTATCATAGTACTTGATATATATGATATTAAAAATTTATTTTGTTTGGGAGGTGCCACGCCCACTAAAAATATTTAAAAAATTTAAGGCTGCATCACTCCCATATCGGCTGTAAGACTCTGTGAAAATTTCAGGAAGATCAGATGAGTAGTTGCGGAGATTACCTCCTACAAACAAACAAACACACATTACCTCTTTATTATGCTAGTATAGATTTTTTTTCAATGCTTGCTGATGCTGATATATAATGATATACCCTGGAGCAAGGTACATGTAACTGCCCATGAGAAGAAGATGGATTATTCATATTAGATCTGGCAACACTTAACTATTGTCCTTGAACTTAGAATATCATTTGGCAATTTTTGTGTTTATCGATTTTGGCTTTTGCCCATTTTTGATTTTAAAAATTTTTGTTTTTGGGCGATTTTTATTTTCCGCGATTTTTGCGTTGGCGATTTTTGATTTTGGCGATATATTTTCCACGACTAATCACATTGATAACTAATGAACTTGTCAAAAGACTGTCGCTTTCGTAGTGCTTCATATTTTTTACATAGGAGGTGCCACGCCCACTAATCCCTTCCCGCCCATTATTTATTGGACTACTCACATTAATATTTGATGGACTCATGCAAAATGTCGAGTCTTTCCCTTTGATAGTACACCAGTTATATGATATTAGATATCTACTTTGCATGGGCAGTGCTACGCCCACTGCTCCGATCACGCCCATTTTTTGTTCGACTAATCAGAGAAAGAACCTATGGGCTCAGGCAAAACCACAAAGCTCTCTCTTTTACAGTACTCCAGATATATGACATTAAATAGTTACTTTGCATGGGGAGTGCCACGCCCATTGGTGTGAACCCGCCAATTTTTTGTTCGACTACTCATACTAAGATCTGATAGGCTCGTGCAAAGTGTCAAAGCTTTCTTTTTTAGCACACCAGTTATATGATATCATATATTTACTTTGTATGGGCGGTGCCACTCCCACTGCTCCGATCACGCCCATTTTTTGTCTAACTAACCAAATGAATAACTTATGGGCTCACACAAAGTCCCAAGACTCTCACTATTACAGTACTCCAGATATATGGCATTTTATATTTACTTTGTATGGCAGGTGCCACGCCTATTGGTCCGATACTGCCCATTTTCCATCTGACTACTCACATTAATAATAGGTGACATCAGAAAATTTTTAAAAGCTCTCTCTATCACAGTACTCGAGATACATAATATTGAATTATTACTTGTATGGGAGGTACCACGCCCACTTATTCGATCCCGCCCATTTCCAGCGTAGCTACTTATATTAACAATGGGTGACCTCACACAAATTTGCAAAGCTCTCCCTATCATAGTACTCAATAAATGTATATGATAGTAAAAATTTACTTTGTGTGGGAGGTGCCACGCCCACCAAAAATATTTAAAAAATTATGGCCTATAGCACTTCCCATATCCGCAGTAAGACTCTGTGAAAATTTCAGGAAGATCAGATGGGTAGTTACGAAGATTACCTCCTACAAACAAACAAACAAACAAACACACATTACCTCTTTATTGTATTAGTATAGATAAATAAAATCTATTTACATCTATATAGGCAAGGCGATTTCTTGTGACCGGTATACTAGTTTTAGTTTAAATTCGATTTTGACCAAACATACCTCATTTGAAAGGTATTTCTGTTAAGCTGTCCACCATATTTACAGATTTGCACCATCTGGGAAATTTTTTTTTTTTTGGAGTCCTGCTCAATTTAAGTTGCAACTACCACATACATAAAACACATAGTGCATGTGTGTTTGATATATATCAAAGCCCCTGTGTTGAATTGTGAATTAGCTAGAATTTATTTGCATAATTTTAGGCTCTTACAAAATTATTTAATAACGAACCCATTTATATATCTTCTGTGTGTTCAAGAAGTATTTATAATGCAATATAATGAATTTTATTAAAGAAGTGATATACAATTTTTTATTAAATGAAGAAATAAAATAAATAAAATTTCTTAGAATTTGCACTCGAATGTCGAGGCCTGGGCTCTGTTAGTATTTTATAAGCTGACACATAAGAAAAGAATCGTTAATATATTATTTTTATCCCAGTTCTTAAAGCTCGAAAATTACTTATTGATTCAACCAATCAAAAGCGGCTACTTAGATATTTCAGAGTATATACACATACGCTTTTGCCAGTTATCACGATATGAGTAGCTGAAAAATACTGTTGATTTTTCATTTACAAGGAAGAATTCTAAAAAAAACTGCTACTAATATTAACATAATTTTTTTTGAAGACATGAACAGCGTTGGATTATATATTTCATATACACGTTATAGCATAACATTTGAGGTATCTTCGAAAAAATTTTCAATTAAATATATTACTGAATTATTTCGTGACAGGGAATCTCCGGATCATGTGAAATAAAAAATCGAAACCTGTTTAAAAGGTGATATGTTCCTCCAGGTAATCAATAAGATTTTTTTTTATATGTATATTTTTAATTTTGACAGCATTTTGAAGTAAAAACACAATTTTTGCTATAAAATTTCGGTGAATTTGTTGTTAAAAAATGGAAAAAAAGGTAAAAAAAAAACTGTTGCTGCTTACCTGGTGATTTCTGTGCAGAAATAGTGTATACAATTTCAAAAGATCGGTCAAGTAGATTTTGACTCGGACTTCAAAAATGTTGTTTTCGAGAAAATCAATTTAAAATGTTTAACATATACGATAAACCGTATGAGGGCCGGTCGCTTGAAGTGCTGTATCTTCGTTAGTTTAGCTCCGGAAGATGGAGCTAATCCCCCTTAATCTAGTTCACTTACATTTATAAATTGCATTTTAAAAGTTACTGTAAAAAAGTACAAGAATTTAGTTTAAATTATTTTATAATATAAACAAAACAATATATAGCTGACAAACTATTTTTTTTTTGTTTTTCTTCTTTTTTTTGGATGAAAAATAACACTGTAAAAAATTTTCGGACTGTTGCACAGTGAAATTAGCCTTTAAATTTTAATACCATTTAATTTTAGTATTAATTGTTTCTCTTTTTTAACTAGTATTTATATATTTTTTTTTATTGTATTTTTATAAAAAAATAATAATAAATAAAATAAAAATAATTTCTATATGAAAAATGCATTATACTGTATAGCAATTTTCGGATTGTTGCACGGTGTAATTAATCTCTTCTTTGATTTTCAAAGAATGAGCTTAAACTCATTGGACTTAATTAAAAAAATATAAAACTATGTATTTTTTTTAAATTTTGAATAAGAGCATTTTGATAATTATTGCAACGTACTATATAAGTTTATATTCATCATGTTCACCTCTCCTCTTTCTGATTCCTTTCTGCTCCAGCGATAACTACCAGAGAACTGAACCGTTTTGAATAACAAAAATAAGATTAACTTTATTTTTTGCAATAAATTAATCAAATACTAGATAATCAAAAAAAATTTATATTCAGAATATTTTGCTTTAGTTCGCACTAATTATTAGTTGTAAAGTTTTCAAAGCAGAGTAATTGCTAGAGAAGCAAACGGATCACGGAATAAAGTTTAATATGTTAGTAAAACCTATGACTAAAGTCAGAGTATTATCTGAAAGTAAAGGGCGGGAGCTGCTGAAGAAAGAGGTTTTAATAGCATTAATGCTGCCAAGGAAAAAAATCCCTTAACTAGGAAAAAGTACTGTATTATTACAGGGTTAATAATATTAAAAATCTCTTTATAGTTGTAGTGGGGATTGTTATAATTTACCTAGACCGACTATACGGTCTAGACCGACTATACGATACCCTATACTACGGTTTAGAGACCCTAGCTCTTCGGTCCAACTAATTCGGTATAGAAAATAAGCATAAACCAAATTTGAGTGGCATTGTTATTCATATTTTGACTGCAGATATGAAAAAGTTCATATCGGATGTTATTTTTATATGGGGACAAGTTCGAAATATGGACCGATCCTGACTATACTTGGCAAAGTCATTTATGTTGTGATACAATAAATACAAACCAAATTTGAGAAAAGTCTGTGCAATATTTTTGTTTTTTGATAGATTTAAGTGAAGATCGGAAAGCAGCTCTATATGAGGCTATGACTAAGAATTGTCTTATTGGGCTTATTTTTGGACTGCTGATTGGCCGATATAATAAACACACACAAAACCAATTTGACTGAGATCTATGTGATAATTTGGATCTTATGGCAATTTATGTCGATTTCATAGGGGTCATTTGTATGGGGACTAGGTGTGAACATGGACCGATTTTCACCAATTTCAATAGCATTCATCCTATGACCGATGAAAGCATATAACAAATTTCACCAAAATATATTCATATTTGTGACCTGTAGTTTGATTACAAAGTTTACATGGACACACAGACGGACGGATGGACGGACATCGCTAAAACGACTCAGAAAGTGATTCTGAGCCGATCGGTATAATAAAAGATGGGTATAGGTCAAATATTTTTGGTAGTTACAAACAGCAGCATAAAGTCATTATACCCAAACCACATAGTGGTATAGGGTATAAAAATTAAATTAGTTAATTTTATTTAATTTTAAATGTTTGGGAATTCGAATGCTAACCTTCTGCGGGAATCGCCTTTTTAAGAAGAAATGGATGTTTAATGTTTTAAATTCATTTGATTTTTTTTTTTTTGACATACTCAACAAATTTTAGTATAAATTCAAGAGATAAATGTCTGTTTGTAAACCAAAAGGTTTAGTGTCTGTTATAAAGCTCGGTTCAATTTTTTTACAGTTCGGTTTAACAAAATTTGTTTATGCACTGGTATTTTCTGGATCTCGTGTGACTCTCTGTTCCTCAAATATGGCAACTTTGCTTATTAAAGCCGCCATAAAATGAATAATTTGCCTCATCGGTCATCAAAATTTGCTTCAAAAACTTAGCTTCAGTGTCAACCATTCGAACAACTGTTTCACAGGCGACATGGCCGATCTGCCAGCAAAGTTCTTTGAGTAAATTACACTTTATACGCAAATAAGTGCAAATCGTCTTTCGAATTGTGCCCGAAGTAATTCCACTGATGCTTCTTAAGTTAATCGGTTGAAAAATGTATAAATTATTTAATATTGCCATACTGATATAAAATATGGCGCATTCAGTTTAAGATTTAAAAGAAGATAAATTTGCCGACGAAATATTTGATATGACAGCCACTCTGTAGCTGTGTGATTATTAACACTGAATTATATACCAAAGATACTTATTCCCGATTCACTCTATTTTTCTTTCTGAAAGTCTGAGATTATAGGTGAGGGGGAGAGAAGAACGTAATTCTGTTTTTTAATTCGTGATTTTCAAAGTGAAGTTAATTTATGTTTTCTTTCATTTATATTTTCGTTCGTGATTGTGCCAACAAAAATTTGTGTTAAAAAATATATTTAAATAAATTTTAGTTAATTAGAATTAAATAAAACTTAAACATAATAAATTTAAATGAAAAAACAAATTCAAGCAACAAAAAGCAATTTAAATTAAAATATAAATAAAAAGTTTTTTTTTCTGGAAATGTCCAACAAGAAAAATAATGTTAAAGTAACCATGAAAAAATCTTGAATTTCATTACATAAATTTCAGTATATAGACAATGATGAAAGTCTAAAAGAGAATTGAAAACAGTGTCAGAAAGAAAAATTTCATAGTGTGAACCGGGACTTACAAAGACGATTTTTTCCATTCATAAGAAGTCATCAGGTGTTTATTGATTTGGTGTCGCGTCACTACATCAAATTGTCGGGTGTAACCAGATATGAAAATCCAGTGAAACATCGTACTTCAGAGCTATAGAAAGATATTGTATTATGAAGAGCATTCTGAATGGCGCAAAAAAGATTGATCAACAAACTAAACACTTACATAGAAAATGGTTTTTATCAAGTAAAAGAAATAGCGGAAGACACTATCAAAAGTTTAATGCGAGATATTTTAGAGGAAGACAATTTTTCATTAAAATCCAATAATATGTAATAAATTTCTATTAGTAAATGTCAATTTCTAATAGTTATATGTCAACTAGTTCAAAAGTTATAATATTTAATAATATTTTTGCTGTATAAAATATGATGTTTGCTGTAATAAATGCTGTCTTAATTTTTTAGCTCGATCCGACGGTGCCTTCTCGTGTCTAGTGGGGCCCAAAATACCCAAAGTGTGTTTATATGGGGAAAATGTGATTTTCAGATTTAAGAAAATTTCGTTCTACAGTTTAATTTTTTCGACAAGGTGTCATATGAATTGATTTCGGAATTAAGTAGCTTTTTCGAAAAGCTATATAACTACAAAATCGAATAAAAACTCGCTAAGAAATAGCAAATGCCCCAGACCACTTTTGTGCCAAAAAGCCCTAGCTTATGAAATTTGATGGCAGTTTTTCAACTTTGATAAATTCATTAAAGCCATAGTTTTTTTTGGTCTCTATACTTATAAGTACTCAAATATGAAGTATTGTTTTATTGCCGCGTTGTTAACCCATTGCGCGATGCTACCGAAAATAAGTAATTTTTTCCATAAAATTTTGAAAAGTCCTTTTTCAAGTTTTAAAAAATGCTGTTAAATAAAATTTCAAAAAATGGTTTCGCCACTTTAAGCTTTGTTAAATACATATTAGAGTTCAACTGTGTGAATTTTTAGGTAAATCCCTCCGCTTAAATTTTTTTTACAATTATTTAATTTTTTTTTTTTTGGATTTCGAGAAAAACGCTGTTTTTGTGAAATATTCAGTAAATGTGCTCTTTCTAAATACTTTGTATCAAAAAATTAAACAGTTTTCTACTTTTAAATGTTATGTTTTATCTTAATAGCCTAAAGTTTCGGGAAAAAAAAATATGACCCCATTAACCCTTTTGAATTGGGGTCACATATGACCCCAAGCTAATAAAAGACAATTTATTCAAAAATATTTTGTAAGCGCTGTTGAATTTTTAGATGTTACGCCTAAAATATAATAGCCAAATGTGCAATTCTTCCGTGCTAAAAATGTGGAATAAATCGAGCAACCTTAACCCATTCCTTGCCGAGGCCATACTTTGAATTTTGTCATATTAAAATAATGTATTTTTCGCTTTCATGAACTAATAACAATAAAAATTGTTTTCATCCAACAAAATATTTGAATTTTTGGAATAAATGGTCTTTTATTAGCTTGGGTCAAATATGAGGGTTAAAATGATCCATTGAAAAAAAATAATTTTAGTGATATACAATGGTAAAAATTAAACAGAAAATAGTATAGATTTACGTTAATAACTTCTATTAGCAGTTAAGTAATTAAGAAGTTTGATACACAACATTAACCTCAGGAGCACATAAGGGTAAGTTTTCGAAAAATATAGCGGAATTTTAATTTCCAACCAATAGTAAAGGTTTCATCCAGTTTACTAGAAAAATACATTATTTTTAGGTATTTATATATATTCGTGAACTAGGTATATATTCGGCTTTGATTTGGCTTATATGCAGACGCAATTTTTGAAATTAACCAAATTCAGTTCTAAGAACTTTACTAAAGTAATGTAGAATTTAGGGCCCCTTATTTTAAATAAGTTCAAACATTCTGTCTGACATACTCTCTGTCGGATTTGTTCTGAATTCTTCCTTGACCGCCATTAATCGTTAACCATTACTTTGGGATAAAATACAGTTTGGTATTGGCAGTTTTCTGTGTACCTATTCTATTTTGTTCAGGAATTCACGCTGGCCAATCCAAGGTCTTCAAAATTTGACACTGGAACCATGTCGACTATTATGAACTGGTGGGTTGTTCTGCTGAAAATTTAGTCCTTCGTTATTGTTATTTTCAAAAATGGTAACAATATGTGTTCCAAGTTTTTCACTTACTCCATAGAATTGATCCAACAACTAGGAAGAGCCAAATCAGGCATACCATCGCTGCAAAATGCTGCTCGAACTATCAGGGAATCAACACTGAAATTTCGCTTTGAGAACTATCGTGGTTCCTTCCACATAGCTCTTCAATGTCAACTGCAAATATTTGGACCATAGAGATAGAATTTTTGTCATCTTAAAAAATCACCTAAATCATAAAAATTAGGAAAAATTAAAAACTTAGAAAAACCAAAAAAAAAAAAAACGAAATCTTGCCTTTATTTAGTTTTTCTTTTTAATCATGCTTTAGTTTGGGCATTGTCAACGGCTATTGTCTTGTTATAGCTCCAGACTCTTTGAGACCTTTAAAAATCTGCAAAACGCCCCTGGTTTCTTCTTTCATATCCGCTTTGAGTTATTGCAAAATTGCAATAATTTATCTGATCTTTAATTTTTCATCCAATTTACCCCAAACTTAAAAATTTTCTAAATTAACTAAATTTTTGTCTTTTTCGATTTCACTTAAAACTGTGGTCACAAGCGATAATCGCCTAAGTCGACTTAAGAACGATTTGAGTTATGTACGCTGTCATATTCTACTAAAAACGCTTTATAATTATGTGAAATCCCCGTTTCTCTAACGCTTTTTATTCAAAAGTTATCAATGGAAACATACTGACCTAAGTCGTAACAAAGCCCCATTACATTTATATAAACAGTTATTTTTCTCGAAAGAATGATTTTTGCCGATTTGAGTTATGTATGCTATCATATTCTACTAAAAAATCTTAATATTTGCGTGAAATCCCCATTTCTCTAACACTGCTTTTTAAAAAAATATCGATACAAATATTCTGACCTAAGTCGTAATGAAGCTCCATTACATTTATATAAAAAGCTATTTTTCTCAAAAGCATGATTTTCGAGTTAGGCGATATTTGCTTGTGACCACAAAAATATGTCCCATGTGGAATTTTGTTTAATTAATAAACTAAGGTGCCTATTATGAGCAACTTTCGATTTTCGATTGTGGTCGAATTAACTGATCGAACGAATTTTCATTTGGTATTATGGCGCACATTCGATAAAATAGTGCTATTGTGAATTTCACTCAATTGGATTATTCACAGTAGTACATATGTATCAGCTGGCACTATAAATAAACATTGTTTATTTATAAACTTATTAAAGAAAAAAGATAATTAATTGTTTATTAACATGGAATTATGGTTCTATGATCATCAGATGAAGATGAATGCTGCGCCGTGAGACATGCTTCCAACATTTTGGAAATGGATTCCACTACGTAAGTATGCAAGGTTTTCACAAGGGTACCATTTGTTTACAGATTTACAAACAAATTTGATAAACAAAGTTGATAAACACACACACAGCATCGTATAAATTTATGTATGTGTTAGCAGCTACTTTAAATGCATTTTACTCAAAAAAAAAAAAAAAAAAAAAAATTAATAATCTATAAATGTGGTCGACAGCTGAAAAGAAATGCCTTTCAAATGAGGTCAAAGTCGGGGTAAATCTGACAAAGTTACATCGGTCACAAGAAATAGCCTTGCCTATTAATATTAAAGATATGGACATATTTAGTAATATTCATATCGGCTATGTTGGAGCTAGTACCAAAACTGTTCCTAATAAATATTTTTAAAATTTAACTTCCCCTTATAACTAATGTGCTGATATAGCACTGTAATTTTATCCAATTTGACATTTCTAACGGAGGTAATAAAACAATTTTTAACATATAATGGGCCATAAAAAACTTTTGTTCATTCTTTTTTACAAAATAATGCCAAAACGAAGTTTTTTTTTTTTGAAGTCTTTAAAACATACACATATATAAAAGCCTTAATAAAAACTTAGTTTGTAATAAAAACAAAAAGTTTTCAAGCGTTTGCATTTTAGAAGCTAATGAAAACTTAATTTTTACATCACTAAAAAAAATTCACAAAAAACAAGAGGAAACTGAAAAGGCTTTGGTATAAGAAAACAATTACGCTCAACTTTGTTTTTAATTTTAAAAGATTGTTTTTAAATAACCGGCTTTAAAGTTGCAGCTATCATTACTTTTAGGCAGCTATAAATTAAGTTATTAAAAGAGGTGTTACTTGTATTTTTGTGTGATTATATTTGAACAAAAACTAAAAAAAATCTTTAAATGCATAAATATTTGCATTGCGCACTATAACAAAAATTCATATATGAATTCCTTTGCAACAGCACTATCATTATATCCAAGCACGTTAAAGTTGAGTTACCCAGCAAAACAAGGAACTATTAATAAAAACAATAAAAACAATGAACTAGTCTGGTGGAAAATTGATTTGATAGAATTTGATACAACCCAAATTTTTGTAACGATAAATTTAATTTTATGGTGAACAATTTTGTTTCAAAAAATTTTTTGCGGAAGCTCGATGGTTGAGTAAAGAAAAATTTTGAACAAATTTAAATTTTGTGTCAAATACCAAAAACGATTTCAATTAAAAAAAAATTTTTTTTTATTATGACTCCAAGGTCAGGGTAATTTTTCCAAAAAGTATTGATACAGCCTCAATGAAATTCAAATTTTCTCTGGAGACCAAATCAAATCGTTTACTGGGTTGCTTAAATAAGTCATAAAAACGTAAAGCAAAAAGTCAGTTTTATGTCTGTGAATGTAAATGCTCTGTGGAAGAAAAAAAAAATAAATGCCCAAGTAATATGATATTTTCATTTTAACATAAACACCTTTTTAAACACTACCTTGTTGTTTTGTTTTTTTTTTTTTTTTTTTTGTTATACCAATTTTGCTAAGGAATAAGTAGCAGCAAATTATGTGTTAACATGGCATCCGCATAATAAAGAGAAACAAAAAAAAAAAAAACAACACAATGTTTAAATGCTCTTTTACTACATTTCATATGTAAACACACCAATCGTAAAAAATTCCTGCATACGAGTACAATATAATTAAATGCTTGTTTTTGATTTCGCGCCTGGCGCTTTTTATCTCAACATTTTTGTTTTTTTTTTTTTTTTTTTAATATATATATTTCTTTTTTCTTAAACCTACGCGTACTTCACTTTTACCTTAATCAAGTCATTTCGTTTTTGTTGCTTTTCAAGTATCGGTGTTTTTTTTATAATTAAAAAACTTATTTTTATATAGGTATTTGGTATCATAAATCTTCTTTTTATCATTAAATTGCTGATATACAGAGTTGGATGTTGGCATGCAAAAATATTCAATATAAAAAGTTTGTGCGGAATGTCGGTTATTTTCTTGAGATTGTTGTTTGAAGTGTGAATATAATTTTTGTTTAATTATGTAAATGGTAAGAAATTGAGCTATGAGCGTTGGCAGTGAACTAGAACTAAGTATTACTCTAAAAAAAAAATTATAAATAATATCTCTCTATGTTTCACAAATGATCTAAAATCGAGAAGAATACTGCACAGAACAAAATTTACATATGGTTTCAATATTGAATATATATTTTCTTAAAGGACTTTAAAAATATATTATTTATCATGATACGTCTAATTAATGGAAAGTATTAAACTCATTTTTAAAGCTTTTCAAAATTTAAATATGTTTATAATAAAATGCGATAGATTTTCTCTTTCACTATTGTGAACATAATAAATGCAACTATTTAGTTAGGCTCCTAAGTCGCCGTTGAAGAATAATGGAACTACTTTTTTTTTTAAGAAAGGTCTTGTTAAGATAAAAAGTGTTTTTAAGAAAATATACATTTTTGGTTTAAGAAAACTTACATTTATAAGAAGAAGTACGTTTGCAGAGAAAATACTTTTTAAGAGAAGCTATTTTTTTTTTTTGATAAGGTATCGATCGATTTCAGATAAAATGGAATTTTTAAAACATTTTTAATGAAATGGTATTTTACTAAGGAAATAATTTTTTAAATTTCTAAGAAAATCTCTTTTTTAAAATATGTTCTTTTTTTCAGTAAAGGTACTTTTTAAGAAGTAATTTTTTAAGAAAATGTACTTCTTAAGAAAAGTTTTTTTGTAAGAAATAGTACTTTTTAAAGAAAATGTGCTTTTACTTTGTATACTCTACTTTCAATGAAAACTTTGGAAGTTAGAAGAAAGATATTTTCTTAAAATATTTTAAGCGGTATTATTTGTGGTGAAATTGATTCCTCTGAATTGTTACAATTAATTAAAATTTATGTGCCTACAAGAATGTTACGTAGAATTGATAAATTCTTTTATATTTATATACATAAAACAGACTATGCAATAAATGAACCGCTTACAAAGGTTTGTAGATTATTTAATAATTATTGAAATATTTTGGATAATACTGTTCCACATACCCAATTTAGACTTATTTTAAATAATGTTAAGTTCTTTTAATTAATATATTTTAACGTTTTCTTGATAGTCTGTAGGGACAATATTGTATCCATAGACCGAAAAATAAATAAATAAAGAAAACTTACTTTTTTAAGAAACGCTACTTCTTTCTAAGAAAATGCCCTTTTTTTAAGAAATGATATTTGTTTAAATAATATTTAATTATTTATTTTTCTAAGAAAAGTCGGTTTTTTGAAAAAATGGTACTTTTAGGATAAAAATGTTTTTAGAAAGACATACCTTTTGAAGTAACGGTACTTTTTAAGAAAAAGTACTTTTTCAGAAAGATTACTTTTAAAAGAAAATAAGATTATTTTTAAAGAAAATATACTTTTTAAGAAAAGGTACTTTTTAAAGAAAGATTACTTTTCAAATAAGAGTAATTTTTTTAAGAAAAGGTTATATTTTTGCGACAAGGTACGTTTTTAATAAAAGGTATTTTCTTAAGAAACGCGGCTTTTTAAGAAAACGTGCTTTTCAAGAAAAGGTACTTTTTTAAGAAAATGTATTTTTAAGACGATGTACTCTTTTGAGAAAAACTAATTTTTTAAGGCAATGTACTTTTTAAGAAAATGTACTTTTTGAAGAAAATGTACTTTGCGAAGAAAATGTAGGCTTTTAAGAAAAGTTAAGTTTTAGTAAAAGGTACTTTTTTGAGGAAAAGAACTTTTTAAAGAAAATTTACTTTCTAAGAATGTTACTTTTTAGAGAAAATGTACTTTTTAAAGGAAATCTACTTCTTGAAGAAAATTTACTGTATTAGGAAAAGGTAGCCTTTAAGAAAAGGTATTACTTCAGAATAAGGCTTTTATTAAAGAAAAGGTACTTCTTAACGAAAATGTACTTCTTAAAGAAAAGGTACTTTTAAAGAAAAGGTATTTTTCAAAGAAAGGGCATTTTTCTAAGAAAATATATTTTCAAAGAAAAGATACATTTAAGAATAGGTGCTTTTTCAAATAGGTACTATTTAGAAAAAGATTCTGTTTGCAAAAAAGTAATTTTTTCAAAACTTTTTCAAAATTGCTTTTAAAAAAAGGACTATTTAAGAAAATTTATTTATTATACCCTCCACTCCAGTGTGCAGAGGGTATATATTAGTTTGTCATTCCGTTTGTAATAATTAGAAAAAAAAATTTGGACCCCATAAAATATATATATTTGTGATCCTTATAATAACCGGAGTTGATATAGCGATGTCCGTCTGTCCGACTGTGGAAATCACGATGGCGGCATCAATCGGGCAGGTAGGGTGCTCGCTGACATAAATAATGATTCATTAACATCCTGGAAAGTTTACTATTTAAAATCGTCCAAATCGGTCATTAGGGCCCGAGATTCGAATGAAGAACTAAAAAAAGTCTTGAAAAAATATAATTTTCTATGTTGTTCTTGTCACGATCACGCCCTCAATAGGATAGCTAAGGTGATTATTTTTAGTAAGAATGATTCTCGAAATTCATGGGAAAGTTTCTGTTTCAAAAATCATTAAAACCGGTGGAACAGGTCCAGGGAAATTTCTGAAAAATTAAAAAAATGAAAAATATGATGTTTCTATAGTGTTCTTGTTGTTATTCTAAATTTTATATTGTTGTCATAGCTGGACTTGTTGTTTTTGTGGTCGTTGTGGTAATAATATAATAAAAACTAAGCCTTTGAACATTTTTTTTATCAACTCTGGTAGAAAAATTTAAAAGTTTCCATTGTTTTGGCATCACTAAAAAAATTTACTAGATCATTTCTGTCATTGCCACGAGCCTGCATGCAAAGCTTCAGATCGATTGGGTCACGGGAAAGGGGTTAAAATGGATCCAAAATTTTTTAGACAAGCAGACACTACGAGTTAATATAAAGGGAGTAAAAATTCACCAACATCTTAAGCAAATAATGCTAAAATACCTAGTTGTTAATAAAAAAAAACAATGTAAATTTACCAAAAAAAAAAAATTTTATATATTAATTTATTTAAAGAGAAAAACACAAAAATAACGTTCGATGTTGTATTTTTTGTGTGTAATATTTACATATACATACATAAACATATTATATAATACAAATAATATACATATATTCCATATATTTATATCCATAATAACTGCATGTTAGAAATAAATCGGTATATTATTTTATTTACATAAAATTCTGCAATATTTTGTTGTGGGGAAAATACATTTCTTTTGCATTAACAGAGTGTCACTTCATTTTGCTCAGCGTGACTATGCCACAGTAGATGGCGCCACAATTTTTGTTCTAATTAGCTTTGCAATAGTTATTTCTATTTTAACATGAATATCGATATATTCAAATAGATATTATACATTACAATGTTAAGAGTATACACGGGCTGGTCTTTTATTTCATACGTTTTTTCATTATTCTTTTACAAATATGAACATAAGTTTGGCATATTAACTTTTTGTTGTCTTTACAAAATAGAGTTACCGAGTTATCAATGAGTTTTTTGCTTTCAAAAAAGTTCTACATAGTTATATAGAATTATTATTCTGCTTTACCTACAAAATATCTGATTGCGATTACATCTAATTTTTAAAAATTGTTTATAATTACTAAAGCATTATTATTCACATAAATACAAAATTGCACTTTTTAAATTTTTCCATTCAAATTTAAGAAAATATTAATTCTAAAAACTGGAATTAAAATTTCCAATTATAAATTAGAAAATATTAACTGAATTTCAGAAAATCATATCAAAACGTCGGAAATAATAATTTTAAATTTAGAAGACATCAATTACATCTTTAATATATAAATTTTATTCGTTAAACACAAATTGAAATTCAAAAAAAAAAAACACCAAATATGTTTACATTTAAAAAATGTTTACATTAAAAAAAAATATTGGCATTCAGGAGAAATTGATAGCTTTTCAGTATCGATTGTCGAATCGTTAAAAAAGAAAAGCAAAATTATCAGTAAAATTCTTAAACGTTATTCGGTATTGTTAAAGTCAGCTGTTGTTGTTATCTAAACGACAATCAACCATTTTTGTGTTGTTTATTCAATCGATAAAAACTTAAATTTTTAGGTTGAAATGTCGTCATACATAAATAAAAATCATAAAATAGTGAAAATATGTTGCTTCTATTAAAAAATTTTTTTATATAAATAAAAAAATTAAATAGCATATTCAATTCATTATTTCATTTTCAAATAAATAAATAGAAATCAAAGGCTTTAAATAAAATATCCTCTGAAATATATAATTTATTCATTCAAAAATATTGTTATCTTTATAATATAAAATGATTATATCTTAGATGAAAAGTTTAATAATAACTAAAACTCTGTAAATTGTGTGATAACAGTAGGTTAAGCAATTATTTTTAATAAATTTTGTATAAATAAAATAGAAAAAAAAAATAAATAAACAGAAATAGTAGTAAAAAAAAATAGAGATATTAAACATAAAATCATCCTGCCAAACACGAAGTAATTTTTTTTTCTATTCTTCTTTGTGTTTTTCGCATATTTTAATAGAGATGCCACTCGTTTACAATTTAAATAAATAGAAAAATAGATTTGTCGATGCCGTTAAGATGTGTGTACAACAATAGCTGTCGATATATTTTGCGATTGTCGGATCGTTGAAATTCTGTCGGATCGTTGAATTCGCACTACAGAAAACATTAATTTAAATTCAATGAAATTTAGAAAAGCTCAAATGATACTTAAGAATTGTGAACATAAAAATTGTTGCATAAATAAACGCAATTTAATGAGAATGTTATTTATACATATATTATTTTTTACAATTTTTTTTTGGATGAATATTTGAAGTTTTTCAGAAAATAGAGATAACAAATTATTTTATTTAAAATGTTTGGGACATTTGGTTTTTTGCGTTATTTATTATTATAAATTTATTCTCTATGTTTTCCAAATATGGCAATATTTTAATAAAAAAGTTGACAGAGCTTTTTTTTGGTTATTATTTTGTTACTCCATCCGACCTATATGGCCGCAATGAAAAAATATTTCGCCAGTTAAAAGAAACTATACAGCCATCTCCAATTAGCACGATTTAATGCATATAGCCACCCTACACAACCATTACCTTTGCAATGGAGGTTAGAGCGAGCTATTTAATTAGCAAAAACTAAATTAAACGAGAAGTTATGTCATATAACCGGAAACGGATGCATATAAAAAACGCATGCATATTTTTCCAAAATTTTGCTTACATTTGTTATCAATACTCAAACCGAGGAGGAGGGTATCAAAGATTCGGCACAGCCGAATTTAACACTCTTACTTGTTTTTAAATTAATTTAAAAAAAAACGTATTTTTTAAGAAGATTAACTTATTTAAGAAAATATAATTTTTTAAGCCAAAATGCTTAATAAAAAAAAGATTCCTGTATAAGAAAGATTAATATTTCAAATATATGTGCTTTTAGAAAAGTACCTTTTTAAAAAAAGTGCTTTTTTGAAGATAAGTAGTTTTCTAATAAAGTATTGTTTTTAAGTTAATGCTCTAAAGAAGGCAATTTAAAAAACTTCCTTTGCTATTTTGATTTTTTAATTTTTTTCTTAAATAATACATAATTTTTAAAAACATTTAATTTTTTAAGAAAGAGTACTTTAAAAAAAGCTTTTTTTAAAAGGTACTTATGTAAGAAAAGGTACTTTTTTTAAGAAGATTTAATTTTCTAAGAAAACGCATTTTGAAGAAACTAAACATTTTCAAGAAAACGCATACATTTAGGAAAAGGTACTTGTTTAAGTAAAAGTACTTTTTTATTTTAAAGAAATCTATTTTTGTATATATCTATCATCTACATATGAATGCAATGCACTGTATAGATATCAGGAAAATATGTTCTGGGTAGGTGGAAAGAGAACTCAAATTTTTCTATATTGTAAGTGACAGGATAGACCTCAGTGGGAAGATTACTTTACTTCCATTGATTGCGGCTAATAAATGAATTTTCGCGGTAATGCGTTGTGCGATCCATTGGGCAGTAGACTGCAAATTGATGAAATCTACTGGATAGCGGGTGGTGGGAAGAAAAACTAGGGATAAGTTCAATTATCTCAGCAGATCACTTCACATTGCAATATCTACAATACAGTGTAACACAACCAACGTTCCGACGATGCTTCAGCGTGTCAATATAGTTGGTGATCCTACTGTCATTGGTGATCCTACTCACCTTTGTACATGTCCAGCAGATAGGCATGTGGCCCATCTATGGAAGTTGTACTCCATTCTTGGCCGATTTAGGAAACCTAGGCATATGAAAGCTTCTTTCGACAATTGAAAAATGTGTTTATTCTAACGGACATTACACTGAATGTTCATGCCCAGAACATTCAGAGCGTCTGATTGGTCAATATCTACACCACCAGTGGATACAAACGACATTGAAGTCGGGTCAGTAAACAATCGACCTATTGAAATTGACCCTACTTAGTCTACCCCACTCAGAGATTGTCACAAGGTCATGCCCCCCATCTTTCTAAGTCTTAGTTTTTGATGGAAGGACTCTGACTGACTAATATGGCTGTCTTCTGCAAAAGATTAAATATTGGATTGGAAGTATGAAGATGATAAGGAAAATAACTTAAACTCTTTGGTTGAGACCCCATCTCGAAAAGTGCCTTGTTAAGATTTTGTATTTCTAAGAAAAGGAGCTATTTTGATAAAAGGTCAAATCCACATAAAAGTATTCATAGTTTTAAATTATTACGTCAATAAGGTACAAAGTTTACAATTTTTTAAAAACAGAATCTCCATGGAATGTATTACTATATTCAGCTGAATCGATCTAATGCTTTTTTCGCTTTTCACAATAGAAAGGTTGGTATCCCGAAAAGTTTTGTTATTAAAATTATTAAAACTAACGGATTCCAGCGCTCGAAATTCGAGTGCAATTTCTAGACGGCTTTCTTTTCAAGTTAGCCAATTCACAAACCAACACTTTTATGGCTTATTATTATTGTGATTGAAGAAAACAAACTCATTAACAAACACATTAACAAATTAAATAAACACACACATAGTATTTGTATAATTATACCTTATACCACTATGTGGTTTGGGAATAATGACTTTGTGCTGCTGTTTGTAACAACCAAAAATATTTGAGCTAGACCCAACTTTAATTATACCGATCGAATCAGAATCACTTTTTGAGTTGATTTAACAATATCCGTCCGTCCGTCCGTCCGACCGTCCGTCCGTCCGTCCGTCTGTGTGTCTATGTAAACTTTGTAATCAAACTGCAGGTCGCAAATATGAATATATTTTGATGAAATTTGGTATGTAAGCTTTTATCGGCCACTAGATGAACGGTACTGAAATTGGTGAGAATGGGTCCATGTTCAGACCTAGCCCCCATACAAATTACCCCTATGAAATCGACATAAATTGCCATAAGATCCAAATTGTAACATAGAGCTTACTCAAATTGGGTTTGTAAGCGTTCATTACATCCATTAATGAGTAGTCCTAAAATTATCCCTTTGGCCCCATATAGACTGCTTCCCGATCTTCACTTAAATCTATTAAAATCAAAAATAATGCACTGATGCTTCTCAAATTTTGTTTGTATATATTTTTGCAAAATACAAGAGACTTTACCAAACATGATCAGGATTGGTCCATTTTTGGACCTAGTCCCCATATAGATATAGCATCCGATATGAACTTTTTCATATCTGCAGCCAAAAATAAAAAATAAAAATCCCACTCAAATTTGGTTTATTTTCTATGTCCAGTTAGTTGGGCCTAAGAGATAGGGTTTCTAAACGCATGGTATAGGGTATCGTATAGTCGGTCTAGACCGACTATAATTTTCTTACTTGTTTTATGTATGTGTTAGTAGCAACTTTAAATGCAATTTACTCAAAATAAAGAAAAAATGTAAGAATCTGTAAATCTACAAAACGGCTAAAAAGAAATACCTTTAAAATATTATACGCTTGGTCAAAGTCGGGATAAAATGGTAGAACAAAACATCGGTTACAAGAAATCACTTAGCCTATTAATATTATAGATTGGTCCATTAAATTATAAAGTTGTAATTGAAAGAGTGGGATAATGTCTTAATTTGCATACAAAAAAATTTCTTTTTTTTCTGATAATGCTCCTCAGATTAATTATTGCTTTGAACATTTCCTCGTTCCATATAACTTTTAAACATTAAATTTTCTTTAATCTGGTTTAAATATATATCATAGTGATATTCGCAGATACCTAAGGGATTAAAATTTTGTACAACCAAAGAATTGCTTAAAAATTTTTTTTTACCTCTAAAAGTATTTGTTTCTCTTAATCTTCTAACACCAGGAATTTATTATTAACGGAATTTGTTTTGCACCTCAAAAATATTTTACATCCTAATGATAATTTTCCACCTTAAAATTTGTTTTTCATATTAGTTATGATGACTCCAGACAGTTTTTCCTTCAGACACATTTATATACACACTTGTGTACAGGAGGAAGTTCACTCAATTAAATATTAAAAAAATTCTATAAATATATTTCACAGCTTATCTAAAAATCTAAAACTTAATTTATTTAACTGCACATCATTAAAGAAATTTATCGGACTGCAAATTTTTCATCTCTCTGGCATAGCAAATACGTAATCTGTGGAAAGAGCAAATAATTTTTATGGAGGCTAATAACTTTTAATTGAACGCAATTAGCAGTAAAATTGTGTGCTGTTTTAGTTTAAACTAAAGCATAGAGAAACCTTCCAAATTAAACGCATAACTAAAAACAAAAGTGATTGCTTAATTAAATGTTTGAATTAAAAATTTTCGTGTTCTAAATAAAATCTAAAGAAAGTCAATTAAAATTTGAAATTTTATTTTAAAATAAATAATATATATATATAT
Source organism: Cordilura impudica (assembly GCA_963682025.1). Taxonomy (NCBI): domain Eukaryota; kingdom Metazoa; phylum Arthropoda; class Insecta; order Diptera; family Scathophagidae; genus Cordilura; species Cordilura impudica. Next base: position 94,093,348 of record OY821518.1, read on the forward strand.
TTTTCTTTGAACAAGAATTGTTAAAAAATGTGCTACTATGTATATCTGTATGTATGTCTGTAAGAGCTTTGAGGTTTGCTAACACATTTCACCCCTTACATCTTGTCTCAGTTATCTAAAAAATCGTTTTTATATAAAAAAAAAACAATCATAATTCTATCGAGCGTAACATGCAACATTTGTTTCACCCAATACTCAGCTCTTTTTTCTGGGAGGGTTTTCTTTTTGTTTATTTGCAATAATAATAAAACTTTGTGAACTTTTGTTAAATATTGTGGTTAAAAATATAAAAAACGTATTTACGAAAAAGGGTTAAATTGCAAAAATTGCAAATTGTGGTAGAAACACACTGACTTTATAAAAAAGAGCTTCATGCATACAAATATTTATAAACAGTGGTCGTGTAAAAAAAAAGTACAATCGATTTTGTTTTAAATTCTTTTTTTTTTTTTTTTTTGCAATTTGTGGTTAATGTAAATAAACATGTACAGCGCTTTTGCTGTCCTTTGTTTTATATATTTTAGTATAAAAACATTCCAAATATGCTCGTACCGGCATTGTGGATTTTGTTTTGGGCCAAGTTTTTTTTTTATTGTTTGTTTCTTTTTTTTAGTACGAGTTATATATCATTATCGCAGTAAATTTGCCGACCGAGTAAATACTGCCTGCCACAGTTAATCTTTTCAATACTCATATCTAAATTACTGAACATGTATTATTTTTGCCCATGGAATCCAAGTTTTTTGTAGATTAACTTTTTTGTATCTCAATATTAATAAGTTTTCGTTAAATTGGTAACTTTTTCAGGTTTTTTTCTTTTATTTACCATATATTTTTCGTTAAAATAATATTTATTTATGTGAATGGTTTTTGTAGCTTTTGTAAACACTCAAAATAAATTGAATTTTGTATGGAAGAAAAGCATTTTGTATAAAAACCTGACGAAAATATATATGTTTATTTGCAGTTAAATATATACTTAGCAAAAATAATTTTAGAAATTAATTTATATGTAGGGTGCTAATTGTTTTGCTCCAACAATCAAAAAATGCCTTATATTAATAGTAAGACATGGTGATTAAATCCTATACGACTATGTGGTCAGGGTATAAAGACTTTGTGCTGATATTTACAACTAACAAAAATATTTTACCTAGACCCATCTTTAATTATATCGATCGACTCAGAATCACTTAATGAGTCGATTTAGAGATGTCTGTCTGTCCGTCCGTCCGTCCGTCTGTGTGTCCATGCAAACATTTTAATAAAACTACAGGTCGCAAATATGAACATGTTTCATGAAATTTATTCAATTTTACGACCTAGTCCCCATATAAATATAGCATCCAATATGAACGTTTTCATATCCTAACGCAAACAAATTAACATCAATTCCACTTAAATTTGGTTTATGCTTGATTTCTATATCCAATTAGTTGGAACTAAGAGATGGGGTTTCTAAACGTTACGAAAATTTTTTTTCTTTTTCAAAAAATTACAGTTTAATGTTGAGAATGACAATTTAAAGAACAAAGAAAAATTATAATAACAAAATTGGATAAAAGATATTTAAAATAATCAGGTAAGATATTTTTATAATATCGAAATAAAAATTAAAAAGTTATTTAAAACTTCAGTGAAAAAGTAAATCAACTAATTCTAATCAAAAAAAAAAAAAAAAAAAACATAATAATAATAGTAGTAATCAAAAAGTAAACATATTAAATTCGGCTGTGCTGAATATTTGTTACCCTGTGCCCATGTCCTAAAATTAATATTATAACCAATGTTAGATACGGTTACTATTGTAATACAGTTACTTTCAGTTCCTACACCATTTAATTTTGTAGGTCAATGTTTTTTTTTAAAGTATTTATTATAACTAGGAGATTCCAGCCCTCGAAATTCGAGTGCAAATTCTAGAAAATTTTATTTTTACATTAAATAAAGAAACAAAAGGTATGCTAATCAATTATAGACAATTCATATATCAACACAAAAAATCAAACTCATTTTTATTACAAACACATTAACAAATTTAATAAACACACACATAGCATTATGTAATTTTATGTATGTGTTAGTAGCAACTTTAAATGCAAATTATATATACATTTGGTCAAAATCGGTATAAAACGGTGGAACAAAACACCAATCACAAGAAATTGCCTAGCCTATTAATATTATAGATTTCTTATTTATTGTTTTTTTCTTTATAAATACTGATGATTTTTTCGCTAGAAAGAATTAACATCTATCTGAAAAATTGTATTAATTTTATATAATAGGTTAGGCTTTCCAATGCTGGGTGAAAGACATCTGCTGAAACCCTATTACAATTAAAAAAAATTTGGTTTAGAATGATAGAATACAAGACTACGCCATCCGGATGTTTTTCACGTTATATAACGTAGTATGTCCCCCGCAAATGTTACCAAGTTTGTTTCATGTGTGAAAATTATAAAATCTTGCTAAAAATCTATGTTTAATGTGAAGTTGACTACCCTCCAATTAAAATCACTTCATCACTTTGGCAGTTCTCAAAAAAATATTAAATCAGTTCTTCTTATAAATTACAAATTTCGCTTTATATATTATTAAAAACAATATTAAAATAATTGAAATTAGTAAAAACATTCAGTGAAGTGTCTTAAAAAGTTGCAGCATAAAGAAAAACTAAAAAACAAAAAAGCAGAAAAAACGCGCAAAGCAAGCAAAGAAATAGTAAAAAAAAAACAAGTGAGAAATTGTGCAAAAATAACCCGTAGAGGAATCGACCTACTCATGGGTTAACCACCTAAGTGAGGGTGGGCTAAGTAAGCCATCAAATTCATTAATGGAAACACTGAAGTCCTCTGATGCAATATTTTTAATAATTTTTAATATCATATATATTGAGTACTAACTATGATAGGGAGAGCTTTGCAAATTTGTTAATATCAGAAGCTACGCCGGCAATTGGCGGGATCGGATAAATGGTCGTGACACCGCCCATACAAAGTAAATATATGATATAATATAACTGGTGTACTAAAAAAATGAAGCTTTGACACTTTCCACGACCCCATCAGATCTTAGTATGAGTAGTCGGACAGAAAATTGGCGGGTTCACACCAATCGGCGTGGCACTCCCCAGTACTGTAAAAGACAGAGCTTTGTGGCTTTGCGTGAGCGCATAGGTTCTTTCTATGATTAGTCGAACAAAAAAATGGGCGTGATCGAAGCAGTGGGCGTAGCACCGGCCATGCAAAATAGATATCTAATATCATAAAACTGGTGTACTATAAAAGGGAAAAACTCGACATTTTGCACGAGTCCATCAGATATTATTGTGAGTAGTCCAATAAAAATTGGGCGGGATGGGATTAGTGGGCGTGGCACCTCCTATATAAAAAATATGAAGTACTATGAAAGCGATAGTCTTTTGACAAGTACATTAGTTATCAATGTGATTTGTCGTGGAAAATATATTGCCAAATCAAAAATCGCCAAATGCACAAATCGCGACAAATAAAAATCGCCCAAAAACAAAAATCTTCAAAATCAAAAATGGGCAAAATCAAAAATCGCTAAAAAGAAAAATGGCCAAATGATATTTTAAGTTCAGGGCCAATAGCTAAGTGTTGCCAGAACTAAATTGAAAAATCCATATTCTTCTCATGGGCAGCTACATGTACCTTGCTCCAGGGTAGGAACGCCTTAAATCTGATATTTATTGTACCGAATGAAAAAACAAAAAACATTGTATATCAGCAAGTATCGAAATAAATAAGTAAGAAAATTATAGTCGGTCTAGACCGACTTTACGATACCCTATACTATGTATTTAGAGACCCTATCTCATAGATTCAACTAATTGGATATAGAAAATAAACATAAACCAAATTTGAGTGGCATTTATATTAATTTTTTTGGATGCAAATATGAAAAAGTTGATATCGAATGCTAAATTTATAGGACTAGGACTAGGTCGAAAAATGGACCGATCCTGACCATATTTGACAATGTCACTTATATTTTCAAAAAATATATACAAACCAAATTTGAAAAAAATCTGTGCAATATTTTTTGTTTTTTTCAGGAATCAGCTCTATATGGGGCCTATGACTAAACATTGTCCTATAGGGATTATTTTTGGACTACTGATTCATGGATTTAATAAACACATATAAACACAATTTGATCTTATGGAAATTTATGTCGATTTCGTAGGGGTCATTTGTATGGGGACTAGGTCTGAACATGGACCGGTTCCCACCACTTTCAACAGCGTTCATCCTATGGCCGATATAGAGGCTTATGTACCAAATTTCTTAAAAATATATTCATATTTGCGACCTGTAGTTTGATTACAAAGTTTACATGGACACACAGACGGACTGACGGACGGACATCGCTAAATCGACTCAGAATTTTTGGGAGTTACAAACAGCAGCATAAAGTCATTATACCCAAACCACATAGTGGTGTAGGGTATAAAAATCTATACTAATAATATATTCTAATATAATAAAGAGGTAACGTGTGTTTGTTTGTTTGTTTTTAGTAGGTAATCTCCGTAACTACTCATCTGATCTTCCTGAAATTTTCACAGAGTCTTACTGCGGATATGGGAAGTGCTACAGGCTGTATTTTTTTTTTTTTTAATATTTTTAGTTGGCGTGACACCTCCCATGCAAAGTAAATTTTTAATATCATATAAAGTACTATGATAGAGCTTTGCAAATTTGTCTTAGGTCATCTATTATTAACGTGGGTAGTCAGACAAAACAATGGGCGGTATTGGACAAATGCGCTTGGCTCCCACATACAAACTTAATACTAAATATGATGTATCTGAATTACTGTAATAGTGAGAGCCTTAGGACTTTGCGTGAACCCTCTCATTATGATTCGGTGGGGAGGGGTAGCGAAGCACGCCGGGTTACATCTAGTATAAAATAAATTAATTATCAAATTGGTAAAAATAATATTTTATTAACTAACAACTAATTTAATAATTAAATGGCGAAAAATTTGTTAGAAGCAAAGGACATTGAAGGAAATGAAGAAGTGAAAAAACTTTTTTTGGATGTAGAATGTACTTTAGAATAAGGTTACTAGTTGCCGAAATAGCTCAAAAAATATCAAGAAATGAAAGAGGAAATTTAATTAAATAACAACGTAGTATAAAAACATTTAGTAATCTTATTGTAAAGTACAGAACAATGACCTTTAAAATTTTGTTCCATTATTGTTAGACCATTTTTATTTAGAGAATATAAAATAAATAAATTAAGAAATTATTAAAAATAATTTTTTTTTGTTTTACTAACAAATAGTTTGGGGAGAAAAATAATAAATTGTCCCACTGTTACAATGTTATTGTTTATGTATAAACATACACATAAACACAACAATTTGACTGCTTAAAATTATTAGTCAATACAAACACAGTATGCGTGACGTCACAAGTGTAACTGGCTCAGAAAATTTTAATACTGGCAGCACGATGGCGTAATCTTGCATTCTATCATTCTTGGGTACAGCCATTAAAAGATTTTTTTTAATTTCTGTACTTTTTCTCTTGTTTTCCAATGATTTTTTTGTTCTAATATCCAAATGTTAAAAATTGACTGAGATGGTTAATTCAGCAAGAAAACAATAGATGAACTCTGTTTCCCACATTTGCCTCATGCCGCCTTTAAGCCGCACGACTTTGACCTCTGGAAACGTTGAGTATAATTATAAGGGGTATTTTCTTAAGCCCGATATACTTTGAAATTTTAAAATATAACAGAGAAAATTATTATCAATTGTTTCTGGTTTATTAGCAATAAACCACTGAATTCAGGTAGCTCCACAGGAAAGAATCGATAGTTGCCAAATCGCACGACGTTGGTTAGATCGCAAGTTGTGGTTAGAACTTCTGCTCACTTCATTTATAACGGCGATATTCCCTTCAGGACGCACGTTCCTTCGATGGGTTGGTGTTACTGCATCATTTAGAGATTATGTGGCATGAAATTATCCACAGTTCGACGGCTGGCTTACTCAGATGGACGATAATGTACGCAATCAAAATCACAAAGTCGTCTATAAGTTGGCCGAATAGATGACTTATTTTTAAAATAAATTTGTACCATTATTTGAGCGTAAATCTATACACGATGATTTGCCAGAGGATACTAATAATAAATGTCAAAAGGTGAGCGCAGCATGACAGTTCATTTGACAGCTAACACTTTCGTAAGTTCTATCTAAGCAAAAAACAATAACACCCTTTACATGCACACCCTTGAGCAAATGCTGCAGACACAACCACTTTAATAACAACAACAATTACAGCTATCACAAGAAAAGAAATTTAGAATAATAAGAGTAAAGTAGAAAAATCTGAGTTTTTTCGCGATTTTTTTTTTACATTTTCATTAAAATCTTGGGACTGGTTAAATCGATTTTGACGATTTTAAATTCGAACCTTTTCAGCATATAAAAGAGCGATTTTCACTAAAAATGAGCAACCCAGTTGACCTATTGATGGCGTTATTTGATTTCCATAAACGGACAGACGGACATCACTACATCAATTTTGCTTGTATTAAGGGTTAAGAATATATTAATTTTATGGGGTTCAGATTTTTTTTTTAAATATTGCAAACGAAAAAACGGAGGGTAAATAAAGCAAGATATGAGTAAAAAATATCTCGGAAAAATTTTATAAATTATTTAAAAACTTATTAAAAAAAATCAAAAAAAAAATCGTTAATATAAACAATAGTAACAAATATTTTAGGAATTTTTTTTTTGTTCGGGTCGAGCTCATGTATATATTTTCTAATATACAAAAAAGTATTATGTAATGCAAGACATAAATGGAAAAATTTGAAAACATGTGGAGTTGATACCTTCCAGCAACACGCATTGTTCATTGTCCGCACCGCATACCTAATCAACTACTTAACTCAAAAAATAGAAAGAAAAGATTATGGGAATTTTTCTTGTACGAGAGTTAGTAAGAACAGGTAGAGTTTTTTCTAACTTAAATTTTCTCTACATTAGCATGGCCAAAAAGAAGCTGTGTATAGTTGCCAAATAATACCTGTAGATGATATTGTAATGATATTGTGAGTCCTAATAATTGTACATACTAATTTTTCGTTATAAATCTCCTACAAGAAAAACTCCCATATTTTGTTCGTTCTAATGTTTGAATAGTTAGGCAGAAGGGTGCTGACGATGAACAACGCATGTTGTTGGAAAGTACCTAGCGCTGTCTTAAATTTTCTTTTAATGTATTATATAATATATACATGATCTGGAACGGAACAAAGAACTAATTATTTGTAAAACATCAACCATATATGTATATTGACAATAAACCAGAAAATTTTAAAAATTAAATATATTTATACCCTATACCACCATGTGGTTTCGGTATAATGACTTTGTGCTGCTGTTTGTAACTACCAAAAATATTTAACCTAGACCCATCTTTTATTATTCCGATCGACTCAGAATCACTTTCTGAGTAGATTTAGTGATGTCCGTCCGTCCGTCTGTGTGCCCATGTAAACCTTGTAATCAAACTACAGATCGCAAGTATGAATGTATTTTGATGAAATTTGGAATATAAGCTCTTACCGGCCATAGGATGAATGATGTTGAAATTGGTGAAGTTCGGTAAATATTCAGATCTAGTCCCCATAAAAATGACCCCTATGAAATCGACATAAATTGTCATAAGATCCAATTTATCATATAGATCTCAGTCAAGTTGGTTTTGTATGTGTTTATTACATCCACTAATCAGTAGCCCAAAAATAATCCCTATGGGAAAATTCTTAGTCATAGGCCCCATATAGAGCTGCTTCCCGATCTTCACTTAAATCTAATAAAAAACAAAAATATTTCACAGATTTTTCTCAAATTTGGTTTGTATATATTTTTTCAAAATATAAGTGACTTTATTAAATATGGTCGGGATCGGTCCATATTTCGACCTCGTCCCCATATAAATATAGCATCCGATATGAACTTTTTCATACCTGCAGCCAAAAAAATTAATAACAATGCCATTCAAATTTGGTTTATGCTTATTTTCTATATCGAATTAGTTGGACCGAACAGATATGGTCTAGACCGACTATAATTTCTTACTTGTTTTTTTTTTTATAATATTGAAACAAATTTTAAAAAGTTTTTCTGGCAAAAAACTTTATTTTATTAATCTTAAAAATCTTAGCAAATAATAATAATAAAATAAATAAATAATAAAACATAATAATAATAAAATCTAAATAAATAATCTTAAAAAATAAAAGTTCATAAAAATTAATAAAAAATATTTCGGGAAAATTTTATTTCTTCATAATATTGAAACCATGTAAAATTATTTAAAGTTTTAGGTAAGACTTTCGATTTAACAACATATTTTTTAGTAACAGATAAGATAAATTGACGGGTAAAGGGAAAAACTTATTGAAAACAATTTTATTTCAAGAAATATTTTTTTTTAAAGTTCAAGTCAAAAAATTTTTTTTACTGGTTGCAGATATTAGATTGCCATAAGACCCAAATTATCATATATCCATTAATCAGTAGTCCAAAATAATCTCTGTAGGAGATTTCTTATTCGTAGCCCTCATGTAAAGCTTATTTCGGATCTTTGCTTATATCCATCAAAAAACATAACGATTTTTTTAAAATATGGTTTGTATATGTTTTTGAGAAATGTAAGTAACTTTACTAAAAATGATCATTTCGGATATATTATCCTATAAAAATAAAATTATATATGAACGCATTCATGTTCACATGGCACAAATTAATACAAATATCTCTAGAATTTTATTATATCGAATTATTGGACAAGCTCGACATTAGAGAATTTTGAGCAAAGGACAAATTTCAGTAAATTATTGTAAAATAGTTCTGAAAGAAAAAGAAAATTAACAATTTGTATACCCTATACCACTATGTGGTTTGGGTATAATGACTTTATGCTGCTGTTTGTAACTACCAAAAATATTTGACCTAGACCCATCTTTTATTATACCATCGACTCGGAATCACTTTCTTAGTTGATTTAGCGATGTCCGTCCGTCCATGTAAACTTTGTAATCAAACTACAGGTCGCAAATATGAATATATTTCGATGAAATTTGGTACAAAAACTTCTGTCGGCCGTGTGAAAAACGCTGTTGAAATTGGTGAAATTCGGTCCATGTTCAGACCTAGTCCCCATACAAATGACCCCCATGAAATAGACATAAATTGACGTAAGATCCAAATTATCATATAGAGCTCAGTCAAATTGGATTGGTATATGTTTACTAAATCCATTAATCACTAGTCTAAAAATAATTCCTATAGGACAAATCTTAGTGATAGACCCCATATAGAACCGCTTCCCGATCTTCACTTAAATCTATCGAAAAACAAAAATATTGCACAGATTTTTTCCAAATTTGGTTTGTACATATTTTTTCAAAATATAAGACTTTAGCAAATATGGTCAGGATCGGTCCATTTTTCGACCAAGTCTCCATATAAATATAGCACCCGATATGAACTTTTTCATATCTGCAGCCAAAAAAATTAACAACCATGCCACTCAAATTTGGTTTATGCTTATTTTCTATACCCAATTAGTTGGACCGAAGAGATAGGGCCTCTAAACCATGGTATCGTATAGTCGGTCTAGACCGACATGTTGAAACCTGAAATTTATACCAAAAGATAAGTTTTTAATCTACTTTTTATAATAATTGTACTTTTAAAGCACTTGGATTTACACTTTTGCATACCAAAGAAGAAAAATGTAGTCGGTCTAGAGCGACTATGCCGTACCATATAAAATGCGTTTAGAGAACTGGTATTAGATCCAACTAATTGGGTATAGAAAATCAGCACAAATCAAATCTGAGTGGAATTTTTTATTAATTTGTTTCCATGCAGATTTAAAAAAGGATATATGGTGCTATATTTATATGGAGACTATGTAGAAAAATCGACTTATCCTGACAATATTTCGAATTTGGTAAAGTCATTTCTATTTTACAAAAATATATACAAACCAAATTTGGCAATAATCTGTGCAACATTTTTGTTTTTTAAAGTTTTAAGTGAAGATCGGGAATCAGCTTTATATGGGGGGTATGACTAAGAATTGTCCTATAGGGTTTAATTTTGGACTACTTGTTATTACAAAATGCTTCTAAAATCTACGGAAGTATTAAAAAAATGTTTATACATTTTTAAACCCTAAGCAAGATGACAAAACAAACGTCACCACTTATAAACCTCAAATGAACTTTAACCCTTAAAGATTCTTCACACATTTAGTCTATCTTATGATGGTAATATAGAACAAATCTTTTTTCTTCGAGTGAAAAAGAATTATAGCATAGGCAAGCCCCTTTCACTCGCATGTATGTTATTCTCTTGCATGTATAAAAGGAAATAAAAATTTCATCATACATTTACTTATTTCAATGAAAATTAGCTTCTCGTTTTTGAATATGAAAGACAATCGAAGCACTTGTTTTAACTAAAAAATATTGAAAAAAAATTATTTTAACTAAATTTTAATTAAAATTAAAAAAAAAAAAATTATCCCACAAAAAAAAAAACAGTTTTTATTATAATCCCTTTGTAAATTCTTTGTAAATTAAATTTACCGTATCAACAATTGCTAATTCTACCGTCAACAAATTTTTTTCAATATTTTTTTTTTTATATTTCTTTTTCAATGTTTGTTTCACCGCCGTCACGAGTCTGCCTGCAAAGTTTCAGCTCGTTTTGATCATGGGTTAAAAATCGCCCAAGTTTTTTCGGCAGACAAGCAGATGCTACGAGTTAAAATAGGGGGAGTAAAAATATTCAAAAATATCATTTCAAACATTAATATCTTAAATTTATGTAATATTTTAAATTTGAATTATTTTTTACAAAATTATTTTCTTTTACCCCTTTTTTCAAACCAATCATTATTTAATAACAACCAATATTAAAATTAATAATTTAACAGTATATTCATCTAAGACGACTAAATTACAAGCATTAAAAAAAAACTAATAGAATAAAATAATTTTATCATTATATTGACTTTAAAATTGCTGTATTATTAAACCACAAAATGTTCAGCACCAAAGACAAACAAAGACATAACTTACAGTCTAAATCTTTTCAACACTGTAAGGTAAAAAAGGCTACAAAAAATTCATAACAAAAAAATAAAGATGAGTTTATAGATGGTGTGGTTATTGTTGAAGGAAATTATTTTTTAAGTGTTTTTTAACGCACGCTTCTTGTTTATTTTTACACAGATAATTTATAATCAGTTTTGATTGTTTGATGAGGATGATTATTAAGAGTAACCAACAAAAAAAACTTATATTTGCCTAGATAATTGTTAGTTGTTGGTATTACAAAATATGTTTATAAAAAACAAGTTATTTAAAATTTGTGGAGGTATTACAAAAAAAAAAAAGCGTTAAATAAAGTTAGTAAGACCCAGATAACTATTAAAAGTTTTGTTAATAATTAGTTTAAAAAACTAATTAGTTTTTTATAATTTTTAATTAACAAGAAAAATCTTAAAGATTCAGAAAACAAACAAATTTTGCTAAGCACCATCACAAAAAGTTTTTTATATAAAGAAATGGTTAAACAGAATAAAAAATAGTTTAGTTAGTAAAAATAATAAATAAATAAAATATTTAGAAACCAAATGCTTAAATATATTTTGTCCTAATTTTAGGACAACAAAATTTGACGGAAAAATATTTTTGTTTTTGTTAAAATAAGTGCATGCGAAAGAAGTTACTTTTGTTTGATATCCTGTAAATTTTTATTTTTTTTTTTTTTAATTTTTTACATAGTCCTACAAAAATCGGTTTCTAATTATGACCATGCTATGATAATCTCATATATATGTCTAAAAAATTTTTATAACAAAATATATCGATTGTACGTTGTTTATAAGAAATGTTTGTTTATGGAAACCAAAAAATCGATTATTGTGTATATGAAACATAATAGAAAATATTATCCATTGGTGTTCTATTCTAAAAAATTTATAAAAATGTTAAGAAAATACGTGACAAAGTGACTGAATGTCTTTTTTGTACAAAAAAATTATGATTTGCCACTAAATAATAAATTTGTTTATTGCCTTTTTTAATAAAGGGTGTTTTTTTTAGAGGTTTACAACTTTATTTCGTAACACTGCTTTATCTGATAATCGATTTAACAGCTGATGGTTGCTTTTTGTTTAGTTTGGTTTGCCATTTCATTAATGGTAGATTTGCAACGAAAAGTGTCACTTGCAAATTGCTGACATTTTCTAAAAAAATTATGGTTCTGTTCCGTTTTGCATCACACTTACTATGTGCATCCCCTAGTATTCCAAAACAGTGTGCACTGAAAACAAGCAGAGCATTGAAGAAACCTCACATCAATCAATTCGTCGCCGTTTTCAGCAAATAGATACATGTCCGTCCACTCTATGGAAGATTCTACGAAAGGATCTTGACTTACGAACTTTTAGAATTCAACTTGTGAGTGAATTAGAGCCAAATGACCATCAATCGTATGCGCCGCACTGTGTAAGATTTTGCCAATCTAGGGGGACTTAATAAAAAAAAGTGCTTCAAATTTGATCATATATTCCTAGATGTTAGAAAAATATCCTATTGTTACGAAAATAAACACAAAACGTAATACAAAAATGTTGTTAATATGATGACGGCTATCAAACAGGTGTTATTGAAATGCATTTAAATGCAAGTTTGACAGCTGGCAAAAGTCATCAAATTAAAAGTGGTTAGAATTAAAACGTGTGTGCTTTTTTCAAAAAAATTTTTTTTTCTTTTATCTCAATAGTTCAACTATAAAATTTTGAATAAATTATTCAAAAAATGTTAAGTGGAGTATTTAAATAATTTTGCTTCATAAAAAGCTAAAAAGTAAGTAAGTGTTAAAAAATCATAAATTTTCATAGACTAAAACTTTCATATTCTATCAGATTCTACTTTGCCACCACGAGGAGCATCATCGAAAAGATTCCCGAAACTGATTCCAAAAATAAAATCTTGCCCATATTTTGCCCAAAGGCATCGTTTTTTAATATGTCTGAAATATCGCGCCAGGAACTTTTTCATGTTTGGTTATATAACATCAAACCAGAAAGGTTCGAAGCGGTTTTAAAATTCGTTTTAACAATTTTTGGAAGAGATGTGGACTGTGAAAAGTTAAAAGCACGTTTACGAAAGCTATGCTACGATTTTCAAGTGAGATGGGATAAATCTCGACGAGTTAAGCCCAGATTTATGCATGATAATGCTTTATGGCTTAAAACAACAATTCAAGCTGCAGAGTTCATTCTTGGTGTTGCGCCATCAACTTCAAAAAAAGTCTCAATGTCGGAAGAGAAGAAAAAGAATTCTCAGAATGTTGTCTTAAAACAAAACAACGAAAATGTCTACAGATCACTTGATAATGGCAACTGAACTGAAAATTCGATCTTGCGGGAAAAGGGACGCAGCCGATCTTGTGAAGGAATTAGCAAACGCTTCGCCATCAAAAGGTACATTTATAAAAAAGGCCAGACTAAGTGCTGTGGAATCAAAGCGGCTTTCAGCGGATAAAGCACTGGCCATCATAATAGACCCAAATTTATCAACGCACCAATATCTGGCAATACGGCAGCACACAAAGCATTGCAGTCCTAAATTATATCCGTGTTATGACCTTGTAAAGCAGTCAAAACTGTTGTGTTATACAAATAATATTGCTGTGACGGAAACATGTGCTGAAATTAATTTGCAGTCGTTAATAGATCACACAGTAAAACGATTGATAAGTGCACTAGAAGAGGTTTTCAAGTCGTTACCTGATCTTAAAGATGAAGTATGCATAATAATAAAATGGGGATGCGATGGTGCTGAACAGAATCGGTAAAAGCAAAAAATTACGGATGAAAATTTGTCAGATGAAAGTTTATTTTCTATATCTATGGTACCTCTTCAACATTTTTCAATGATTAGAGAGGAAAAGAGAATTTTGTGGCAAAACCCTGCTCCATTCTCGACCAGATATTGTCGGCCTATCAAATTTATTTTTACAAAAGAAACACGTAAGGTAATTATAAAGGAAGTGAATCACATTCAGGATCATATTTCAGTTTTGATTCCTACTATCATCAAAACTGACAAATTTAATTTCAAAGTTAGAGCTTCTCTCGTTTTATGTATGATTGACGGAAAAGTCTCTAACGCGCTATCATCGTACACGTCATCGCAAGTATGCTATTTGTGTGGTGCTACACCGAAAACCATGAACAATTTAAGTGCCTTATTAGAGCGGAAAAACGACGAAAATATGCTTGCTTTATGCCTTTCGCCTCTACATGCGTATATAAGATTTATGGAATGCTTGCTGCACATCTCGTACAGAATCGAAATTAAAAAATGGTATGAGTCAGGTGAGGACAATAAAGCTAAAGTAGCTGAAAAAAAGAAAAAAATTCAAGACAGCTTTTAAAAAGAAATGGGTCTTTTAGTCGATATGCCGAAGCAAAAAACCGGCAACACTAATGATGGCAATACTGCCAGAAGATTTTTTAAAGACGCAGAAAAAACATCGCATATAACAGGCATAAATATTGATCTTATAAAGAGGTTTCGCACAATACTTATTTGTATAGGAAGTGGTTACCCCATTAATATACACGCATTTCAGCGCTACACGACAGAAACTATAGAATTTTATTTGTCGGAATATTCATGGTTCAACATACCACTGTGCACAAAATTTTTTACCATGGAAAAGACATAATCTCTTCCTGCATTCTCCCCATTGGCAATTTTTCCGAACAAGCGCAAGAGTCTAGAAATAAAGATTCAAGAAATTACCGCGAACTGTTTACCAGAAAAACATCAAGAATGGACACGAATACAGATTTATTGCACAGACTGCTTATTTCATCGGACCCATACATTGCTAGTTTGCATTTAACTCCAAAAACCTAGCATGGAGCTTCATCTGAAGAAGTGCTTACGTTATTGTTGGACCATCAAGAATTTGAAGAAAGCTCTGATTCAGATTAAATTTATTAAATACAATTTTTGCAAGTAAATAGAATTTTTGCATACATATTATATAATAAGTACAATATAATACAATATTGAATACAATAAGTGAATACAACCCTGAAAACAACAACAAAAAAAAATTTTATTTATTTTCTTATATATTTTTCTAGTAAACAAATAGTTACTTTAATAACTTTTAGGATACTCTACCTATAGTTTATCAAAAAGCCTTTTTTTTTGGCTTAATTCTAGAAAAAAAAAATGTGGGGCTAATATGGGAGGTGGGAGCAGTTTTTGTCCAATGTTCCTCATTTTAGATCTGAGCCTCCACATTAAAAATAAAAGCTTATGTTCCAAATTTCAAGTCTATATCTCTTAAACTTTGGCTGCAATCGGATTAAGTCCCCCTAGATTGGCTAAATCTTACACTGTGCGCCGTCAAACCGGCCAATACGCTGAAGCACAAACTGATATTGATTTTGATTTTCCATACAAAATTTTGTTCAGCTCAATTTGAGTATGTAAATAAGGAAAATTATCGCACTTGGAGTGAAGATAATCCACAAGCATTTATCCAAATAACATTACGTCTACAGATAATTACTGTTTGGAATGCTTTATGGGCCGGCAGAGTCATTGGACCATATGTATTCAAAAACGGTGGCATGCATAATGTAACTGTCAACGGTGAACTTTAAAGAGAAATGATTAAAAGTGTTTTTTTTACCTCAATAAGCTGGTATTAATCTTCTAGACATGTGTTTCTAACATAACGAAGCCACATATAACACAGAGCTAGCTACAATTAGATTGCTCAAAGAAATTTATGTTGAACGAATAATTTCAAGTAATGGTCCAGTTCATTGACCACAAGATCGTGTGATCGTGTGATACAAAAACACCGAAAATCATACGAATTGACATTGAATTACTCTCACCAAGTTTCATATCAAATACATCAACACATCAACAGATGGCTGAGTAGAGAATCCTTCATTCGACTCGAAAAGTGCTTCAACATTTATCACTTTAGCCTTGTTTAAGTATTCAGGTAGAACGAGCTTAAGCTATATGGAGTGGTTTTAACTAAAACTATTTGAGAAAAAAAATCTTTGACACAGCTTAAAAACATATATTCCACTGTACTATTTTGAAAAAGCTTAATATTTTAAGTAGTTATTAAAATCACCACTAATCTCTCTTTTAATTTATGGAAATCTTTATAACTAAACAACATAATTTCTTCCATATTCAAACCTCAAATGAAGTTGTTACCTTCAAAACTAATCGTAAAACTTAATGCTAAGTCTTTCTCGGACAATAAAATATAGTAGTATAAAGATTAGTTTACAACTATATAACAATAAGCAGCTTTTCGTTATAAATTTACGGATTTTCATACCTAAATGTCAGTAAACAATCAAATCCACTTAATTCTAATAATCAGGAGTGTTTATTTGTTTTAGTTATAAAAAGATTGATAAAAAAGACAGGTTATAAAAACGGGAAAAAAAAACACAGAGTGCGAGTTCTCCAGAAAACTTATTTAATTAAAAAAAATTGTAGTTGAAAGAAAAACTCTCTTGGGAATTAAAAAACTTTGCTGTAATTTTACAATCTGTGTTGTATTGTTTAAAGAGACAAAACAAAAATATGTTGTATTAACTTTTTGACTTACAGATAATGAAAAATAATTTATTTTTACTCACACTTTAGTCAAATACACAGCTATTATTATGGCTAACAATAGAAAATAAACTTTCCATTAAAAGTTGCCAATAAAATAGTATACAACACGACACGACAAAAAAAAAGAAACTAAAGCCATATAAAAAATCAATACGGAAATGGCAAACCCCCTCCCTTAACTAACTAAATGTGATGCAGAACAAAAAAAAATGAAAAACCAACAATGAAAAGAAAAACAGAAATGAGAACATGAACCGCTCAACAAACAGAACAATGAAACAATACAAGTGATGATGCGCAACGATGACGTTACAATTCTTCAACCCAATAAACAATAATTCATTATTAAAAGTTAAGCAAACTAATTTAACTAGCATAATGCAGCACTCCAAATTCGGGTGTTTAATACTAGGAAATTTTATTTATTCTTTAAATTTTTCCTTTCAGTGTTTTTTTAATCTATACATTTATAAGAAATTTATGATAATAAATATTTGTATAAGAATATAAAGGTGTGCCAATCAATTTTAGGCGACCCAAAATTCAACACAGGGCGAGTGATATACAATTATAATGAAAGTCGATGAATTGTTAATTGGCTAAAATTGATTAGCATACCATTAGGCTCTTCTAAAATTATTTAGTATTAATTTTTAATTTTATTTAAGTTGATACATTTTTAACACATATTATACATAAATTTAAAACTTCTGCAGTTCTCCTTCATATGAGCTATAACTATGGCATTTTTAAGAAAAATATTTCTACAAGACAGGGCACGCTTTAAAAAAAAATTTTTTTTTTAACAAAAAAAAAAAATATTGTTTTAAGAAAAGGTACTTGTTTTAAATAAAATTTGCTTATTTTTAGAACATTCATTTTTTTTTTTTGAAGAGAAGGTACTGTTTTAAGAAAGATACTCTCATATAAAATGGTGCTTTTTTTAAGAAAATACTTTGGGAAGAAGTAGATGTGTATATCTTTAATCATCGCTGCTTTTTTAATCATCAAATCGGCGATAGTTTACCTTTTAGTTCCAAAGACGTAACTTCAAATCTTATACGTATTTTATGCCATATTATAGCCCAGAGTTTTAATAATACGGCTGATTAATTTAGTTTTATCATTAAGAACTAAGGTGTGGACATATGTAATATGTGTTTCGGAGATATGGTTAAAAAAAAATGACGATGAAATGATTGGACTTACCAGACTTAAAATTTTTCGTGGCATTACGTGCCAATTCCATAGCAAATCTAAACTGTATGAAAAGGTTGAACATCCATTTATCAAAGTTTCTTCCGGTGGTTAACAATTGTCTGTTGGATGTCTCTATAGACCAAGACCAAATAAAAGAATAGATCTTGATGTTTTTCAAAATAGGCTCAATCCTACCAATTATGACATAATATAGTATGTGGGGATATTGCTTCAAACGTTATCAATGAGTCTTTTCTAATAGATATAATGGAATAACTTGGCCTTTCTCCTACTGACACTAAAGTTCCAACACATTTTACTGCCACAAGGTACCTTTTTAAGTATCTTTAAATGCTCTTTCTAGAGAAAAGGCACCTTTTAAGAAATGGTACTTTTTAAAGAATGCGCACTTTTTTAAGAATTCTCACTTTTTTAAGAAAAGGTACTTTTTTCTGAAAAGGTAATTTTTTTAAGATAACGAACTTTTTAAGAAACGTTTGAAGAAAATACACTTTTTAGGAAGAGATAAAAAAGGTACTTTGTGACGGAAAGGTACTTCCTTCAGTAAAGGTATTTTATAAGAAAAGGTACTTTTTATGAAAAGGTTCTTTTTTAAGATAGGATACTTTTTTAACACATGGTACTTTTTAAAAAAGGTTCTCTCTTACCAAAAGACAGTTTATTAAGAAAAGGATTTTTTTTTGAATAGGTACATTTTTAAAAAAAGTACTTCTCTATAAAACAGTTGTTTTTTAAGAAACGGTGCTTTTTTAAGAAAAGCTACTTGGTATGTTCAATGTTCCTGAAAACGAGAACCGCCCTTAGCTGCCGCACGTCCTTAAATGAGATGGCCAAGCAGTTCGACATCAGGCTCATATAGGTCCCAGGGCACAGGAACATACCGACAAACTGCAAAGCGGATGAGCTGGCAAGACAGGGTACTACCTTACAGGTTCCAGCGGATTTGGAATGTGTTGGTACACCCCTGGAATCGTGCAAGCTTGAACTTCGGCTTCGCACCGCTGGCATAACGAATAACAGATGGGCTAATGGATTAACGTGTAGGATCAGAAGACAAATCTGGCCTGCTCTGAGTCAAAGCGTACAAATGCGCTATTATCACTCCCCCGTGGGGAGATCTGAACGGTAGTTGCTGTTGTTACTGGGCACTGCCTTATAGGGAGACACGCTGAGCGCCTTAAGGTCTCGTCAAATGATTTCTGTCGTAGCTGCTTGGATGTGGAGGAGGTAGAGAGCGTAGAACACTTCCTCTGCCACTGCCCGGCGCTATCCAGAACAAGACTACGGATATTGGGATCGCCGTTTCTTCACGATAACTCTGACCTCTCAAACGTGGAAATTTCACATCTTAGGGGCTTCATCAGAAGCTCGAACTGGTTCTTCGGTGGGGACTGAGGGGAACACCCATTCGTCCCGTGGTATCACAACGGACCCCAGAGTCTAAGTGTGCTGGTCCTTGGATCAGCAGCCACTTCCAACCTAACCTAACCTAACCTACTTCGTATAAAGAGGTTATTTTTCCAGAAAAGGTACTTTTTTAAGAAAAGATACTTTTTAAGAAATATTACTTTTTTAATTTTGACGGTTTTACAAATATACCAACAATCCCCATAAACGATTCCCATAGTTCTCATATTAGTTCAACTTCATCCGAAAATGCTCTTTGTTTTCAATGGGTAATGAACTGGAAGTACTCTCCACAGGTCAGGCTAATAAAACTAATGCTGGTGGTTCTGATAACATTCATCCCAGTTTTTTAAAGGAAATTATCCCTCAACTGTTACGTCAAATTACCCATGTTTTTAACACTGTTATAAAAATACAATACGTTTACGCTAATAATGAAACGTAAAATGTTTTCCAGTAGAAAAGGGCGTTACGTAAGTTTCCATACCAGGACCGCTTTGAAGAATTAAATTACTGTGTTGCGAATCTTAAACAACTTCGCTTATGCGCTATGTCTTAATCCATCAAAGTCTCATTAGATCGTTATTACCCGAAAATCTGTGCTTCCATCTGCTATAACAGATATTATTCTTGGCTTCCAGATTATTGAAATTACACATAAATTCAGAAGTCTTTCAATTATTTTCTAAAGAGGTCTCATCTGGTCTGTTCATACAAATATCGCTTCAAGAAAAACGTATTCAACGCTGACTCTGTAAAACTTAAGACCAGGCAACGTACGAGTAATTCTTCAAAAATCTTATTTAATTTCAAATTTATTGCGCGGATGTGAACTTTTAGATAGCTGCGGAAATTACTAGCTCTAGGAAATTAACAACTATGTTCAATTCTATATTATGATATGATTGTAATTTGAAATGATCATCCCACATAACACCATACGAACGAGAACTGTACAAGAGAGCCTACAAACATATCTAGTCGAATATCATTTTCAATTTGAAGAAGAAATAATTAAATAATTCAAATAATGAATACAAGTTTGGTCGCTTAGTTCCCTTTTTAAGCAATATGCGGGCACGGAGGAAGGTGAAAATTGGCATAGTTATAGTTCATAGGGAAGAGAAACTGAGAATAATAAAATATATTATTTCCAATAATTCGTTACGTCCTGTTAATGAGAATGATTTAGATTGTATATGACACGCCCTGTGTTGAATTGTTAATTGCTTGAATTGATTAGCATACCTTTAGGCTCATTGAAATATTCATAAATTTTTAAATTGAATAAAAAAATATTATTTTCTAGAATTTTCACTCCAATTTCGAGTGCTGGGCTATACTAGTAATATTTAAACTTTGTCTTTTTTTATAAAAAAAAAATGAAGATTTGTTTTCTTTTTATTAAATACTGTCAATTTACTTAAAATATGTTATTCATACTATTTATTAATTATAAGACTCTTAGTCTCATTGTTCAGGAAAGTAAATACATAAATAAAGTAAATGAATAAAATTAATCTTCTTAAAAAAATTTCGTGCTAAAAATTTACATTTTCTTAAAAAAGACCTTTGTCTTAGAAACGTTCCTTTACTGCTAAAAAGAATTTTGTCTTAGGAAAGTACCTTTCTTGAAAAATATGTTTTCTTAAAAAAATACTTTTTTTTAAGTAAAATTTCTTAAAATATTACCCTATATTTAAAAAGAAAATTTTCTTTAAGAAGTACTTTTTCTTTAAAAAATACCCCTTCTTAGAAAGTATATAGTCTTAAGGGAGATAATTTTCTTAAAAATACTTTTCTTGCAAAAGCATTTTTTCTTAAAACCAAAAATTTACAAGAAAAAAACCTTTTCTTAGAGAAGTACCTTGTCTGAAAAATGTACCTGTTCTTAAAATAGTACCTCTTTTAAAAAAGAGCCCCTAAAAATTTCTTAAAAATTACGTTTTTTAATAAGTATATTTTCTATAAAAGGTATTTTTTTAAGGAGCCCTTACAATTTTTTAAAAAGTATCTTTTTTTATAAAAGTATATTTTCTTACAAAAGAAAAGTTTTTTTTTAAAAAAAGTACATTTTCTTAAAGAACAACTTAAAAAGTACCACATGTTAAAAAATTACCTTTTTGACAAAGCACTTCTTTTTAAGAAAGTAATTTTTCGAAAAAAATATTTTTTTAAGTGCCTTCTCTGAAAATAGTACAATTTCATAAAAAATATAATATCTTAAAGAAGTTCTTTTCCTAAAAAAACACATTTTCTTTAAGAAGCATTTGCACTGTGACTGAAAATGGTGCTGGTATCTTTATTCCTAGATTAGATTAGTGCTTAAATAAATGTTTGTATTGGATGATGTGGGGCAATACTGTTTAAAAATGCAACAATTTTAATTGGATATTTAAATATTTAAATATCTTCATATTGGCTACCTACAAATGGATTAAAAACACAGAGACAGATGGATAGATAACTGAAATAAAATAAAATTCTGAGGTCACATGTATTTGACTTTACACTGAACATCAAAAGGTTAGGCTACAAGAAATTGCTTTTTGGGTATTCTAACCACAACAACTCTGCAGTACGTACACAAACAGGGCATTTTGTAAAAACTAACTGAATGAAAAATTAAAAAAAAAAAAAAACAAACACACATTATTTTGCAACGTCATTGTCATGGGTTCGAGTTGATTGTACTGAAACTAAGTTTGCCGGTATAGTTTTTTTTAGTTTCCTTTTCAGACTATGCAACACAGAAGAGAATGAGATACAAATAAAGCAATGAATCACTTACAATAACCATTCACATTTCTTGTTGAATGAAACAATCCACTCTGAAAAAAACATTCAACATAAGAACAGCTTCCTCGATAATGTTTCGTTACGATTTTTGCAAACAGCCACAGTAATGAAATGAACAACAACAACAAAAAATTATGCTAGTTTTTCAATTGGAATAAAGATAATTCTGTAGCACACAAAATTTGTGCAATACAATAGCAAGTGTCCGAAACAACAAATCCTTAAATGCTAACAAAATAGGGTTGCAGTCGCTGCTTTGTTAGACTTTTTGCAGTTGATCACATTTTCCACACACAATCGTTAATTTTCTGACACGTTTCTTTTCTTTGGTCGTCTGCTCCAATTGAATTGTTTAATTGCAATTTTGCCAATGCATTAAGAAAAAAAAGTAAAATTCATAACAGTTTCTGGTCATGTTGTACTTGTTTATCATTGTTTTTTTCTTCTTTTGACCATCGGGCCATCCCTTCGTTCATTCATCCATCTACGAGTATCTATCTGTCTGTTTGGCTTTGCGAGTTTAACAAAATAAATATCATATTGATTTATGAGTTTGATTGTTGGTTCACGTATTTTTGGAGGAGTTTTTTTCCAGCATTTTACAAAAATTCTTTTATTCAAGGTAGTTTTGTATGTGTTTCTGTTTTAAATGGGTTCTAGTTCAGTGTTGGATTTAATTGTTTTTTCTACGTTAGTTAATAAAAATATGTACATACATACTTACTTATAGTAGTTTTCTAGGTTCAATGTCCGCCATTGTTGTTAGTATTGTTCTAATGTATATGTGCCTTAAGGCGTGTATATTGTTTAGTTGGCTTTTTGCCAACTTTTATGCTTTCATTATGTTTTGTTATTTTTTTGTATTTGTTAGTTGTTTGTTAAATAAATACAAATAAATTGCAAACTATGGTATTAGTTTTTCAGTCGAAATAAAAATAAATTTAATAAATATTTCTTATTAGAATTTTTACAACAATTACTCCATATATATTAAACACTAGATGTAACTCGGAGTGCTTCGCTACACCCCCTCCCCCTGTAGCACTCGCATATCCGCAGTAAGACTATGTGAATATTTCAGGAAGATCAGATGAGTAATTACGGAGATTACCTCCTACAAACAAACAGATATTAGTATAGATTTTTTATTTCAGTGCTTCCTGATGCTGATATAAAATGTTTTTTGTTTTTTCATTCGGTACAACAATTATCAGATTTTTCGGCGTTCCTACCCTGGAGCAAGTACATGTAGCTGCCCATGAGAAGAAGATGGATTATCAAAATTAGATCTGGCAACACTTAACTATTGGCCTTAAGCTTAGAATATCATTTGGCAATTTTTCTTTTTAGCGATTTTTGATTATGCCCATTTTTGATTTTGAACATTTTTTTGAGCGATCTTTATTTTTCGCAATTTTCGGTTTTGGCGAATTTTTGATTTTGGCGATATATTTTCTACGACAAATCACATTGATAACTAATGTACTTATCCAAAGGCTGTCGCTTTCGTAGTGCTTCATATTTTTTACATAGGAGGTGCCACGCCCACTAGTCCCATCCCGCCCAATTTTTATTGGACTACTCACATTAATATCTGATGGACTCGTGCAAAATATCGAGTCTTTCCCTTTTTATAGTACACCAGTTACATATATGATATTAGATATCTACTTTGCATGGGCGGTGCTACGCCCACTGCTCCGATCACGCCCATTTTTTGTTCGACTAATCACACAAAGAACCTATGGGCTCACGCAAAGTCACAAAGCTCTCTCCTTTACATTAATCCAGATATATGACATTAAATAGGGAGTGCCACGCCCATTACTGTGAACCCACCAATATTTTGTTCGACTACACATACTAAAATTTCATAGGCTCGTGCAAAGTGTCAAAGCTTCCTTTTTTAGCACACCAGTTATACGATATCATATATATACTTTGTATGGGTGGTTCCACGCTCACTGCTCTGATCACTCCCATTTTTTGTCCAACTAATCAAATGAATTACTTATGAGCTCACACAAAGTCCCAAGGCTGTCACTATTACAGTAGTCCAGATATATGGCATTTTATATTTAATTTGTATGGCAGGCGCCACGCCTATTGGTCCGATCCTGCGCATTTTTTGTCCGACAACACACATTAATAATAGGTGACATCAGACAAATTTGAAAAGCTCTCTCTATCACAGTACTCGAGATACATAATACTGAATTATTATTTGTATGGGAGGCCACGCCCACTTATCCTATCGCGCCCATTTCCGGCGTAGCTGCTAATATTAACAATAGGTGACCTTACAAAAATTTGCAAAGCTCTGATCTCCGCATCATAGTACTCAAGATATGTATATGATATTAAAAATTTACTTTGTGTGGGAGGTGCCACGCCCACTAAAAATATTAAAAAATTTATAGCCTATAGCACTTCCCATATCCGCAGTAAGATTCTGTGCAAATTTCAGGAAGATCAGATGAGTAGTTACAGAGATTACCTCCTACAAACAAACAAACAAACAAACAAACACACATTACCTCTTTATTATATTAGTATAGATGAATCAGAAGATATACGTCTGACACCAGCCACGAAATGAAGCAAAACTGCGGATTTTAATTTCTTGGAAAAAGGATCAAAATAATAAAAAAAAAAATTTAAATACTTATACTTTCCAACGTAGCCGCCGTCGGGTCAAATTAAAAGTATGGTCACGGCATACTTGTACAAAAATATTCAACTTGCTTTTTGTAATTTAACTTTTAGAAATTTTACTCCTTCATTGAAGGATTTTTATAAAATAAGAATTCTTTTGAAAACCTTCTCATGTTTCAAGATCAATAAATTATTTGCTTTTGCTAAGAATTTATTTAAGTTTTATTACTTTTAATATTGCTTTTAAACACGCTAAATTCAAACATTATTAAGTTGTACAATGAGTTCCGAAGAAAAGAGTCTTACCCAGAAAATATTCACAAACTAAATTTAAGGGATAGAAATTTCAAAGTTTTTAGTGGATGTGATTACACCGTACAACAATCAGAAAATTATTGTACAGTGTAAGCATTTTTCCGATAGAAATTAATTATTTATATTAAAAAACAATTATTGTTTTTATGAAAACATTTTAAATTTTAATAAAGCAAATAACTTTAAAGTTAAATGGAATTAGAATTTAAAGGTTAATTACACGGTACAACAGTCCAAGAATTGTTGTCAGCTTTATTTTACATGACAGTATTTTGCAAGTTCTCTTATGTGTTCCAACAACCCAAACTTAAAAAAATACATGTTGTTTATCAGTCTTTAGATGGATTTAGTTTAATACATATCGGGAAGAAGATTTATATTGACCAGTAGAGCCCAGCACTCGAAATTCGAGTGCAAATTCTAGGAAATTTGATTTTTTTATTCAATTAGGCTGGGTCAATTATTTTTCCTACATGGGTTCATCGCGATTCTGCTACTATGGGCCATTACAAGTTTATGTGCCCACGAAACTATATCTCTAAAATCATTTCCGAGCCTGCCAAAATTTCGATGAAGATATTTTCATGATATTTTCCATAATACTCATCAAATGTAAAAAGAAATTATTGAAAATGTGTATGCCGGGTATTTTTTGAGTCGGAAAATACATTTTTCATATTTATTTTTATTTTTAACAGAGTCCAGGGGGCGTTTTCGTGGATTTTTGTGGATTTTTTCCACCTGTTTGGGGAAGATTGAAGAAATTATTGCACCAATCGACGAATCTTAGACTTTCCTAGATTTGAAATAGCCCAAAATGTTCAGCACTGTTGGAACACTTTATCAAAAAAACCAAAAAAAAAAAAACGAAAAACCATAGTTTTTCTATATTTTTTTCTGAAATTTGAATATAAATATCTCAAAAACTATTAACGTTATCAAAATGATTTTTTGAAGTGTTTTAGATAATTTAAATGCCGTTCTGAACCAATAAACAAAATATAAAAATAACTAATCTTAATATGTTTTTTATGTTAACAAAAAAAATTCGTATGAAAATTTGACTTTTTTCACCATTTAAGCCCTCTTGACCACGTTTATGTAAAGGCGGTGAATTTTATTGCGGCAAATAAATACAAATATTTGGGGCTTTAATACTGCGGTGAAATATTTGAAGAAATCGAGCGGGTATTTTTGTATTAACTTTTAAAACTGAGTTTTTTTTTTAAATTGCCCAATTTCGTCCATTGCTGGACGTAGGGTGCATGTCCAAAAATATTAAAAATTTCACTTACAACCACTCCTGAAGCACATTCTTTTAAAATATGTAGAAAAATATATACATGTTTTACCAAGGTTGTGAGAAAAAAGTGAAAGAATGAAGGGTATTTTTTGGCAAAAATTTGCAATTTTTAGAACCTCATTCAAAAAGTCAATTTTAAGATTTTGGGCTCACTAAACGGTTTAAAATAATTCAAAAAATACTTTAACATGTTTTTTTAAAAAGTACTGGCTATCGCCACATATTTTTAGATTTTTTTTTTAACTATTTGAATAAAAATGTTATTTGCGAAAAACCAAGAAAGAATTTGGTGAAAAGTTCAAATGTTGATTTTTAAAATCAAATATTTTTTAAACCATAAGCGATAACTAGGTAGTATAAGCACACTTTTTGTTAACAATTTAATGGTTATTAGAAAAATTTAAAAAACGTAAAAATCACTTCATATATATAAAAGTTACAAGCTTTGAAAGCATTTTCCACCTCGAGGTGGTCGACTTTGGCACCCTGTAGCTCACCCTGTGTTACAACGGGGTACCTCGGAGATAAATATTTTGAAAGCCTATATCCTTGACTACAATCGCCTTGAATATACTATTCCAATCCAACCAATAGTTTAGAAGTTCCAGACTTATTACCACTTTTTTTTGGTTTTGAACCACTGTGGAACGCTTGCTTCAATAAATAAAAGGAAATAAGCAGAAGAAATATGGAAACACAAAGTTAATTCTTTTTTGTAAATGGGGATGTGATGGTTCTTCGGGACAGAAACAATACAAACAAGTAGTATGTGAAAATATTTCAGATATGTGCATGGTATCATTTGTACCATTGCGATTGCAAAAGATTTTGGAAGATTCAGAGCCTTCGACTAGTACGACACAAACAATGGATATTTGGAAAAATGAGACACCACCTTCTACGAAATACTGCAGGCCAATCAAATTTGAATTCAGAAAAGAAACTCATGATGCCATTAACAAAGAAGTTAGTGATATCAAGGCCCAAATTGCAACACTACAGCCACTTCAATTACAGTTAATTTTTCAGTAATAATAGCAAAATCTCCAGTTGATATCACTATATTTATACCCTATACCACTATGCGGTTTGGGTATAATGACTGTGCTGCTGTTTGTAACAACCAAAAATATTTGACATGGACCCATCTTTAGTTATACCGATCGAATCAAAATCACTTTTTGAGTTTATTTAACAATGTCCGTCCGTCCGTCCGTCTGTGTGTCCATGTAAACCTTGTAATCAAACTGCAGGTCGCAAATATAAATATATTTTGATGAAATTTGGTATATAAGCTTCTATCGGCCATGGGATGAACGCTATTGAAATTGGTGAGAATCGGTCCATGTTCAGACCTAGCCCCCATTCAAATAACCCCTATGAAATCGACATAAATTGCCATAAGATCCAAATTGTCATATAGATCATACTCAAATTGGATTTGTATACGTTCATTACATCCATTAATGAGTAGTCCAAAAATGATCCCTTTGGCCCCATATAGACTGCTTCCCGATCTTCACTTAAATCTATTAAAAACAAAAATATTGCACTGATTCATCTCAAACTTTGTTTGTATATATTTTTGCAAAATACAAGAGACTTTACCAAACATGATCAGGATTGGTCCATTTTTGGACCTAGTCCCCATATAGATATAGCAGCCGATATGAACTTTTTCATATCTGCAGCCAAAAAAATGAATAAAAATCCCACTCAAATTTGGTTTTTGCTTATTTTCTATGTCCAGTTAGTTGGGCCTAAGAGATAGGGTTTCTAAACGCATGGTATAGGGTATCATATAGTTGGTCTAGATCGACTACAATTTTCTTACTTGTTTTTTTTTTGAGTGGAAAAATTTTTTGAGTGTAACATTAAAAAAATCCCATTATTACAAAAAATGTTTATAATTAATATTAAAATCCAAATATTAAATTTTTTAATAAATAAAACAAGTAAGAAAATTGTAGTCAGTCTAGACCGACTATACGATACCCTATACCATGCGTTTAGAGACCCTATCTCTCAGGCCCAACTAACTGGATATAGAAAATAAGCATAAACCATATTTGAGTGGGATTTTTATTAATTTTTTCGACTGCAGATATGAAAAAGTTCATATCGGATGCAATATCTATATGGGGACTAGACCCAAAATGGACCGATCCTGACCATGTTGGGTAAAGTCTCTTGTATTTTGCAAAAATATATACAAACAAAATTTGAGAAGAATCAGTGCAATTTTTTTTTTTTGATAGATTTAAGTGAAGATCGGGAAGCAGCTCTATATGGGGCCTATGACTAAGAGTTGTCCAATAGGGATCATTTTTGCACTACTGATTAATGGATGAATATATACATACAAACCCAATTTGACTAAGATTTGTATGATAATTTGGATCTTATGGCAATATATGTTGATTTCATAGGTGTCATTTGTATGGGGGCTAGGTCTGAACATGGACCGATTCTCACCAATTTCAATAGCGTTCATACCATGGCCGATGGAAGATTAAATACCAAATTTCATCAAAATATATTCATATTTGCGACCTGCAGTTTGATTACAATCTTTACATGGACACACAGACGGACGGACGGACGGACGGACGGACGGACGGACATCGTTAAATCGAATCAGATAGTGATTCTGATTCGATCGGTATAATTAAAGATGGGTGTAGGTCAAATATTTTTGGTTGTTACAAACAGCAGCACAAAGTCATTATACCCAAACCACATAGTGGTATAGGGTATAAAAATAATAAACACATATTTCACTTTAAAAGTTAAAAAAATGAAAAGTTCAACTTTGACCTAGAATTCCTTAAAAAGTCCTCAATCAATTTTAATGTAATTAAACCTGAGTCAAGCTGAACTAAATATCTATCCATAAAAAAAATTACTCAAATATTTTGATCGGTTCAGAAGTTACAGAATTTTGGCAACTGCGCGTCGTAATGGGGTGGATGGTCGAACTGGTAGGTAGTCTAAGAGTTTACTTCTGTTAGAGCTGTTTGCATATTTACGAGGAGGTCTCAGTGCACCCATGGCGGAAGTAATTGTACCTAAGTTATGTAGGGCAAAGATTCTCTGACAATCTGATTTGTTTCGCTATGCCGTTTTGAGCACTTCTTAAGGAGAGCCGGTGGTTTAAGATACTGACATAGCGGACAATCTTCTCATCTCTCTTTTCATTTATCTCTTCTACAGGGTATCGTTACGCGTCTATAGGACCACTCGATTTCGACCGGGCTTCCCACACGCATATGCTATGCCATTTTTAAACTGATGATTTCTAGATTTAATTAAGTAATACTAGGGCGGTCCCAGAACAACCCGACCTTACAATGAAAACACAACAATCATTTTAGTCCGATACACTTTTCCCAGCGATATTGTATAGCTTCGACACCCTACTTATAGAAATATCTAGCTCCTTAAAATAGCCATCAGCCTCAAAATCCACTTCTTCACTGTTGGCAAATTTTTTACCACCGAGCCATTTCGTCAACTTTGGAAACACAAAATAATAAGCTAAATCTGGCACATAAGAAGTTTTATGAAGCATTGCGAACTGTAATTCGTGGGTTTTGCTCATCGCAATAGTGGATTGTTTTGATGAGACAAAACTTTCTCTTTCGCCAAATTCTCTCATTTCAGTCCACTGGTTTGACTATTACATTGTCGCAGATCTGAAATGGTGGACACATATGTCATTCGTGGTTACGAAACGACGTCAAAAAAGTCGGCTTTACTGCGGTGAAACATCTTCAAGACGCTGTTTTCGTTCTATTGTGAGCAAATGCGGCACTTGTCTTCTCTTTCTCGTCTTAAAATTTTCGGTCAATATGCAATGTGTAGCACAAACTTGACCATTTTGTAGCATTGCCAGCTCGTACGGGCTCATTTAAAGTCTGCCACTAAATATTTTATAGTCGTAGACGAATCAACGGACTCCCCCAGAATAGAATCCAGATCGGCTTTAATATTGGTTGGGCTGAGACCTTCCAAGTAAAATAATTGTATTACATGGCGGTAACCAATTTTTTGCATGTTTACAAATTCACTGAGATCGTTTACTTTCACCCAAATCTATACCTCAGGTCGGGTTGTTCTTCGGCCACCGTATTCGACAAATTTGCGTTATTTTGGATCGAGGATATTTTATGTGAAACTCTTCGGAGACAATTTTTGGAGCTAGCTCTAAAGATCTGCTGGTTTTCACCAATTCAGCAGCAATTGTCCGAATCCATGCCAAATTGCACCATACGAAAGCTGTAATTGTTGCACTATGTTTATTTGAACAAACACACGGACGGACACGTTAAATCGACTTAAAAAGTTATTCAGATATTTTCACTGGATCATTCAAATAAATGGCCCTGGGGAATCAAGTAATTTTGATAATTACAAAAATTAGCGCAAACTCATTATACCATAAAAATATGAGGTGTATAGGGATAATAAAAACCTTGAATTCTTTTATTCTCTCAGCTAACATCTAACAGTTTTTTCTTTTGCTTTAAATAACGAGCAAATACAACTAATTTCACTAATTTATTATGGTTATAAATCAGAAACTTTTTCTATGCAGCACTTGAAACGTTCTCACTATCATTGAACTCAGAAAAAAAAATAGAAACAAAAAACAATAAATATAAAAACTTATTTTGCATAAAATAGAACATAAAAAATTAAGTATTTTATCATCTACTAAAAACTTATTTCCTTTTTTTAAGCATTTCACTTAGATGACAACATTATGCAATATTACAAGAAGCGGATATGTTAAAAAAAACGCAAAAAGAAGAATAATAGTGAACAAAGTTTTGATAAGATAAAATTACAGTTTTTTTAATTTTTTTATTGCTAAAAAAACTTTTTTTTTCAAATTTACCATTATTCTTATTTGCCAACACGTGTTTGGAATGCAAATCGGAAAATTTTTGTTTCGAAAAAAGTCTTAGTTATCGATAAGATTTTAAAGAGAAAAAAAAAATGTAAAATTAGTTTTTATACCCTATACCGCTATGTGGTCAGGGTATAATGTGCTGATGTTCGTAGCTACCAAAAATATTTTACCTAGATCCATCTTTTATTATACCGATCGACATAGAATCACTTTCTGAGTCGATTTAGCGATGTCCGTCCGTCCTTCTGTCTGTGTGTCCATGTAATCCTTGTAATCAAACTATAGCATAGCGCATAGGCTTCTACCGGCCATGCGATGAACGATATTGAAATTGGTGAAAATCGGTCCATGTTCACACCTAGTACCCATACAATTGTCCCCCTATGAGATCGACTTAAATTGCCATAATATTAAAACAAGTAACAAAATTATAGTCGGTCTAGACCGACTATACGATACCCTATACCATGCGTTTAGAGACCCTATCTCTCAGGCTCAACTAACTGGATATAGAAAATAAGCATAAACCAAATTTGAGTGGGATTTTTATTAATTTTTTCGGCTGTAGATATGAAAAAGTTCATATCGGGGACTAGGCCCAAAAATGGACCGATCCTGATCATGTTTGGTAAAGTCTCTTGTATTTTGCAGAAATATATACAAACAAATATTGAGAAGAATCAGTGCAATATTTTTGTTTTTTGATAGATTTAAGTGAAGATCGGGAAGCAGCTCTATATGGGGCCTATGACTAAGTGTTGTCCAATAGGGATCATTTTTGGACTACTGATTAATGGATGTAATAAACACATACAAACCCAATTTGACTTAGATTTGTATGATAATTTGGATCTTATAAAAAGATAAAAGATTAAATACCAAATTTGATCAAAATATATTCATATTTGCGACCTGCAGTTTGATTACAAGCTTTACATGGACACACAGCCGGGCGGACGGACGGACATCGTTAAATCGAATCAGATAGTGATTCTGATTCGATCGGTATAATTAAAGATGGGTGTAGGTCAAATATTTTTGGTTGTTACAAACAGCAGCATAAAGTCATTTTACCCAAACCACATAGTGGTATAGGGTATAATTATCACATAGATCTCAGTCAAATTTGATTTGTGTATGTTTATTACAACGCTTAACAGTAGTCCAAAAATAAACCTTGTAGGATAATTCTAAGTCATAGCCCCATATGAAGCTGATTCCAAATATTCACTTAAATCTATTAAAAAACAAAAATTTAGCGCAGATTTTTCTCTAATTCTGTTTGTATAAGTTTTTGCAAAATACAAGTGATCTTACCAAATATGGTCAAGATCGGTCTATTCTTCGACCTATACCCCATATAAATATAGCAAAAAAAAGTAATAACAATGTCGCTTAAAATTAATTTCTACTTATTTTCTATATCTAATTAGTTGGACCTAAGAGATAGGATCTCTAAACGCATGGTATCGAACAATCGGCCTAGACAGACTCCAATTTTCTTACTCTTTATTTTTTGCATCGGAAATGAAACTGTTAACACTGATTTTAGCTGATATTGTCTCATATCAATATTTTACACAAAGTAAGATTTGGGCCTCAAAAAGCAGATCTGGAATTAGTTTTGTAATAAATTATAGAAGTTGTTGTTTGCAGAATTACATAGTTCTAGCTTAAACAATTGATTTAGGTTTAATTCTCCACTAGCAGATTGCAGCCCTCGAAGTTCGAGTGAAAATTCTATGAAATTTTATTGTTTCATTAAATAAAGACTATAGTTATGCTTATCAATTATAGCCAATTCACAAATCAACACAAAAAACAAAATCATTTTTATTACAAACACATTAACAAATATAATAAAACACACATAGCATATGTATAATATTATGTATGTGCTAGTAGCAACTTAACTCAAAATAAAGGAAAAAATTTAGAAATCTGTAATTCTGCCACACGGCTAAAAATAAATAACTTTCAAAAAATATACGTTTGGTCAAAATCGGGATAAAACGGTAGAACAAAACATCGGTCACAAAAAATCGCCTAGCCTAATAACATTATAGATGCCTTATTTTTACTTTAGAAGCAATGCAGTGGGCAGGGGTAGGTCATTATTGGTAATGCAAAAATTAATGAGCTGCTATTACGAAATTTTTCCTGGGATTGTCCTAGAAACTTAAAATCCAAGGCATATAGTAAATTATGTGAAAATTTCGTGGTCTGAATTCTACTGAATCATCAGTAAATTAAAAAAAAAAAAAAGATTTTTTATATGAAACATTATTTTTTCAGTATATGGAATCGGCATCGAATGAATCAATCAGTTTCTATAAGTTTTCCCAGGCGTATTCAATTCATTCCAATACTTTTCATCAAATATTTGCGGACCAATATTTTTATCTATATATATGTGACCTTGTCTATCTTATCTTATTTTTTAAAAGGCTTTAATGATCCCATATGATTTCGCTGATCTGGAAATTGTGCAGGGATAAATTTTACCTCTAACTTAATTAGCAAACTGTCAGCATATAAAATATAGAGGTTCTTAAACGTACGGGAGATCGGCACATAATTTTGGTCTCTCTGATCATATTAAATTTAATATATCGTAGTCAAGAATTATATGTGTAACTAAATATTAGGGCTATAATTGCTGCCTATTATGAGCAACTTTCGATTTTCGATTGTGTTCGAATTAACTGATCGAACGAATTTTCATTTGGTATTATGGCGCACATTCGATAAAATAGCGCTATTGTGAATTTCACCCAATTGGATTATTCACAATAGTATATATTTTTCAGCTGGCACTATAAATAAGCATTGATTGTTTAAAAATTTATTAAAAAAAAAAAAATTATTTACTAACATGGACAAAATGTTGTATGATCGTCTGATGAAGATGAATGCTGCGTCATGAGAAATGCTTCCAACATTTTGGAAATTCCAATGCGTAAGTATGCGACTGCAAGGAGGCGTTTATGGAATTGCTGTCTGCAGCGGCATTGCTATCTGTTGATACGAACGAAGATGGAGTTGTTAGACTATGCAACAATTCGCTTAGACAACTTGTTATACCCTCCATACCAGTGTGCAGACGGCAGATAAAAGTTGTTCATTGCATTTGCAATAATTAGAAAAAAGCTAGACCTTATAAAATTTACATACATATGTATTCTTGATCCTTATAAAATGCAGAGCTGATACAACAATGTCCGTCTGTCTGGCTATGGAAATCATGGCCACACCCTCAGTGGCTCAGGTACGTTGCTCATTTTTAATGGGAATGATTCACTAAAATACTGAGCAGTTTGTTATACAAAATCATCAATATCAAAATCAACCCGAGACTTCAATGAAAATGTAAAAAAAATATGAGTTTCCTTATACTCTTGTTATTGTTGATGTTCTGAATTTTGTTTCCTATGTATGATAGCCATAATTAATCTTGTTGTTGTGTTTGTAGCATTTGCTTCCTTGTGTGTACATTTGGTAGTGCTCCACGTATCAAGAGATTCAAGACGCACTATCCAAGAGAAAATGTATTTAAATTAGAGCATTGAAGTTAAAAATACTGCTAATAAAAATCTAATAAAAAATCTTGCGTTTTTCGGACGATTTCAATGGCTCAAACAACCTACAATTGTCATATTTAAATCTCGATTTCTTAATTGAAGTATGGTTTAACTCATTTCTTTTCTCGTTTCGCATGGCCAGGCAGGGGATAGCTTACTTTAAAAACAACAAGTAAGAAAATTATAGTCGGTCTAGACCGACTATACGATACCCTATACCATGCGTTTAGAAACCCTATCTCTTAGGCCCAACTAACTGCACATAGAAAATAAGCAAAAACCAAATTTGAGTGGGATTTTTATTAATTTTTTTGGCTGCAGATATGAAAAAGTTCATATCGGATGCTATATCTATATGGGGACTAGGTCCGAAAATGGACCAATCCTGATCATGTTTGGTAAAGTCTCTTGTATTTTGCAAAAATATATTCAAACAAAATTTGAGAAGAATCAGTGCATTATATTTGTTTTTAATAGATTTAAGTGAAGATCGGGAAGCAGTCTATATGGGGCCAAGGGGATCATTTTTGGACTACTCATTAATGGATGTAATGAACGCATACAAACCCAATTTGAGTAAGATCAATGTGACAATTTGGATCTTATGGCAATTTATGTCGATTTCATAGGGGTAATTTGTATGGGGGCTAGGTCTGAACATGTACCGCTTATCACCAATTTCAATACCGTTCATCCCATGTACGATAAAAGCTTATACACCAAATTTCATAAAAATATAATTATATTTGCGACCTACAGTTTGATTACAAGGTTTACATGGACACACAGATGGACGGACGGACGGACGGACGGACGGACATTGTTAAATCAACTCAAAAAGTGATTCTGATTCGGTCGGTATAATTGAAGATGGGTCTAGGTCAAATATTTTTGGTTGTTACAAACAGCAGCACAAAGTCATTATACCCAAAGCACATAGTGTTATAGGGTATAAAAAATTTAACCCATAAAAACAAAGTTTTAATTAAAAATCTTTCTTTTCTTATGCATATGAGTTTTGAATCTCTCCGTTTCAGTGCGTGACTTTGATTGACTATTTTAAAATTAATCTTTGGATGAGGGGAAATGAGGTTTAAATCACTCCGTGATTGTGCGTGACTATGCGTGACTATCTTTAAGTTAATATTTGGTGAAAACAAGTCTGTGAACAATTTCAGATTGATTGGATGGTGAGAAATGGGTTTTAAATCACTCCGTGACTGTGCGGGACT
Source organism: Cordilura impudica (assembly GCA_963682025.1). Lineage (NCBI taxonomy): Eukaryota > Metazoa > Arthropoda > Insecta > Diptera > Scathophagidae > Cordilura > Cordilura impudica. The sequence continues at coordinate 94,129,542 of OY821518.1, forward strand.
ATGCGTGACTGTGCGTGACTACCATAAGATTTATCTATAGTCTCAACAAGACTATGGGCCAACTTTTAGATCAATTGAATGAGGGGGAAAGGGGTTGCCCCATGACAGACCGACTAGCAGTGAGTACGAGTTAAAAGAAAGAGTTTAAAAATAATGAAATTTTTCGGATAGTAGTTAAATCTGTTTATGAAAAAACAACCACTGTCCTTATAAAAAATAGTAAGAAATTATAATAAATACTAGACCAAAAAGACAAATAATTAACTTTAAATTTAAATGGTGTTATAACTTAACTGTTAAGTTACTGTATTGAAATGGTAACCGTTACCCAAGATTAGATATAACATTGGGTTTAACACACAGGTGGAGGTTACCATACATTCGAATTTAACACTAATGCTTCTTTTTTGTGTGTACATAAGGTAAAATTTATTATATTCTGTCGAGTAAAATATTCAAATATTCCAAAAACATCGAATAGCAGAAACATAAATTTCGAAAGCTCGACACTCGTCGAATTCCAAATCATATGGTATATCCTTTGATGGGTTACATCAACACAACCGAGTGCACGAATTACAGAGTGGAAAATTTTCAAGGTCATTTCCAGGGGGGTGAGAAATTGCAAGTGCGGGTGAAAGTGCTGGGCCAGTATAGTAAAACCTTCAAAGAGTTTAGAGTTCTCATGCCAAACATTTTTTTATGAACTTTACATTTTTACCTTATCTCGGTGTTTGTTTGCCTAGATTTTAAACTATAAATCGAAGGCGATTGATAAGTTCTCATTTAATTTTTCAGTGAAATTGTAGCTAAGTCTTAAATAAATAATATAATAAAAATTAAAATTTATGTTTGATTCTGTTCTGCTAAAAAATAATATGTTATGTTTTTAAAAAATTTATTAAAAAGAATGAAATCAGATTCTTGAGTTATAGTTGAAAAGTAAGCAAACAAACTTGAAGTCAAGGAAAAAGTATAAAAGGCCTGAGAATGCGAAAAGCTTTGGAGCTTTTACTACACTGTCCCAGTGCTCTCACCCTGACTTGGAATTTATCACCCCCCCTGAGTGCTTGTTGTACAGTATTATTCACAATGTCTCCGTCACGGAAAATTTCAATACACAGAATTCAGTTATTAACAGCTTTATACTTCTGAACTATAGTTGCGCATTGACATAATTGCTATCCGGAAATACGTAATGGTAAACGTTCATCAAATTTGGGTTCAGCATAATATCTACGTCAGAAACAACCGTCAAATCTCGCAGGGAAACAAGAGTTTTGAATTTGTAGGCCTCTGATATTTAATCATGCTGATTTATTATTTCAGTAAAATTACTCCTCATTTGGTAGCTCCGCAATGAATTTAATAATTTTCTCCTTTAGATTAATTTAAGATGATATATCAAATTACATCGTTACTCGTAATTTTACTAAAAAATAATGTACAACATAATTTAAATATTTACGCAAAAATTTCCATTACTTTCGTTAGAGAAGACCACCCATTATTTTCTTAAATGACACCCTAAGGATTTTTGTTACTTAATATTAAACATATTTATCTATACATACAAATATACATGAGCAGCGATTTATATCCTTTTTAAATATTTCGGTTCTCGTGTATATTAATTCTTTACGCTTAATAAAAATTTTCACATTTTTTCTTAGGGATATATATATTTTTTTTTTTTTTGGTACGATAAAATATTTTATGTGGCTTAACAGCTCATTGCCTCTTGTGCCAAAGAGTCTGACAATCTCAAAGACTAAACAATGACTTTTTTGTGGCACATGCGCTTTATGGTTACAATATTTTTATAAACAAAAAGTCACCCCTCCTTTCTCTCTCACTCATAATAACAACAATATACAGACGTACGTACATACATCGGCCGAACATCTATCACAAACTGCCACAGTTTTTTATTTATATTAATTTTTTTTAAAAAATTACCACTTTTGTCAAAGCTGCGAGTACGTACGTACATGTGATATTTCTGCGACGACATGCAGTACGATTATTTTTGTTTCGAGTGTAACAAGGGTGTTAATCTAAAACAAAAGATCACATCAATTTAATGTTTAGTGTTACAATTAAATAAACCAACAAAAAAGAATTCCAGAGAACAAAAAAAAAAAAAAAATAATGTCTGTATGTATGAATAATATGTTCACATCTGCTTCATTCATGGAGGTTTTTTGTTTGTGTTTTTCCTTAAAATTAAAATATTACTAATGTAAATAATCATCATCATTTACATCATGTTTTGTTTTCCCAAAATTTGATTAAAAAAAGAGTTGTTTATGTTTGTATTTGGAAGGAATTTATAATGGGTTTTAAAATTGTTTCTCATTTCTTTCTTCTTGTTTTAATAAAAACAATAAAAATTTTATAAAGAAAAATAAATTTTTAATTTCTGTTGAATGTTTGTTCATCATTAATGGTTTTGGTAATAAAGTATTTCATTTAATTAAAGCGCAGAAATGTTTCCAAACAAAAGACTTTTAAATTAAACTTTTTGAATTTGTAAAAAAAAAATAAAATAAAAACAAAAGCATTTTAGTATTATTCAGGATAAGGAAGCATCCATTTCAAAATCTTGTTTCTAACGATTTTCGTCAATATTTTTTTATGTTAAATTCATAACATAAATCTTTTAAATTATCTGTATATTAAGCATAACACGAGCACGGAGGAGTGTGAAAATTGAAATATTTATGGAGGAAAAGTGTAGAATTTTTAAAATTTATGTATAATACGTGTTTAAAATAAAATAGAACAAAATATTAATAATAAACAATTTTATAAGAGCCTAAAGATATGCTAATCAATTTAAGCCGATTAACAATTCATCGAATTTCATTACAATTGTATATCACACGCCCTGTGTTGAATTGTGAATTGCCTAAAATTGATTAGCATACCTTTATGCTCTTATAAAATTATTTATCTATAATATTAAAAGGCTAGGCGATTTCTTGTGACTGATGTTTTGTTTCACCGTTTTATCCCGATTTTGACCAAACGTATATTATCTGAAAGGTATTTTTTTAGCCGTTTTGCAGATTTACAGATTTTTAAATTTTTTCTTTTGTTTTGAGTAAATTGCATTTAAAGTTGCTACTAACACATACATAAAATTATACAATGCTATGTGTGTGTTTATTAAATTTGTTAATGAGTTTGGTTTCTGCATTCACAATAATAATAAACCAAAAAAATGTTGAAATGTTGAAAAACACTGAAAGATAAAAAAAACTCTTAGAATTTGCACTCGAATTTCGAGTGCTGACTTATACTAGTATGTATTAATGCTATAGTTTCTAGAAATAGAAAATAATTTTATTAAATTAAATAACACCTTCTGTCATAACTTTATCTCCCCAGTACTGTAATATTAATAAGATCTATTTCTTGTTGTACTACATTCTTTTAATAAATAATTAATTAAATTAAATTAAAATTAAATTTTATAAGCAGGTTTGGACATCATAATTAGTTGTGACACATCCCTATCGGTGTGGTCCGCTTTTGCCACAATTAAGAAAGTTAATATCATCCGATTTTCATTATTTTGTTATTTTATTTAAAATCTGGTAAAATTCTTTTCACTGTGGCACCTCCCATACAAAGTGAACTTTTAATATCATATATACTATGAGAGAGATAGCTTCGGAAATGTTCTGAGATCACGTTATTAATATTAGTAACCACATTGGATATCTGGTGGAACGGATAAGTGGGCGTGGCACCTCCCTTACAAAGTAATTATTTAATATAACATTTTTCGAGTACTATGACCGAGACAGTTTTTTAAATTTGTCTGCGGTCATGTTTTATGAATATCATAAATATGGAGTACTGTAATAGTAAGAGCCTTGGGGCTTTGCACGAACATATAAATTATTCATGTGCTTAGTCGAGCAATAAATGGGCGTGATCTAAGAAGAGGGCGTGGCATCACCCATGTAAAGTAACTGAAGAACTATAAAAAGTAAAAACTTGACACTTTGTACGACTCTATCAGATATTAACGTGAGAAAAATGGGCAGAATGGTATTTGAGGGCGTGGCACCTCCTATACAAAAAAATATGAAGTACTACGAATGCGAAAGTATTTAAACTCTTAACAAGTATAATGTGAGTAGTCCTGGAACATATAGGTGGAGTAGCCAAATTCAAAAACAGCCAAAACTAAAAATCGCCAAAACGAAAAATCGCCAAAACCAAAAATCGCCAAACAAAAATCGCTAAAAATGGCAACATTAAAAGTCGACAAAAGCAAAAACCACTAAAATTAAAAAAGGCCAAATGATAATCTAAATTTAAGGACAATCGTTAAGTGTTGCCGGATTTGATTGGAAAATGCATGCTTTTCTCATGGGCAGTTATATGTAGCTTGCTTCAAAGTAGGAACGCCGAAATTTTTTTTAATACATTGAGTACTGTTATTGTTAATTGTTATTTCGATTGCAGCAACAGATATTTAATAACAGTTAGCAATTTTCTATTGTGATCAAATGTTCAGTATTAAGATAACAGAATTGTGGTCATTATCAACTCGCAATTTGGTTATCAACTACATAAACATTCGGTTGGTAACAAAATCGATTGACACCGTGCGTTTATTTTCTGTGTGTTAGCCGAAAGCGTTAAAAACGGATGATCAGAAAGTCGAAATACGAAATAAATGTGAGATAGGTGCAAGTTCAAACCTCGCGGCTGCATTTGTAAAAGTACCCTATAGAAGCAATCTAATCAATTAGAACATAATTTGTATTAAAACTTCAGTATAAGTGATTATGTTAAGACTGAAATTAGACACACAGAAAATAGACTCATCCCGGAAAGATGGGCGGGCAGATGGGCGGACGGACAGACGGACATCGCTATATCGAAGCGGGTTGTTATAGGGATCAATAATAAATATACTTTCTGGGGTCGCAAATAATTTGTTCGATGTGTTAAAAATGTAATAATATAAAATTTTAAAAAATGGATAAAATTTAAAAAAAAAATATTTTCAATGTGGTCAATTGGTGCAAAAAAAATACTCAAATTTTGCAATTCTTTTTAATTTTTTCAAGGTTTATAATTTTTTTTTAAATTGTGTCATTTTTATAAAAGCTTATCTTTGATGAGGTGAAGATGAGCTTTGATGTTCCTTAGATCCACAAAATATGTTTCGCAAACTATTTGCATAAATCCCAATTAAAGCCGTATTCAAAATCCAGAAATTGCTATTCGTTCCATCCTATAGTCGTATACATATATGAATGTTCATCATTCCCTTTGCAAAAGTATTAATTGGAGACCAGAGGAATACTAAATAAATTCTGAAGAAAATCTGATAAAAATTTTGTTAACAATATAACAGTAAATAACATTTCTGAGTTTCTGGGTTTTGTATTTCAACAAATATCAAGTGGTCCAATTATATATCTTCTAAAAAGATAACTTTTTGCTTCAGCTTTTACCAATTTCTGAAAACTGTGGCTTTGGCATATAATCCGTTTTATATATCAAATTCATATTTCTTCTTTTTTTTTTTTTTGTTTCTTCTTAAATACCATAATTAACCATTCATTTTCAATAATACATTTATTTAAAAAAAAAATTCCTTTTTTATCAGCCTCACTACACTTCTCTACTATAAAGATATAAAACCCATTTCAAATCTCTGCTGTTCATTTTCCTATAAATGCCATATTTTGACAACATCACAGAGGGCTGAAAATCATCATTGAAAAATCATAAATATCATTTCTTATTTATTAGGTTTATTGCCGTGCAACTCTACACTCACTGTTGTGAAATGGAAGACCAGCTGTTCTAAAATAACGAACAATGATAAATGAATGAATGAATGGTTAGATTTAGCAAATGATTGGTTGCTATTTAAAGATTCAAACAAAGGTCGGGGTTCGTTCTACCTGTGTTTGTTTTACTCACACACTTTGTTGGCTGTACCTATTTGAGTGATGATATATTGTTGGACAATCGATGGCACGACGGCACGTATGTTCTAAGGCTTTGGTTAATTACAAAATTTTGTACTTGTACTTTTGTTATCAGTGTAAACGAATATTTTTATCACAAGTATTTAAAAGAAGGGACAAATTGATGTTTATAATAATTTAATTTTTGTGGGTACCAGTTGTAGAAAGTGACATTCAAATTAATATGACAATAAATATGACAATAAATAAAAGGTTTTTAATTTTCCAATATGTTGCTGTGAGTGAGCAGATAATACAATAAGTACATTCTTCTACAGGGTTGGAATAATAATAATATTGTAGTTAACTCCTAGACTGTTAAGCAATTTACACAGTAAATTGAATTTAAAATTTATAAAAAAACCACAAATACTATTTAGTCTTAGGAGATAAGTAAATTTATTTAGACCACTTCAAAAGTTGTTCAAAGCAGAATACCCATGAAATATATGAAATATCCAAAAGGCGATTAAGGCTAAAAATAAGTTACGTAGAGAATTGGACATAGGTAATGAAAAAACAAATTGTTAAACCTCAAGTATGGATCAGTAACAGTGAATAGCTGTATTGATCTGTAACCCTTGAAATAGCTATTTAATTAAAATGGAAAGAGGAATACATTTTCATTTACAATTTTCAATTAACTTTTAGCTTTAATGGATCTCTCAAAAGCCAAAGTCAAAATTTATGCTATGATTTTTTGGGAGCGCCTGTTACTTATTTTCGCATAGATGAATTTTTTAATCATTGACTTCTTTAAATAGATTTTCGAACTAACTGACATCTGAAGAACATATCTTTGACTTCATTTGAAGCAATATGCAGACAGGTAGCAATTTTCGAATGATCATAAGAAATGACACACATCCGTTAACTCAAAACCACCCCCAGAGTACCTTGAATATTGCAGTAAAGGTCAAAAATGAGTTCCATAACATGTCGCACAGAAACTTGTAAAAAAAAAAAATAATTCATACAGAGTACGTTTTCGTTGTGTAAACCTAATTTATTGTAATCGCATTTTGGTAGTCATACTTTCTGTTATATTATTCCGTTGTTCTTACTACGAGTAGGTATATCATATTTTCATAATTACACTACTGTTGCAAGACTGTTAAATAAAATGTCCTAAAATCTTTATATCGAGCCCATAATTTCAAATATAACGTTTTTTTTGGCTCTCCTGAACATTTTGATTTTATGACATACGCGGGTATTTTAGAAAACGACAGATATAACAAATAGTTTGAACTCCCATTTATAAAGTTTATCTGGTAAATACTGTTTCAACACATTTCTAGCTTTTGTTGAACACATTTATTCTTATATTGATAAATGCGCTGAAATGGAAACGTTTTTGAAGTTGTTGTTGGGTTCCAGTTTTATTGGCCCAATTTTAAACAATCGATCGGAATCAACACGATCAAATCGTAGCATTTTACTATTGTTATTGAAGTGAACTAACTGCCTAAGTAAATCAAATCTTTTCGACGACACTGTTTCCCACACCGGCGCGAAGCTTATGTTTTCAGACCAATACATTTTTAAATTTGACATATATACCACCGACATGAAATAAACTATAAAAATTAATTGACATATCTCTTGATTGGATACATTTATAGGCTTATTGGCATCCTTTTGAAGAGAGCATAAATTTAACTCGTCCCTTATAATGTCGATGGGAAAACACTTCAGTGTAGTCTCAGTCCTACACACAGAAAACAGAATCGTTATGGCTACCGAATTTATTACCAACCGAATTGCCGATAATGCCAGTAACCGATTTTCGGGTTCAGGGTGATTACAATTCTAGTGCTTTTACAGTAAATATTTTATCATAATTGGAAATTTGCAGATGATATTAAATTTCTGTTGATACAATCGAAAATACAGTTGTTTCACTTTAGACAAATTCAGTTGGCAAATATTTTTTCTGTGTGTAGGCAGTCCTAGATAATTTTGTAGATGGTTCAGCAGTAGTACTAATAGAAGCGGTAACATAAATCCGTTGCAGTACCAAAGCTTTGCCTGGTGGTAAATGCAGTAGTTCGATTGCCATTGAGTGCAAGTTCTTCTATCAAGTCAGGTGATACCCATAATTCCTCATCAGAGCTTTCATCCTCATTCGCCTCTAAGTTAAACGTTAGCTCGAAGGCATAGTCGTCGTCAGAAACATCAAGACCATCTTCGCTATCTTCCTATTCTAATAGAATATTTTCCACATCCTTAGTACTCAGATTGTGCACTTTACCACTCATTTTGATACCAAGAACAAAGCGTTGACATTGGATAAAAAAATGGTAAAAATTACATCGATATATAAAATCAAGGAAATTTGCTTTACAGAAAAGTATATAATTGATTTTTGAAATATATTCTATTACCTTTAATTTTAATAGCCAAAAACTTTAATTTTCGTAAATTAATTCAAAGAGTGCAAATTGTACACGTGTGCCACTCGAATGAAATAAATATAAAAGTATTGACATATCGCACCTTAAATGCAAAACAGTCACAACTCAAAATTTTCAAATTTTCAGGAGAGGCAAAAACTGTTTATGTAAAAATGATTGTATTATTTAAAAAAATTTAGTTTCATTATGAAAAATATCCATTTTAAGGAAAGTTTTGCTATAATTTTTTTTAATTTATTTTGTATTTGTGGAAATAAAATATAATTTTGAGTTATGACTTTCTGACTGAAATTTTTTCATTTGACTAGTGATATTATCTCAAGTTATGCCCCAGATATAACATCATTTTTCCTGTTAAAGAAGATAGTTATGAGAAATAAATTTTTGCAGTAGATAGAAGTGTGTACTGTGAATTAATTTATGGAAAAAAAGTCAATTTTGGGAAATTTTGAGTTGTGACTCTTTTGTATTTAAGGTGCGATATAGTAAGCTAATTGGCTACTAAACCGTTAGAATGCTTTTTGCCAATCTACATTGCCTTGCGATATTTTTACACTCGTTTTAAGGGTATGTTGCAGAAATACAACACAGCGCCGTAAATTTTTTTCTACTTTTTAAATATATGTATTATTCTTAATACATAAGGGTATCGCCAAAATTTTTTATTGAAAATTCTTCGTCGCAGCAACATAAAGTTTAGAAACCATTGTAAATTTAAAGCTTACTTTTGAAATTATTTCAACCGCAGCAGGAAAAAAGGCGAAGATTTTAGAGTTATCTGATGTCAGGGGAAATATATGTATAACTGAACACGTGTTTACCTTATAGGTAAATATCTAAACGATTTGTTTTACTATTAGTGTTATTATTATTTCTTCACTTTTCAATATAAGTCTTTTTTTATCCTGCTGTTTTTACTACACTATAAAATTATTAGACGTTTCAAAAAATAGATTTTTTATATTTCTAATAAAAATATCAAACAGCGATCGTATAATGAGTTCATCTCTTGATTGCCTATTGGGTTAAGAATATGTACAAGTATATTTTGAGATCTCTCTATGACATGATTAATTTAATAACAATTTTAATGAAATGTTTTTTTACACATTTAAAATATTAAAAATATAATCCATATGACATATCAAAAAAAAATTCATATATTAAAAGAGACAAAAATATTTTAACTGTTTGAAAACTTGTGTATCGTTAGAGCTCATCTCATATCCATATGTCCAATTAAGATTTATGTTTAACATGATAAAAATTTTTTTTACTAATTTATGACTTAAAACACAAGTTATAAAATACTTAACAACAGAAAAAAGAGTGGAAAACTACAAAACAAAATAGAATTAATTAAATCACAAAAGTATTTTGTTTGCTTTAGAAAAATCTTGTTAAACCAGCTATTAAGCAATAAATACTCGAAAATACCACATCGACCGACCACTACTTGTTAACGAATATTTAATTAAGATTGTGTGTTTTTTTTGTAGATGTTACGTTAATTAGTCATCTAACAAATTTGTTTAGCTTTCAACAAAAAGAAAAAAAAAACAGAAAGGGATTTAGCTTTTGCAGATTATTGGCGCCCGATAGTCATGCAAATTGAAAAAGATTCAATAATTTTTTTTTCAATTTATTTGTGAAGATTTCCAAAACAGATAAAAATTTATGGTAGCAACTGGTAGTTATTTAATGAACAAAGGAAATTTTAATTGAATTAAATTATATCTAAACATTTTCATTGAAAAAAATTTGAGTTTTAAGATGGTGGTGAAATGATAACAATTTACAAATTTAAATTTTTTATTTTTTATTTTATTTAATGAAAATTTATTATTTGGACTAACAAATCAGTTAAGTTGATCTTGGTTAACAGCAATTAGCTTCCCAAAAAAAGTTGACTAAAATTGAAAGATTTTTCTGATAATCTGTGTATAATTATTTCGTTACAAGGAAATAATGATTTTTCTGATAATCTGTGTATAATTATTTCGTTACAAGGAAATACTCAATTTCGTCTTTAGGGTGTTTTTTATTATTATTATTTTTTAAGTCTAGCAAAGAAGGGGTCCTGTGGAGGCCTCTCAGAAAGCGCAGTAAAATGGCTATAAGTAACAGTTACTTCAAGCCAACCTCAAACACAGCTATAAACTTATTTTATTTGTAACAACAGCGAAAATGTAATCTATAATATTAAAAGGCTAGGCGATTTCTTGTGACCGATGTTTTGTTCTACCATTTTATCCCGATTTTGACCAAACCTATATTATTTGAAAGGTATTTATTTTTAGCCGTTTGCAGATTTTTATTTTGAGTAAATTGCATTTCAAACTGCTACTAACACATACATAAAGTTATACATATGCTACGTGTGTTTTATTAAATTTTTTAATGTGTTTGTTAATTCTTCATTCACTTTAAAAATAAACCATAAAAGTGTTGGTTTGTGAATTCAATTGGTTTGTGAATTGAGTTGAAACATAAAGCTGTCTAGAAATTGCACTCGAATTTCGAACGCTGGAATCTGCTACTTATTATAAAAACTTGTCAATTATTTAAAAACCTTGTCATATGGTTTTTGATTAGATATTCAGTGGGTGGCAATACATTGGAAACTTTTAGAAAATTCTAAATTTACGAATTTTTTATTTTTTTTTGTTTTTTCGAAATCACTTTTTGGTGTGTTCTCTATCGAAAGATAACAAATTTGTCTTAAAAAATACAGTTGAAAAAAAATTATTTTTTAGTGGTTCCAAAACATTGGAGACTTCTAGTCTTCTGCACCAGAGTTAATTAAAACAATATAAATATATACAATATACAATAGTTGGATAATATTTTAACCGTTATTAAAATATTTATAATTTTTAAAAAACGAAAGTACCTACGACGGCAAAATAAATGTTGCTTACCAAGCAAAGTTTTTTTTAGAATTAATTTGAAAAACTAATTTATTCAATTAAAGAAAAGCCAGTATAACATGAACCAATCCTAATTATTGTTTGTTACAACAGCAAATTTTATTATATTTTAAACAGAAAATATTCTAATGGATGTTGTGACAAATTGCTTATAAATATAGTGGAATCATTTGTATATAGAATTCTATAATTTTATTATAACAAAAGAAAACCACACTTTCACCTTGTTTCGGCAGTTATAATCGAAAGGAAATTGCATGAAAGGAACTAGCATAGCCCAGCCCTCCAAATTCGAGTGAAAATTCTAGGAAATTTTATTTTCTCATTTAAAAAATTATTTCATAAGAGCCTAAATGTATGCTAAACAATTTTAGTCAATTCACAATTTAACATAGAGCTTTCGATATTTATAATAAATACACAAAATATGTGTTTTATGTATGTGTTAGTAGCAACTTTAAATGATTATTACTGCAAAAAGATGTTCGAGTCGGTGCAAGTTAGTAAAGATGGCGGACAGCTCAAAAGAAAATCCTTTCAAATGAGATATATTTGGTTAAAATCGGTTGGTAACTAAAATTTTTATGTCGGTCACAAGAAATCGCCTTGCCTATTAATATTATAGATTGTAAATATCAAAAAATATATAAAATCAACTGAGTATTCAAATTTATCTGACATTTGTGGAAAATATATGCTCGTAAGAGAAAAATAAAAGTAACGAGTAAGAGTATTAAATTCGTCTATGCCGAAGCTTTGCTACCCTTCACTCGTATTCTAAAAAAAATTATAACCAAGGTTGTGAACAGTAAGAAATAAAAAGACAGACAGACAAACAGAGATATCGACTTCTACTTTTTTAAGAATGAAGAACATACATATATACATATATAGTTTGGAGTTTATTCAATGAATTACAAATGGGCTGACAACTGATATATACCCGCTGTATAGTGATATGTGGGGCATAAAAATAACACTGGAGAACTTTAAAAAATTTTAAGCAAACACATGTGTTTTTAATGGATTAAAGGAGATCATACGATTGGGATAATACTCCATGATTATTAGAGCAATCAAAGATAAAAAAAAACAGTAATATTGCTCGTTGCGCATTTGTTGATATTCTAATTGTGAAAAAAAACCAAACAGGCTTTTTTCTCTCTGTACAGAATGATAATGCTTGTACAAAAGTTACGGAGCTGGTCAAAACCTGTTTGTAAAGCTCATCCCGCCATATTCGCCAGGCACTACTCCTTCAGATTCCCACTTGTTTTGATCTTACACACATCATATGAAGACAAAAACTGGTTCAATGCATGTAGAGCTTAAATATGTGAAGCCTTCTTCAGAAACGTTATTTATATCCTGCTAGAAAGATGCAGAAAAGGGAGTAGTAATCAAAGGACTATACCTCAAATAAAACTTTTCCACTCTTTGAAAATAAATGCCCATAAAGTTTCTTAAAATATTTCTTTCTTAAGGAGATGTCTTGCAACTTTTTTTGATTTCACTCATTTACAATAATAAACAGAGCAATCAGACGTTATGTTGCTTTTAACGTAAAACGGGCAGATGGACTAAACATATACGGCTATCTTCATGTTTGTGCTGCTTTCAACATTATTGCTGGTATTTTTTGTTGAATTCTTTCATATTTTATTAAACTCTACATATCTCTCTCTTCAAAACAAATTTTCACTTAATTTACATAAATTATGAAAAAAATTGCCCATTTTTTCTTCCTCCATTGTCATTTGCATGAATTATTGTTTGTCATAATCATCAAATTAAATCAATAAATATTTTTATTGTTACGACTATTTTGAAAAATGTAATAAAAAATAAAACAGATAACGCCGAAATTATATTCAAACACAGCAGGTTGCCGTATCGTTGCTCTACACTATAATGATTACTCAAGTATTTGATATTATTATCAGCTAAATATGTATGAGACTGAAAACAATTAATTGTTCATTAAAATATCATTAGTATTCATTGGTTTTTCTATGGTATTTTATGTGAAATATATTATTAAAAAAAAGAAAAAATAATAAATAAATAATAAATAAAAAATCATTTTGTTTTTGTAAACAATAGCTAAATTATAAGTTGATACTAAGTTTTTAAATATTTATAAATATTTGGAGCATCTTTAAATGCTACACCTACTCGTTTTATGTGAAACTGCATTAAATAAATATTTAAATAATTTTTTAGATTTTTAATATTTTTAAGTGTTATTTTACAGACATAAATATTTTTTGAGTTATTTTTATTATGAGATATTATACATATAAGAGATATTTTTCAGGCGGTAAAAATTAAAACGATATTTTTAAATCAGATAAACTTTTAAAGCCAAGACCATAAGTGAAAAGTTTTTTCTATAGGTGTGTAACACGTTGAAATTTCAAGGGAACTTATAATGTGGAACCTTCAATTAATCAAACACATTTCTTATATTCTACTTATGGTATGTCCTACCTTTCAATCCCACAAAAATAACATTTTTTAAAAGTGCTGTAACTTAGTAGTTTTTCAATTTATCAACTTTTGGTTTTTTTACGTAAAAGTGGACTTAATTTTCTAACTTTTTCCATTCTTGTTTATGTTTATATTTTTTATCCTCCCCTCCCAGAGCGATGAAAAGGGGTACGCAAAAATGAGAAGGCACACAGGTTGTAATTTTGCTTGAAAACCAGATGCCGTATCGAAATTCGGCGGACGGCGTTTTGTAGGTAATCACATCTGGCAGGTTTTGAACTAGGATATTTCGAAAATATCAAAAATTGACAAATTGGCTCGATTTTTTTTAATTCAAAAATTAGCTGTTTTTGGGTAGTTTTTGCCCCACCTCTCCCCCGGTAGTAAAGTTAGTCCATTTATCAGGATCTGCAGGATGTGATTATCTACAAAACGCCGTCCGTCGAATTTCGATAAGCCTTCTGGTTCTCGAGAAAAATGTTTTTGTCTTATTTCTTACTTCTTACGCTGTTTTTGTGATAGAAATTTACACCCTTCAGCGATAGGTGTTTACACATCAAAAACCGCTGAATATGGTGGAGGTAATATTGTGGTTTCGTAAGGTGTCAATCAACTTTAGGAAGCTGCGAAGAACAGTTGGGAAGCTAATCCCATTGAAAAATGTCACGTGGGCTGTGTTAGATAGTAATGGTAGACATTTTGGTTATTAATATAAGTTCCATAATCAGTCTTAAAAATAAAATTTGTTTTATTTTTTCTTTCTAGTTAAGAAAAAATAAGATTTTTTATGATATTTAAAAAAATCTTTTATTTCGAGCAGCAAAAAAGTGAAACAAATTGTTCTTACGTTAATAAAAATTTCAAGAAGTAAAGTATTTTATTTAAATCCTAGTATTTTTATTGTACATTAAAAATAAAATAAAACTAAATTTACTTGCTCGGCATTTTCGAAAAAATAAGAAAAATATTATTATTTTGATCAGCACTGTATGTATATACATTATTTTACATAATGGGGTAGTGATGCGCAAGTTACAGCCTCTCCTACTCAACTGTCTACCTCACCTTCTCGTGGTGTTTCCTGTTTTCACAGACGAGTCTCTGACGACCGAGTATGGGCGGTATATCCCCAATAACCGCGCGGATTAAATAACTGTCGCAAATAGCAGGCCTGTAGGCACAAAGATGGCAGCCCCATCAACAGGATTGGTCGTGTTAGGCTGATAACCTGATGCGTCTGAAATTAAAAATCATTCTCAGTACAACTACAAGAAACCTACGATCTGGAAATTCGATGACGACTATATGCTTTGAAAAAGGACTACGATTTGGAACATGGAATGTAAGGATGTTAAACCAAGTGGGCAAGTTGGCGCAGGCCAGTAAAATTTTGGAAAATTATAGACTGGCGTTCTTGGGCATGAGTGAAGTCAGATGGAACCAATACGGCCAGATGACAACCTCCAAACGACATACTTTCTTCTGGTCAGGAATGCCCAACGAAGAAGATATCCATCAATACGGAGTCGGAATATTAGTAAACAACAAATTTCGAAATGCCGTATTGGACTACAAATTTGTAAATGAGCGCTTGATGTTAATAAGATTTAAAGGTCACCAAAAAAATCTCACAGTTATACAATACTACGCCCCTACCGAGGATGCCCAAGAAGAAACAAAGGATGCTTTTTATGATGCCCTCAACGAAACTTTAGCGAGTATTGATAAAAATGATTCGAAAATCCTAATGGGTGATTTCAATGCTAAAGTTGGCTCGGACAACGCGGAATTGCAACATATTAGTTGAGTTGTGTGGAATAAACGAAATGAAAATTGGTGGCACCCTATTTCCACACAAATGCGTGCATAAAATTACATGGATGTCAGCAGACAACATCACGCAAAACCAAATAGATCATATTTGTGTTAGCGCCAAATGGAGTAACTCTTTGCGTGATGTCCGGAACCAGAGAGGAGCGGATATTGGAACAGATCACCACTTATTATCTGGAAGGATTGTTTTTAAATTAAAAAATGTGAAGTCAACCCAAGGCCAGACTAGAACCAAATACAATATCGAAAGACTAGAATCCCAGCGGCATCGTGAAGCCTTCCTAGAGCAAGTGCGGAATAACGTAATCGAACCACCAACGTCGGCAGAAAATGTGAATGAAAAGTGGAGGAATATTAAAGCCGCTATAATCGATGCCTGTGTTTTAAAGCTTGGAAACAAGGCAAAAAAGAACGAAGACTTTATATCTCCGCAAACATGGGATTTGATTGATCAACGTGCAAGTCAAAAAGATAAAATTAATTCCATCAACGATATAACTAAAAGAAAGGAAGCACAAAATCAATATCGACTGCTAGACAAACAGGTAAAACGGTCGGTCTGAGAAGATAAAAAGGAAGAAATACGCGATATGACCATAGAAGCGGAAAATGCAGCTAAGGCTCATAACATGAAAGACCTGTTTGTTATTACAAAGAAAATTGCTGGCACTGGTAACATACGCGCATTACCAGTGAAGTCCTCTGATGGAACGCTAATAACCAACGTCGATGAACAGTTGAAGCGTTGGAGAGAACACTTCATGAATGTTTTAAATATTCAAAACGAAAATGTGACCGTTACAAGAAACAATAACGGTACCACGCTGCCCATTAGAACAGATCCTCCATCAAGGGATGAAGTGATTGACGCCATTAGAACTCTAAAAAATGGCAAAGCAGCAGGAATAGATAACATAACAGCTGAAGTTCTTAAAACTGACACCGAACTATTTGCAAATATATTACAACCACTCTTCGTACAAATATGGAATTCTGAAACGTTTCCCTCTGACTTGACAAGTGGCATAATTGTAAAACTGCGAAAGAAAGGTGATGCAACGGATTGCAACAATTGGCGTGGTATTACGATTCTCTGCACGGTGATGAAAATCTTCATGAAAATAATTCTGGAACGAACGATTCATCAAGTAGACGTACTGTTGCGAAAAGAGCAAGCAGGTTTCAGAAGTGGCAGATCGTGCGTTGATCAGATAAATACGCTTCGAATCATTATAGAGCAATCTATTGAAATGCGGTCATCCCTGTACCTTCTTTTTGTGGACTACGAAAAAGCATTTGACTCCATCAAGAGAGAGTGCATTTGGGCTGAATTGGAGAACATAGGTGTGCCTAATAAAATCATTTCTATAATCAAAAACAGTTATGAGAATTTTAAATGCACGGTTCTACATGAAGGAAAGATGTCCGAGCCTTTTCAGACAATTTCTGGGGTTAGACAAGGCTGTTTGCTATCGACACTACTGTTTCCGATCGTTATAGATGCAGTAACTAATCGTGCGAATGAGAAAAAAGCGTGTGGCATTGTGTGGAATCCTTTAGAACCTGGTTCTCGACTGGAAGGCCTAGATTATGCTGACGACAAATGTGAGCTCTCCCACAGGTTTATTGATATGCAAAGCAAACTTAAAGACCTGGAACTTGAATCCTCCATAGTTGGGCTTAAGATAAATGTAGGGAAAACCAAAGAAAAGCGGATAAACACAACGTCAACAGAGCAACTAAACTTCTTGGAGCATCAAGTTGAACGTGTTGAGGAGTTTACTTACCTTGGAAGTATAATATCTAAAAATGGTGGCACCCTAAAAGATGTGCAAAATAGAATAAAGAAGGCGCTGGGCTCATACACTCAACTTCGCAAGGTATAGAGCTCAAAAGACTACAGCCTCAGCACGAAAATCCGTTTGTATAAAGCTTGTGTCCTTTCTGTCCTGCTCTACGGATGTGAAACATGGTTTGTAACGGAGTCAATACAAAACAAACTGCGCGCTTTTGTCAATAGATGTCTTCGCAGAATCCTTGGGGTGTTCTGGCCCAATAGAATAACAAACGAAGAACTCTGGGCGAGAACGGATATGTACGACATAAATGTGGAAGTTCGGCGAAGGAAGTTTGGATGGATAGGACATACACTTCGTAAGCCATCGGACGAAGTATGTCACCAAGCTTTGGTATACAACCCCCAAGGAAGTAGAAGAGTAGGAAGACCAAGAACCACCTGGCGAAGATCAACATTGGGTGAATTAAACAGGCTTGAGCAAAACGGTCTTGAAGCAGACGGTCCTGGACGAAGATACAACAACATTGGGGAACTCAAAGAAGTTGCTGAACGAAGAGATAGATGGAGTAATCTTGTAGACAACCTATGCCCAGTATAGAGGCGGCTCGTAATCGAAAGACGACGGCGAGGTTATATTATTATTATTATTAATAAAATATAACAAGAAAATTATAGTCCCGATAACTTCGCTACACGATACCCTAGATTATGAGTTTAGGGATTGAGTCTTAGGTGCAGCGATGTTGGGATTATGAAGAACCAAACATAAATGAGATCGTCATTTATTTTTAGGGTGACAACCATTTTTTTTTTTTTTTTAACTTCAAGACGTGCGAATCTAAACTTTAGCGCTCATAAATTGAGCCAAATCGAACAATGCTTTCTGGACGCGCATTGAGTTCAAAGTTCAAATATGAATTTATATGTAAAAATTATCAAAAAAATCATTTTTCACAAAATGTTGATATTAATAATTGCGTTTCAATTAAGCTAATTAATAAACCATAATCTAGAGTAAATTGTCTTTCTAATAAAATAACAAAATCTGTTATTGGTTGAAAAACCGCCAAGTTATGTCAAGTTCCCCAGGCAATAAATGCGTCGCAGACAACTTGATTACAGAAACTGATCTAAGATTTTTAAAGACATTGAAATAATTTACAACAATAATATTTTTGCATTCTTCTGATCACAGAATGATCTTACGTAAAGTGTTTTGCACTATTTCAAAGTCTCAAATTTTACTTTTTCAAAAACTTTGTTCACGAAATTTTTCGAAATCAACGATTGGGCTTTAAGGTCTTATTAACAAAATATATCTGATTAAAAATGCCAAATATTGTAGGTATTCTGTTCTAAATATGGCGAGGGCAGCGTTTTTATTTCAGCGAATTTGAAGAAAAATTTGATTTTTCATACTTTTCCAACTGTTTTTGGCGTTTTCATATTTCAAATATATTTTGTCTATTATACTACTTGATATAAGTTCTCAATCCTCTAAATTGACGTTAAATTGAAATACCATAAATGTGCCCCTTTACGGCCAAAGTCAAATTTAAGAATATTTACATTTTTTTAAAACAAAATATCGAAATGATATATATTTGTGGAAGGCATTCGATAAAACTAGTTGGTAGTATTTTAATAATTCCGCACAATAATATTCTGGACTTATTTTCTTAAAATAAAACGCGGGGTACTGTTGATGTCAAATTGACTCTATATGAAAATTTATAAATATTTTCTTCATCAGGATTTTTTTCTAAATAAAACAAAATTAATGTATTCATGAAATTCCTCAAATTTATTCGTTATTTTATGAAAATATTTAGATTATTTAGTTTTTCTATTTAACACAGCATTAACAAATTTGTATATCGAGGGCTTATATTCAAAAAGTGCTATCTGCTAATTTATTAATATTAGAGTAATTGTAGATTGATTTGCTAGAATATTAAGAACTAGTCGTACTAATCATGTATGATATCAAAATTAATATTATATTTGACAGTTATATCAGAGGACAGTTTTAAATCAAAAATTAATATTGCTGTCAAATGTAAATAGCTTTTTTTTTGAATATATATATCTTTATATGAATATAATAATTCTGGAAAAAAATTAAAACTAGGACACATTTTGAGTACCCCACGGGTTAATTTCAGAAAATAAGTCCAGCATATTATTTTTTGGAATTATTGAAATATTATGAACAAGTTTTATCGAAATCCTTTCACAAATATATATTATTTCGATATTTTGTTTTAAGAAAATGCAAATATCCTTGAATTTGACTTTTGACCATAAAGGGGGACAATTTATAGTGTTTCAATTTAACTTTCAATTACAGGATTGAGAATTTATATCGAGTAGTATAATATTCTGGCAAAATTTATTTGAAATACGAAAACACAAAAAAGATGTAGCCTAACAGTTGAAAAAGTATGAAAAATCACATTTTCCTTCAAATCCGGTGAAAGAAAAACGCTGCCCTCGCCAAATTAAGAACAGGATACCCACAATATTTGGCATTTTAAATCAGACATATTTTGTTAATAGGACTTTAAAGTCCAATCGCTGATTTCGAAAAATTTATTGAAAAAAATTTTTGAAAAAGTAAAATTGGATATTTTTAAATAGTGCTAAGAAATTGTGACATTAATTTAGAATGGCATAATAATAGACGAGGTGCAAAATACTTTACATAAGATCTTTTTGGGATCAAGAGGATACAAAAATATTATTGTTGTAATGTATTTCAATGTCTTTAAAAATGTGAGCTCGATTTTCTTAATCAAGTGGTCTGCAACGCATTTATTGTTCACGCATTTTGTTGTTTTAGCAGAAAGTTAATTTACTCTAGATTAAGGTTTATTAATTAATATAATTGAAACGAAATTATTAATATCAAAATTTTTGTGAAAAATTATTTTTTTTTTATAATTTTTACTTATAAATTCATATTTGAATTTTGAGCTCAATAGGCGTCCAGAAAGCATTGTCCGATTTGGCTCAAATTTTGCACACTAAAGTTTTAGATCCAGTATTACAATAATCCAAACCGGACACCTCAAAATTCGACCAAAAATTTTTTCCATAAAAACCGCTGTCATCCTAATGTAGATATATTCAAGTCCATATCGTAAGTGAATATTATATGGGGACTGAGTTTAAAAATGACCTCATTGTGACCATATTTTATGAAAAAAATTTGTTGCTTGAATATCGTTAAATATATTTAGTTTTATATAGGAAATCAGTTTTCTTGGAGACTGTGACTAAAAATGTATCTACACATTTTATTTTTCGGCTGATGATTTTTTGATGTAAAAGTACATACTTGTGTACCAAATGTGACTCAGATATGTTTGATATATGTATATATGATTGAAACTTAGGCTATTTGATCTCGAACTCACGGGAAAAACTTGAATATATGATAGGCCCGAACTTGCAGCGAT
Source organism: Cordilura impudica (assembly GCA_963682025.1). Classification (NCBI taxonomy): domain Eukaryota; kingdom Metazoa; phylum Arthropoda; class Insecta; order Diptera; family Scathophagidae; genus Cordilura; species Cordilura impudica. The sequence goes on from OY821518.1 coordinate 94,150,476, forward strand.
TTTCTAAAATGTTAATGGGAATAGTTCTAGAGCCCTTTGAAGTTTATGTTCCAACTGCTTTCAAACTACCTTTACAATTGCAACCTGTAATTTACGCAATATGTTTATATGGATATGCGGTCATTATATTTAGTGGATTACATAAAACAACACGTTTTATATCAAGTCAACGATTTTATCTGGTATTATACTATGGCTAACTCGAAACTTTATTAACATACACAATTAAAACTCTTCTAATTTCTAAATCGACCATATACACATTAACTTATATTCAAATCAAACAAATTTTCCAAACAAACTTGCTCTATTGAAAAAAAAAAATCTTGCGCAAACCTTAATAATTAAATAATAAAATATCTAAATGTGTGGGTAATTATTCTTAAATATAGTGTGCAAAATATTCGGTAAGGCATATTACTTGTTTATATTAATAAAATTCAGCAGTTATTTTTTAAATAACAGGTATAGCAGAAAGATGAAACAAGCAAAACGACCTCATACTGTGAATTGGATATAAAATGTGTTGATTTGTTTTTATCTTCTTAATTTTTATATTTTATATTAATGTGCAAAAAGACGACATTTGAATTAAAGCGTTGTTTATTTAACAACAACATAAACAAAACTCTTTTAAATTTTTAATTCACAACCCGTTCTGTTTTCAATTTTTTCTAAAAACTTTTGTAAAAAAAAAAAAAAAAATTATAACGAAATTTTTGAAAAAACAATTTGAATGAAAACTGTTTTGCCATATTTCAAAATCAAACAAGTAAGAAAATTATAGTCGGTCTAGACCGACTATACGATACCCTATAACATGCCTATACCAAACCCTATCTCTTAGGCCCAACTAACTGGTCATAGAAAATAAGCAAAAACCAAATTTGAGTGGGATTTTTATTAATTTTTTTGGCTGCAGATATGAAAAAGTTCATATCGGCTGCTATATCTATATAGGGACTAGGTCCAAAAATGGACCGATCCTGATCATGTTTGGTAAAGTCTCTTGTATTTTGCAAAAATATATACAAACAAAATTTGAGAAGAATCAGTGCAATAGTTTTGATTTTTAATAGTTTTAAGTGAAGATCGGGAGGCAGCTCTATATGGGGTCAAAGGGACCATTTTTGGACTACTCATTAATGGATGTAATAAACGCATTCAAACCCAATTTGAGTAAGATCTGTATGACAATTTGGATCTTATGGCAATTTATGTCGGTTTCATATGGTTAATTTGTAAGGGGGCTAGGTCTGAACATGGACCGATTCTCACCAATTTCAACAGTGTTTATCCCATGGCCGATAAAAGCTTATGTACTAAATTTCATCAAAATATATTAATATTTGCGACCTGCAGTTTGATTACAAGTTTTACATGGACACACAGACGGACGGACGGACGGACGGACGGGCGGATATTGTTAATTCAACTGAGAAAGTGATTCTGATTCGATCGGTATAATTAAAGATGGGTCTAGGTCAAATATTTTTGGTTGTTACAAACAGCAGCACAAAGTCATTATACCCAAACCACATAGTGGTATAGGGTATAAAAAAAAAAAAAAAAATGTTCTGAATCTGTCAAAATGTATACCGATCGCACCATTTGCTGGAGATGTTTACGAGGTCGTACACAGAACAAAAGAAAATACAACAAATTTGGGAGAAATTTTCTTTATTTCTAAACCACATGGTGGTATAGGGTATAATGACTTTGTGCTGCTGTTTGTAACAACCAAAAATATTTGACCTACTCCCATCTTTAATTATACCGATCGAATCAGAATCAATATCTGATTCGATTTAACGATGTCCGTCCGTCCGTTTGTGTGTCCATGTAAAGCTTGTAATCAAACTGCAGGTCGCAAATATGAATATATTGTGATGAAATTTGGTATTTGATCTTTTATCGGCCATGGTCTGCATGTGCAGACCTAGCCATCTTACAAATGACCCCTATGAAATCAACATAAATTGCCATAAGATCCAAATTGTCATATAGATCTTACTCAAATTGGGTTTGTATGCGTTTATTACACCATTAATGAGTAGTCTAAAAATGATCCCTGGGACAACTCTTCGTCATAGGCCCCATATAGAGCTGCTTCCCGATCTTCACTTAAATCTATCAAAAACCAAAATTATTGCACTGATTCTTCTCAAATTTTGTTTGAATATATTTTTGCAAAATACAAGAGACTTTACGAAACATGGTCAGGATCGGTCCATTTTTGGGCCTAGTCCCCATATATATATAGCATCCGATATGAACTATTTCATATCTTCAGCCGAAAAAATTAATAAAAATCCCACTCAAATTTGGTTTATGCTTATTTTCTAGATCCAGTAAGTTGGGCCTGAGAGATAGGGTCTCTAAACGCATGATATAGGGTATCGTATAGTCGGTCTAGACCGACTATAATTTTCGTACTTGTTTTACAATGATACACTTTTCCCAGCGTTATTCAATGTCTTTGGTATACTGTTTGTAGTGAGAACTGTCTAGCTCTTGAAAATATCCATCAACCATACCATCGAGCCATATACCAGCGAGAAATTTTTTCAAGTTTGGAAATAAAACATTATTTTAGGGAGCAAAATCTTGTGAGCAGGGTGTGTGATGAAGGAATTCCAATATTAATTCATTTTTTTTTTCGATATAAGAATACTGAAGGTGTGAACTGATGCATTGTCTTGTGGAAACAACATTTCTTTTTCGTTAAATAGGTAATGGGGAACTTTCTTAAAAACCTAAATATTCGTGTCTCCAAAAATTATGAAAACTGTCTTTGGAATTCGACAAAATATCTATAAATGGAAGCTGGTGCAGATCAGATAAATGGTAGGCAGATGCCTACTCCAAATTCTTAGAAAATACCTTTCAGCCCTTTGATTTCAATAGTAATGATAATGTTATAGAAATATAAGAGTTTTTAAGTCGTCCTTGTCAAATGGGTCTTCCAATTCCTTAAATTCCTACTCAAAAATCCAAAAAGAAAATAATGTGCTTAATAGAAAAAAAAAAAAAAAAACTCCTGGATACGATCAAGTATCTGCATCAGTAGCTAAAACACTGCCAAGTAAAGATATTACTAAGTTTTTAACGCAATATTGAGATCATACCATTTCCCGAATCAATGGAAATATGCTGAATTCAAAATGGTACACAAACCAAACAAGGCAGAAAATATTGTTTCATCTTACCGACCAATTAGTCTTTTAACAACGTTATCAAAAATATATTCAAGCGAATATTTTTACGGAGGTAAACGCCATTACTGGAAAGACAATGTATAATCTCAGAACACCAGTTCGGGTTTTGACATAATCATGGTACTCTTGAGCAATGTCAGCGTTTTAAGAAATTCAAACGTAAAAAATATTATTTAGCTGTAATTTTTGGGAATTCAGCAGACTTTCGGTCGAGTATGGCAAAAAAAATTTGCTTCCAGCACCATATTATTTATTTATGAAATCATACCTAGAAAAAATATATTTTTACCTTAAATTCAATAGCGAAATCTCGGATAAAAGTTAATACTGAGCAATCCTTTCATATTTCTTTTACGTTAAGAAGTCAGATTGTTCAGCTGATGTTTTTAATGGCGTGCAAGTTCGACCAATGAAACTTATGGAAAAAAATATTCAGACAAAAAGAGAACAATCAAAAATAAAAACGAGAGAAATGTATTGGCTACTTAGTCCTAAATCTGAGTTATCCCTGGAAAATAAACTTTTTTTTTACAAAACAATATTGGACTTCCGAAATACAGCTTTGGGGAATCGCTAGTAATTCAAAAATTAAAATTCTTCAAAGATACAAATCCAAAACACTAAGATTACTAGCAAATGCTGCTTGGTTTATAACTAATGACAATATTTACAGATTCCATATGTTACAGACGAGATAAATAAACATGTCACAAGATATCTAGTCCTTTAGCAGTATACTAATTCGATGAAACTGAAGAAGTGAATAGACTTAAAAGGTCTCATATGCTAGATTTACTAGATATGTGTATATAGTTCTACTGGATAGGGATTCGTACCAGGTTAAGTTAGAATAATATAATTAAATTCATTTATTGTTGTAAAAACAGATGGTAAATAAATGAGTTTAAAAAAAAGAAATGCGGCGTATAGTTGAAATAATACTACCGCTGCAACAGGTTAGCATAATAATTGTCATTGATAGTTTTTCATTTTTAACTATAAGAAATAAAAATTATCCAACGCACACCGCAAAAAAAGACGCCATAAACTTGGCTGCAGATGCTCCTCTTCATTGGAGACAATCCTCCCGTTTCAGTCTACTGTTTTGACTGTTCCTTTCTCTAAGGTGTAAAGTGGTGGACCCATGTCTCATCGGTGTTACCGAAATGACGCAAAAACCCTGCTTTATTGCGATGAAACCTATACAAAAACTCTATTGAAACATCTTCACGACGCTGTTTTTGTTCCACTGTAGCAAACGCGGCGCCCATTTTTCGGAAATATTTATGATTTCCAAATTTTGGCTCAATATGCGATAAATAGCACTTTTTAAATGCCTATCATTTCAGTTAGCTCACGTTTCTTCAGCCGACGATCATCCTGTACTATTTTGTGGCGTGGCCATCTCAATTGGTCGACCACTACGACGTTCGTCTTGGCAGCTCATACGGCCTCGTTTAAACTCTGCTACCCAATTTTTTATGGTCGTATATGAAGGGGCAGGCTCCCCTAGAGTAGAATCAAGCTCAACTTTAATATGGGGTGGACCTTTCAGACCTTTCGAATGAATATATTGAATTAGATAACGATGAATAATTTTTTTCATGTTCATAAATAAAAATGCTAAACAACTTGGCGCCTCGAAAATTAAAACATTATTTATAAAGTTGCCACTTTATACCACACCGTCGTATATTTACTATGGCTATTGTGAAATATTTAGTAAAGCCTTTTCAGAATTGTAGCTAAGCAATTTAGAAAATTATAGTCCGACACTGTAAGTTTACTGCAAGTTTAGAGAAAGGGAACTGTTAAGGCTTTTTTGCCAGCATAAATGAAAAGTTCATATCCGAAATTTAGGGACCTGCACCTGGATTACAGGATTTACATGGATACTCCAACAGACAGAAAGACAGAAGGGTGAGCGGATGGACGGGTATCGCTGAAAAAATTCTGTGGTTTTCTGGAATAACCGCGTATGTCCATTTTTGTCAGTTTTGATTTAACGATGCCAAATATATTAATTTTTAACGCTCTTTACATGTGCTTAATATAAAAAAAATATACACCATTTCTGAGTTTTTTCTTTAAATAACGACGTAACTTATATGTTTATTAAATTAATTTGCAGCACTATCGACGTATATCAACCTATGTTTGATCGCTGACATATTATTTTCTCAGAAAACGATACATAGCGACATACGTTGTTATTAATGAAAAAAAATGCTAAATAATTTTGGATTATTTTTCAGTTTATAACCACTTATAAAAACATATGTGTTTATTTCTTGTATCTTTTATCACTATCCTACTTGATACGTTATTATATTCTCATCCTAAGTCCCGTTAACTTTTTGTTGACGAACAAAAAAATCCATTTTTCAAGTAACAACAACTTATGTCTTTTCAAAGAAAACGACGTTTGTCGACATAAGTTGTTTTATCTGCACACACTTTAAGTGTTGTTCACATATTGTTTTTTTTTCGTCCATTTCTAGGATCTATGCCTCTGAAGATTTTTGACTCAAAATAATAAATAAAGTATTTATTGCCCATATCTACAGGACTGTTAAATAAAAAGCTCTAAAAACTTTATATCGAGCCCATAATTTCAAATATAACTTTTTTTTGGCTCCCCTGAACATTTTGATTTTATGACATAAGCGGTTATTCTAGAAAACCACAGAACTAAGAGTCCATCGGTTCTAGCCCAAATATTGTTGGTTATAAATAATTATTTTTGGTATATAATTTTAAATGCAATATTTTAAATGTTCTCTAAATTTTGTTTTGTTAGATAACGTTTTATTTAATAATTCTACAATAATTCTAAAAATTGTTCAATCTTTATTAAAATTCTATTAAAACTGAATTAATTTTGTATTGATCTCTTTTATTTTCAGATACTCAACTACCAAAAACAATAATGTATTAAAACGGCAAAAAATTTTATAAGACTAATACTTAATCTCTATATATTCAAACACCAGAGGTTACTTCCGTTAAAAGGTAGAGAAAAACTATTAAGGTAACCCTCAAACGTCTTTTAAAGCAACGCTTGCCATTACTATGGCACAAAATCGAGCGCACAAAAAGCGCTCAAAGCTAAAAAGCTTAAGTACCAACACAAATATGTTAAAAAGTGAACGGTTATCGCGAACGGTTAAACGCGGATTTAAAATCGTTGCATCGTTTTCGGCATCGTCGTCGTTATCACCGTTATCGTCGTCGTCGTTATCTGCATCGTTGTGTCGTTATACTACGGCTTTTGCATTTATATTATTAATTATAAATAGTAAATTTGAAAATGTCCTCACTCAAGGGATCTCGCAATCGCAACATCAACCCCAACATCCTGGATTGTCAGCAGCCAATGCCGCTCGTATGTTGGCCGGTACTGGCGGCAGCAGCAGTAATGATATGTCCTTAGTTCTACCCCATGATACCTATCCTGGCTTTAGCATAAAACGTTTCAAAACGAAACCAGTCAACAAAACCGAAAGTGGAGTCCCGTTTACGGGCCACTCATCGCTGGCATATCAGCAGCATGGTTCATACCATATGTTGGATAATGAATATGCTAAGTACTTTACGGTATTAGATGATGGTGTTGTTATGACTACCTCTGATATTTCACCTCTAGTCAATCGTCCGGTAAATTTAGTGGTCGTCGAAGAAACCCCCAACTCTACACAAACTCACAATATACAACTGTATGTTATGCATCGCAATGATATGCTAAGATTTCCCGGCTCAATGTTAGATGCTTCAGGAGAGATCAAAGAGAACAAACCAGCTGGCACTCGGGTGAGAGGTGTTCCTCTAATGCAAGCTTTCAGTAATGGCGAACTGACGACAGGCGACGTCAAGAAGGTTAAATATTCCATTATTGGTGGCAACGAAGATGGAGCCTTTGCTCTGCAAAGTCGTCATGCTAAACAAGGTGATGAACGATCCACTATTTTGGTTATAGAGGGCGATGACGAAAGTGGTGTTTGGTTAGTAACCAATCGTCCTTTGGATCGCGAACAGACTGCCCATTATGATCTCTCGGTACAGGCTTCCGATATGGAAGATGTAGATAAAACTGTATCGAAAATACAAATCAGAGTATTAGATGAGAATGACAATAGACCCGTTTTTAAGGCCCATGATTATAAATTTGCTATTGCTGGTCAAAAATCGCCAGAACTAGACACTAATAGCTCCACCACCTGGAAACGTTTTAGCATAGTGGGCAAGGTAGAAGCCACTGATGCTGATGGTGATAAAATTGCCTATCGTTTAAAACAACCCAGTAACACTGTGATTATTGTGCCACAAACTGGCGAAATCATGTTGGTAGGACAACCTTCTTTAGCGGAACTGTTACTTGATGTTGAAGCTCATGACCTAAGATATCCCAGTATGGTTAGTGCCAAGCCAGCTAATGTTTTAATAGAGTTCTTAGCCGCTGAACCGGTTTCATTCATTATGCAACATCTGGAACATGATGCCGTCAACGAACATTCACATCATCGTGAAAAGAGACGTGTCACTCGTGCAGTACGTCCTACCAAACGTATTGAATTTACCGAAGCCGATGGTGATACCGAAGGCAAGTCGGTATTTCAATTGGAAAAGGAAACCGATAAGGAAACCTTTAAGATTAGAGATGAAAATCCCTGGGTTACAGTGGAAACAAATGGTGCGGTGCGCGTCAAAAAGAAGTGGGACTATGAAGAGTTGGGACCAGAAAAGACCATTGATTTTTGGGTTATCATAACGAATACGGGACATAATGGTAAGTGGAAATATTCCATTTTATATTATTGTTAAGGACTTTTAAGAATAATTCTATGTTAGAAATCTAAATTTAGGCCTTTAGTTGTTACTATAAATTTTTCAATTGATTTATACCGTTTTGAATGTCCCCTTACCAACACAGTTCTTGAATTTTTGAATGCTACAATAGTTCATGTAGTAGCGTTCGAATATTTTTTTGAAATAATCGCTTTATCTTGAGTATAAAGATAATGTCATTAAAAGTTATAACTTTTTTTTAATAGATACCTAATATCGAGCTGTCAATATTTCTCAACTTTCGGATGCCGTTTTATTTACAATCGCGTTTGAAATATGCCAACAAAATTTTGGTGTTTCGAAGAAATTATTAAAACAACCAAATATCTATCCCCAAAGGTTTTTAGGATTTTAACATTATATTTTCCTTAATTTGCTCCAAATTACCAGTTAGAAACTTTTTCTGAATTGTTATGTTAGTTTCACGATCTTCAAATTAAGACTGTCAAATTTTCTGTTATTTTTATAAGGACAAATTATATGTTGACAGAACTTTCACTTAACAATATATAAAAATTAATATTAATAAAGTTGAGTTATAGAAATCTCACAATTTTTTCTTTCAATTTACTAAATTCTCTCTCTAATAATAAATAAATAATATTTAAAAAATTACATACTAAAACTCTTCTAAACCACATAAATAGATGTTTTTGATAAATATTATTTTATTTTTTATGTTATTTTAATTTCATAAATTAACCATAAATTATAATTCAATAGTAACATTTTCCCTTATTTGTGCACATAAAGCATTCGTGGTAAATAATCTAATTGATTTTTGTATAATTAAAAATAAATGCCAAACAAAGTTGCAATGCAAACACATTCTAAAGCCTGATTATGCCTGCATCAGATGAGGCTCTTTCTTGTGTTAGCGGATATGCTAAATTAACGCTCAAAACCACATGGTCGTTATATGTTGTATCATACGAATGTATGTTATGCTAGAATTAATCGATTTGTTGTTTAAATTTTTGAAAATTTTTCAAATTGAATAAAGTTGTTATGCTGGCAAAATAAAACTCCCAACTAAACACAAATCTAAAGCAAATATTTCAATATTTGAAGAAATATCACAATATTAAGAGTTTTTGTGAACAATAGTTAAATATAACGAAACTATTTTTATACCCTATACCACTATGTGTTTTGGGTATAATGACTTTGTGCTGCTGTTTGTAACAACCAAAAATATTTGACCTAGACCCATCTTTAATTATACCGATCGAATCAGAATCACTTTCTGAGTTGATTTAACAATGTCCGTCCGTCCGTCCGTCTGTGTGTCCAAGTAAACCTTGTAATCAAACTGCAGGTCGCAAATATGAATATATTTTGATGAAATTTGGCATTTGATCTTCTATCGGCCATGGGATGAACGGTATTGGTGAGAATCGGTCCATGTTCAGACCTAGCTCCCATACAAATTACCCCTATGAAATCGATATAAATTGCCATAAGATCCAAATTGTCTTATAGATCTTACTCAAATTGGGATTTGTATACGTTCATTACGTCCATTAATGAGTAGTCCAAAAATGATCCCTTTGGCCTCCATATAGAGCTGCTTCCCGATCTACACTTAAATTTATTAAAAAACAAAAATATTGCACTGATTCTTCTCAGATTTTGTTTCTATATATTTTTGCAAAATACAAGAGACTTTACCAAACATGATCAGGATCGGTCCATTTTTGGACCTAGTCCCCATATAGATATAGCATCCGATATGAACTTTTTCATATCTGCAGCCAAAAAAATTACTAAAAATCCCACTCAAATTTGGTTTTTGCTTATTTTCTATGTCCAGTTAGTTGGGCCTAAGAGATAGGGTTTCTAAACGCATGGTATGGGATATCGTATAGTCGGTCTAGACCGACTATAATTTTCTTACTTGTTTTTTTTATCAAAATGCTTTTTACAAGAAAATTCGATTCTTGAAGAAAAGTTATAATTCTTAATGCCTCTCTGGTATATAACCTTTCACCTTTGAGCTTTCGAGTTTCAATTTAATTATATATTCTTCCTTTATTTACATATTTTAACAAATTTGATATTCACATATGAGATCTCATCTTTAAATATAGATATTGCAACAAATAATACAAAGGAGCTAAAGATATTAAATAGTTTTTAAAGGAAAATGGGAGGAAAAAAACCTTCATATGATTTATCTGAAAATATTTATGTGCTCATAGGAGGTTTATTAGAAATAATAGACTATAATTTGGTGATTTCTTTTTAATTTCACGTTATTGCACTACATTCTCTTTTTGGCAAAGTAATTGTTATTAATCCTTGTTATGAAATCGATAATTTTTTCATAACCTGTTTATTCATGAAGAAGATTTGTGTGAGCTTTCGAGTAATATCCTCATTTTTATATAAAATTTTAAATTATTAGTTATTTCTTTTTCGAAACGTTTGACGGAATTGATTAATGGAACGATAAACACGCATATTGACTAAAGAATTAACGGAATTTTGCATTAAAAAATTAAACAAAAACTCATTCCACTGATCACTCTTTCATCTTGTGCGTTTGAGTATGAAGAATTGAAACTTAATAAAGGGTTTTTCAACAGGGACGCTACAAAATTAGAAAGACAGGGACAGAAACGGCGCCATATTTCTTGCCGCTCTTTTGACATTTCTCTTCACTAAGGTTTGCCATTTCACGATGGAAAGATATACGAACCAACAACGAGTCGAAATTATTAAAATTTACTACCGAAATTCGGAGTCAGTGGCCTCATTATTAAGAGCGCTACGTCCAATTTATGGTCGTCATAATCGTCCTAGCAGATCAACAATTGAGCGTCTAGCGGAAAAATTTGAATCCACAGGTACAGTACAAAATTTTCGCGTGCCAGTGAGACAAAGAAGTGCCCATAGTGTCGAGAATATTGCTGCCGCTGAGGCTTCAGTTGAAGAAAGCCCAAATGTGTCTCTCACACGACGTTCTAAAGCGTTGGACATTTCTGTGACGTCGTTGTGGCGAATTTTGCGAAAAGATCTTGGCCTACATCTTTACAAGATCAAATTGACGCAAGAACTGAAGCCGCTTGACCACCAGAAGCGTCGTATGTTCGTGAATTGGGCTGAGCAGCAACTTGAAAATGATTCGGATTTTCATCGAAAAATCATCTTCAGAGATGAGGCTCATTTCTGGCTGAATGGCTTCGTCAATAAACAAAATATGCGTTATTGGTCAGACAGCAATCCACACGTACTTCATGAGTCATCATAGCATCCCGAAAAAGTTCGGTTTGGTGAGGTTTACGGGCCTTCGGCGTCATTGGGCCGTACTTCTTCCGTGATGATCAAGACCGGCACGTTACTGTGAATGGGAATCGCTACCGTTCAGTGATAACCGAATATTTTTTGCCCCAACTGGAGGATATGGACTTGGAGGACATGTGGTTCCAACAGGACGGTGCCACAAGCCACACAGCGAATGTCACAATCAATTTATTGGAAACCAAATTTGGAGAACGTGTTATCTCACGAAATGGTCCAGTCGATTGGCCGCCTCGGTCGTGCGATTTGACGCCGTTGGACTATTTCCTGTGGGGCTACATCAAGTCTATGGTCTATGCCAATAAGCCAGCTACGAGTGATTAACTTCGTACGAATATCGAACTTGAAATTGCAGCAGTATCGGCCGATTTATGCTTGAAAACCGTCGAAAATTGGGTTAGGCGTCTAGACTTCTGCAAGCGTGCCCGTGGTGGCCATGTTAAAGAGATCAATTTCCATACGTAGTGGCATCGAACGTGCTTTCACAGGAATAAAGAATTTCATTGATATCCAAAACCCTTTTTGTTTTATTTAAAAAAACTTTTGTAGCGCTCTTATTGAAAAAGCCTTTATATATCAAAAACGGAAATTTAAATTGTTAAATTTCTTTTACAAAATGAATAACATCATTATAATTATTTTGAAAAAAGAAGCCGTGGAATTATTATAGTGCACAAAAGACATTTTGTAAACATAATTAACTCTTTTTTGATAATTTGTTTGATTCTTCAATGTTGTTGTCAAAACAGATGTTTTCAAAACAGTAACCTTAATATCAACGTACAGATTTGGTCTCATTCCTTACATGCATATATCCTCCTTGTTAAGGTGTAAAGTTTTTGGTTTGGAGAAAGATAAAGATAGCCTCATCGTGTGATGCCTATGAGTACTTCAATATATTTTTTGAAAAATTTAGTCCTTTCGAAATTTGAAGTTCTTTCAAAAGGTAACAAAATCCGAAGTATTTCATCTGGTTCGTCTCTAACGACACAATTCTATCGGTTGATGCTATAACGGATATATTTATATATCTGTGGTCGCAAGCGATAACCGCCAAAGTCGACTTAAGAGTGATTTGAGTTAGGTACGCTGTCATATTCTATTAAAAAAGCTTTATATTTATGTGAAATTCCCATTTCTCTAACACTGTTTTTTAAGAAGATAATAATTAAACTATGCTGACCTAAGTCGTAATGAAGCCCCATTACATTTATGTAAAAAGTTATTTTTCTCGAAAGCATGATTTTTTACTTAGGCGGTTATCACTTGTGATAGATATATTACTGTAATCTACACTGCCATAGTGTCTCCGATGTATGGTAATCTATTTAATTTAGAACTTTAATAGCAATACCTAAAATAGTTTGGAAATGAAACAATATTTAAATCTTTTTCCACAAGCCGCTGTTTTTATGGAAGCATTGGAATTAACACAATATTATTTAGTAGCAGATTGCAGCCCTCGAAATTCGAGTGCAAATTCTAGGAAATTTTATTTTTTCATTAAATAAAGACCCTAAAGGTATGCTAATCAATTATAGCCAATTCACAAATCAACAAAAAAAAACAAACTCATTTTTATTACAAACACATTAACGAATTTAATAAACACACACACAGCATTGTATAATTTTATGTATGTGTTAGTAGCAACTTTAAATGCAATTTACTCAAAATAAAGGAAAAAATTTTAAAATCTGTAAATTTGCAAAACGCCTAAAAAGAAATACCTTTCAAATAATATACGTTTGGTCAAAATCGGGATAAAACGGTCACAATAAATCGCCTAGCCTATTAATATTATAGACAATATACCACATTCAGTGATGCCAGCTTAGTGCTTTTCGCGTTAGCTTAAAGACACAAATAGCGTATTTTTCCATTTAACGTCTTTTATATAAATGCGCTGAATTGGCGCTTTCCGTTTGCCTTTTAAGTGCATTTAGCGTTTTAAGAAAAAACAGTTGATATTAAATACAAATTTTGAAGATGTATTAAATTTTATAAAAGAATTTTTAAAACGCAAAAAAAAATCAGAGTTCAAAAATTGCTTTAATTATTTAAAACTAAGTAAATGGAAAAACGAGGTAGACCGGATTATATTAGATTAAAATACTTAACTTCCTCAATTTTACTTACTCAAAAACTGAAGCCGACAATGTATAAAGAGAAATGAATTTTTCCAAAAAATCTTCAATACATATTTCCGTAAACTTTTTATTCTTATGGATTAAAATTGCAAAATTAATTTTCAGCCAATTTTGAAATTCTGTCAAATATTTTTTTAAAAATTAATTCACTACAACGTATAAAAAATATAAATTGGCCGGCATAATCATTAATAACTTTTTCCTGTTCCAAAACATTGTTTTTTATTTTTGTTTCCTTTAAAAGAAAACATTTAAGCCAACAATTTTATGTTAAATTCTTCTCTTGTTACAAACAAACTTAAATCGTTAAAGGAAAAATTGCTTACGTTTGTTTCGTAATTTTAATCTCCAGGCATGAATACAACTAGATAAAATGAAAATCAACTTGTAACTGTCATACGCAGAAGTTAATAAAATGGGGGGCAAAGAAAAAAAATAACATTTGTATGCAAATTTTGTTTTGCTGGTTGTATTACGCTTCAAATGAAGGCTGAAAAACTCATTTGGAAGCTAATCATCCTCTGGATAGACACAACAATAATTGCCTTGATCCTTGTTTTTTTTCTTTCTGTACTTTACTATTTTTCCGATTGTGATGGTTTTGTCGCAGTACAAAACATAACAACAACAACATCACTTTTTGTCATTGTCCTCTGTATAAAAATGTTAAGTTTTTTTATATTGTATTTCAAGTGTGACATATGAGTATTATCATGATTATCATCCTCATCATCCTAGTGTGCTTCCACATATATACAGTGATTCCTATGGGTATGCATATATTTACATACTTCATATTTATAGGAAGCCATTATAAGCAAATGTTACAACATTATCATTGTCATCATATACACTATATGTTTCCATGTATCTACATAGAACAACAAAAAAGAGTACTGCAGTAGTTGCCTGTGACATTATCCAAACGTTCAACATTTAAAGCCACTGATCGTGAGTATGTGGAGTTGCTGAAAAACGTACCCAGACAGAAGTATTTTTATGTCCAGTTATGTTTTTTTTTCTTTTTTATTTCTGTTTGTTTTTGACAGACAAGTTCATGACATCAAAAATATTTTTGTGTTATTGTTTAAACTAAAGACAAGCAAGGAAATAGTTGTTGGGAGCCTTAGTAAATAGAAATTACTTTTGAAATGTTGCCATGGTAGGGATTGGTGAAGAGTAGCAAAATGTTTCTCAGTGGAAGATTGTTTGGCTAATGAAGCCAAGAACCGAAACTTAGCTCATTTGAGAGTAAAGTGTAGTAGTGTAGAAAGATGCATATTTGTAATATTAAATCAAACATATATTTCATAAGGATATATTAATAAAATTTATTTTATTAAGCCTAAGCTATAATTTTGCACAAGAATTAAATGAGAAATCATAAATTTTTCTTCATTTATAGCTGAAAAACTAGGCAAACAAATATCAAGATAAGGAAAAATATAAAATATCATAAAAAAGATTTGGCCTAAGAATGCGAAATCCTTTGGAGTTAATATTATTCTGGCCGAATACTTTCAGCTTGGCTTGGAATATCTCACAGTGGGATCAGTAGTCATTATTAAAATTTTTTAAAAAATAAACGGATTTGTATATGCATATTTTTGCATATATTCTCCAAATTGCTCATTTATTGATCTTTCTTTATGAATGTGTATCTGATGCAATAAATTGACAATAAAATTACATCTTTTTGTATTTCCATATGTTTTTCACATTTTGCTTCAAATGAATAAATTTTTAATAACATTACTTCAAAGAACTCATTAATTGACAATTTTTATAAATGTAAATATGAATCAAAAAATTTCTATGAAATTGCATTTATTTTTGGTTGCATATTTTTGCATATTTTTCTTTAGATTAATTTTTTTGCTTATTTTAATGATAAGCAAGAGGTGGGTGTGGCAATAAATAATGACTGCGAAAATATTACAATAGTAATAGTCAACGAATTAAAAAATGAAGTCAAATCACTTACGTTTAAGAAGTCACCTAGGTGTGACTTTATAACAGTTTATCTTTTAAAAAACCTACCACATAAAGCAGTTTCCAAACTATCAACAATTTTTGATGCTGAGCTATTTTTTTAATGCTAAGCTATTTTTCTAGTATATGGAAGGTGGCTGAAATCATTATGATATTGAAAACAGCAAATAATTCAGATGAAGTAAGATCATATGCACCACTTTCATTTATAGGTAAACTTTTCGGGAAATTAATAAGTAAAAGATTAAAATTTATAATTCTCAATAAAGGACTGATACCTTGTCACCGAATTGAATATCGTGAGAAACACTCGACAATTAAACAAATACATAGAATAATCCATTCGATAGAAATCTCTCTAGAAAAGAGAGCCGTATTCTTAGATGTTATAAAAGCATTCGATGGTGTAAGTTTTGGAATCATATTTGAAAGATAGAATCTTTCCAGTAAAACATGAAGATGTGTATTCCAATCTTCATCTTATCAAATCATGTGTACCTCAGGGTAGTATACTGGGCCCAATTTTGTGTCTTTTATATACCTACGATAAGCCAGTAAATAGAAATTGTGTGATCGGTACTCTTGCTGACGACACTGTCACATTATCTACAGCACGGAGCAACTTAATGGCAAGCGAACAACTACAGACAGCTTTAGATGCAGATAAACTGTGGACAGAAAGATGGGGCATTAAATTGAGTAGGCCTAAATCATCGCACAGTAACTTCATAAGCAAACACACAAACTACAACATACAAATTCCATTTGTTAACTCTGCCAAATATCTTGTTATGACGTTAGATGCAAAACTTCATTATTATGAACACGTAAAAAGTACAGAAAAATGAGCTGGCTTATATCTAGATACTCCAAACTCTCTATACACAAAAAAATTATGCTGCACAAGCGACTGCTGGAAGCACCCTGGACCTAATCATACAACCAATACAAAAATTCCAGAATAAAGATTTATGGAATATTGTTAATGGCCCATGGTACGCTAGAATTGCCGACATTCATCGTGAATTAAAAATAAGCACCATAGCTTAAGGCTATGAAATTTCCGAGTTACTTAATACAGCGGGTCTGGAACGAAGGTATAATCGCTACAAACCCCATGACCTAATAGGCTGATTAAATTTGGATTCAGTTTTTAAATAAAACTCCTATATCTGTAATCCTTATTAAGAAATATTGTAATTAAAACTGAACTAATTGTTAGTCTATATAGCCTAGTACTAGGTAGTATTAACTTAAAGATGAAAAAAAAATTTACTGAACTTCCTTCGTTTATTTCTACAAGCATATTCCAGTGCTCGAAATTTGAGTGCAATTTCTAGGCAGCCTTATTTTTCAACTTAGCCAATTCAGAAACCAACACTTTTATGGCTTATTATTATTGTGAATGAAGATAACAAACTCATTAATAAACACATTAACAAATCAATAAAACACACGTAGCATATATATAATTTTATGCATGTGTTAGTAGCAACTTTAAATGCCATTTACTCAAAATAAAGGAAAAGATTTAAAAATCTGTAAGTCTGCAAAACGGCTAAAAAGAAATACCTTTCAAATAATATACGCTTGGTCAAAATCGGGATAAAACGGTAGAACAAAACATCGGTCATAGCAATCGCGTAGCCTATTAACATTATAGATCTTTTCGAATCAATAAAGCATCGATTTTTAGTCGCATATTTTGAGTTTTTTTCCTTTTTTAACAAATTGATAATTTTTTTAACTTTTTCTTAAGTATCTTTCGAAATAAATTAATTTACGATCAAATGGCATCGATGTTTAGCTATTTACTTATATATTTTATGCTTTAAATTCCACTTTTTGCATATTATATTAATTTATTAAACTTTTTATGTAAATGCCTATCCGAACTAATAAATTTACAATTAAATGGTATCTGTTTTTAGTTGCATACCTTGCATTAAATTCAAGCTTTTGCAGAATTTTTTCAAAATGCTCATTTATTGATATTATTCATCAATATCTACCCGAATTTAAAAATTTCAAAAAATTAGCATAGATTTGTAGTTGCATATTTTTGCTTATTTTGCTAAATATATAAGTTTTATGCATATATTGATTTAAATGCATTTTTTTGCATATTACACTAGCGAACAAGGTTTTGGACTGGAGCAACCAAATATCTTTCCTAGTGTAATTTGGTGGGCTGAAAAAAAAAATGTTTTTATCCTTTTTTTACATAAAAAATCATTAGTTTATTTAAAATTCAATAAATTTTCAAAAGTGAATGGCGTTATTTGAACGTCGCACAGTGGCGCCCGTAGAGCAAACGAGGTTGCAAAAATCAAAATTTTCATGTGCGCCGACGAAGTTTTGAATAAACCCATGTTATAGGAAACTTTTCAACGATTTCAAATATGCTACTCTTAATAATATCACATTTTTAGTTTAGAAGATATAACCGTTCAAAGTTGACCGACTTTCGGTTTTCAAAAAAACTCACAATTTTTAGTCAATTTGTTGCGATTTCAGGAGTAATATCATGAAAAATAGGTAACGACTCGCCTTGTTTGTGTTGATTGATGCATTTATTAAATGTATAATGATAAAAAAAAATTAACTGTTTGCTTTGTGTTTCTCCTGGTAAATCACTATTTAAAAACTATCAGTTTTTTCACTATTTTTCAACTTTGACGGAAAATAAAAAAAATCGATATTTTTCTATATTTGCTATATTTGCAAAACATATTCTTTGATTATTGCTTTACATAATTCAAAAGGTTTTATCTGCCCGTAGATGCCCGTTTGGCTTCTAGAGGAAAAAAAGGATAAAAAGACATGGTTGCAGAAATTGTATGGCGTGCATCCCTTACATGTTTTGACTGACTGTAGTTTGATCTAATAGTTTGAAAATTACATTTTAAGTCGGTTGTCTACCTGTGAGCCTCTGCCAAAGTCTACTCCCAATATTCTGTTACAGACACAGGATGCACAAAAAACTACTCATTGAAATTCGCAGGTACGCACCTCACTTAAAAATTACTTTGGAGTACAAATGGTCAAGAACAATATTGACTTATGGTCCCTCCAGGTAGGCACAAATCTTATTTAGACACGAGCATAATATCAAAATTGCATAATTCAGCCTAAATCCATATGTATGCAGGGAACAGGTAAATTTTTAGGCATGGTAGCATAAGCCTATATATTGCAAAATAAGAATAATGCCTGGATTAGTCTACGACTGAAAGTTGGCGCAACAAGTGCTGAAACCATGGCGTTAAATAATTTAAAATTATTTGAGCTGTTTAGAAGGTCAACCACACTAAAGTTTTTCATGGAAGCTGCTTTAGAAGAACTTGATAGCTCATACGGAAATATGAGAGAAGCGAAATTATAAAAAATAATTTTTATCTGATATATGCAAATATTAAGGCAAAATGGGTGAAATCTAATCGAACCATTCAGAACTTCAACTCCAAATACGAGGACTGGCTTAATGAAGACACCATCCTGGATATATTGGCACCACATCAACCAGAGGAGCAAAAAGAAGGCAAAAAAAAAGTATTGAGGAGTGTTCAATTTTCCCAAGAAAAAGGAAACTTGCCGATGCCACCAATGACTTGACCAGGAAGCATTTATCGGACGCGCTGTCTATTAAATATACAAAGGATAGTGAAAGAGTTAGGTCGCAGATTACAAAATCTGTTGCTGATGCAAGCACACTGCGAATAAAAATGATTAAGGAAAGCATTCCCACGCTCACAAACGCACACATTAAAAAGTATGGTTCCGAAGAAGCCTTGGCCTTGTTTATGGACTTACTACTTTCCAAAGAAAAATATGAGATACTACGGGCATCCTTGATGCGACACGGGGCTTACGTTTTACCAGGATACAAGCATATTACGCAAGCCAAAATAATTTCACGACCACTGTATACGGAGTTTTTGGAAGTCTCTGTGAAAGCCAATCTGCAGGATCTCATGGGCCATACAGCAAAACGGTTGTTGGAGAGTCTTCCTGAAAATGAGGTGAAAATTCTTCCTGAGAAACTGACATTGATCAGCAAATGGGGCTGCGATGGATCATCCGGACAAAGCGTTTATAAGCAAAGGGTATCTTCTGATGACACTACAATATCAGACGGAAATATGGCATTTTTGCGGCTAAAATCTGATGTTTTCCTACACTGGAAAAATCCACGTCCGTCATCAGTGCATTATTGCCGACCAATAATGCTTCAGTTTGCAAGGGAATCGGCAGAACTCATAAGGACCACGGTGAAGGACATTGAAGAACAAATAAGCAAGATTAAGCCTACAAAGCTGCAAATTGGAGAAGGAAAATATATTGAATGCAATTACGAGTTCCACCTGACCATGGTTGATGGAAAAGTCGTAAACGAAATGACAGGAACCACCCCAACATTGTCATGCCCGATTTGCAAAAAAAATCAGAAGAACTTTGGTAATTTAAACGATTCTACAAACGAGGAGAATTACGAATATGGAATGTCACCGTTGCACGCAAGGATAAGGTGTATGGAGTTCTTGCTAAAACTGGCGTATACCCTACCACAAGAGGAGGAAAACTTCGATGAACATACATGAATAAAGGATAAGGAAAAGATCAGAAAGAAGCAAATACAGGATGCTTTTTTTAAACAAGTTGGACTAAAAGTAGACTGTCCCAAGCACGGATGTGGTAACTCAAACGATGGAAACACTTCTAGGAGATTTTTTGAAAGTGATGAGGCAGTAACTAGAATCACTGGAATTGGCAATCAAATCGTGAAAAGATTGGGAACGATCTTGAATGTTTTAAACTGCAAAGAAAATGTCAATTCTACAAAATATGGAGAATATGCATCGAAAACTGCATCTCTTTTAGCAAAAATGTATCCACAGAAGAAGTTGATCCCGACCGTCCATAAAATATTGGCGCATGGCAAAGATATAATTGAGTACCAGTCTTTGCCAATTGGAGAACTTTCTGAAGAAGCACAGGAGTCTCTTAACAAATTTTATAAAAAATATAGATTGCAGAGCACATTCAAAGCATCAAGGGTAAGACAAAATGAGGACCTCTTCAACATGTTGGCAGCATCTTCCGATCCACTTATTTCATCCCTGCGGCATGTGAAGTCACGTATTAGAGTCCAGCAATAATCTCCAAGCATGCTCTTGCCCCAAAATCCTTGATAATTTATTTTCAATATATGTAACCAATTTCAAGCTTCTATCTACATAGAAGCTATCTGTTTCCACTGATGCATGCGTGAAACAAGTAATTCTGCGTCTGGCTTCGTTAAATGTAAATCCCGAATTAGATCATTCAGCTCAGCTTGAGTCACTAAATGTCGTTCATCATCAGCCTCATGCAAACTGCCACTGCTGGTGAAAGATGTTTCGGACTCACTGCTCATAGAACTGGAAATGACTAGTAATGGATCACTTGGTGGACGTTGAACTGGTTCAGAAACCAATGGGACATTCGCGTAACTAATATTTTTTCGATTTTTCATATTGAATCCAGCAACTTTTGTTAAACAGAAATAACAATCGGTTTGGTGGTTACTTGACTTTCTCAAAAGTACTGGAATTGAAAAATCGAAATACATAGATCTTCTTGCCATTTGACCCCTTATATAAAGGAGTTCTGCAACTATTGCAAAACATTGTCGGTGTCCACGGTTTTTCCAAGTTTCTGACGGCAAAACCAAAATAATGTAAATATGCATATTTTAATGATTCTGATATATCCTTTTTTTTCAACCAAATCTTCACCACACACAACGCGAAAATAGCTTGAATCAGTAACACACGATCTACCTGACATCCTTAAACGCTACTATGATAAAGATTTAGAATGAATGTGGGCTTCTGTCAAATTAACAATTGTGAAATTTTAGTGTCAGTGTTGACTGTTTTACAGTATTGCCAGCATGCGATAAAAAAATTAACAAGACGTGATAGATCAATTTCGATTCGAATTCAGCGCACTCAGATTAGTTAAAATACATGCTTCCCTTGTGCAGTCAATTTTTTTTTATTTGTAGACCTGTGATAATTATCATCAAAATGACGATTTATTGAACTTCTTAAAAATATATTTATTCGAATAATTTTCTTTAAATATTTACGTGTGGAAATTTTCTTAAAAACTCACGTTTAATACAAATTTTTCGTAAAGATCTATTCGAATCAATAAATTTTCAATGACATGGATTTGATTTGTAGTTGCATATTTTGCTTTAAAGCATGTTCTTGAATATTATCAGGAAAATACTCTTTTATTCAACTTTTTTCATAAAGTGCTATTTGCAATTATGTAGCATCGGTTTGCAGTTGCATATTTTGCTTTATATTCAAGAGTTTGCAGAATTTTATCAAAACTTTCATTTATTGATTATTTTTATAACGAACTAAAAACATTGCAAAAAATTAGCATCGATTTGTCGTAGCATATTTTTTAAATATTGCTTTAAGTGCATAGTTTTTCGCATTTCCTATGTTTTCATTTATTGATTTGTAGTTGTAAATTTTATTCGTATTTTACTTTAATTGTATCAATATCAAGTAAAATGACCGTGGCTCTTAGTCTCACAACTATAATATTAATATTTAGGCCATTTCTTGTGACTGATGATTTTTTCAACAGTATTCTCCCGATTTTGGCTAAACGTATCTTATTTGAAACGTATTTCTTTTTAGCTGCCCACCAGACTTACAGATTTTTAAATTTTGTTGGAGTTATGCTCATCGAAAATTGCTACTAACACGCACATAATATTATACAATATTATAGTTTATATGTTTGCAAAAAAAAATTTTTTTGTTTTCTGCATTCACAATAATCATTGAAAAATTATTTTGGACTAGCATACGCTTAGGGTCAATAATTTATTAAATAACAAAATAAAATTTACTAGAATTTGCACTCGAATTTCGAGGGCTGGAATCTGCTTATTAAGTTAAAATGCTTATTTGTGCATATTTTTCTCATAAAAAAATTTACTTTAATTAATTTTCTATATAAAGATCTATCCGAATCAATAAACTTCAAGTTTCAAATATCCATTTAAATGTATCTTTTTCCACATTATCACCGAAATGCTCTTTTTGAACTTTTTCGTAAACTTACAATAAAATGCGATCGGTTTGTAGTTGCAAATTTTTGAAAATTTAGCTCATTTTTCCTCAAAAGGGTATTTTTGGATTTTCTTTTATTATAATGCTAACATTTTTAAATTTTTTCATCTACATCTATCCGAATCAATTTACAATTGAAACGGCAATAATTTTTATTGAATATTTTTCACATTATTTTAAGTTAATTTTTTCACATTAATCATTATTGTTTGAAACTAATGATGTAAAGCCATCTAAGAAATATTTAATCATTAATTTAGTGAATGATGCTGTTTGTGGAATTAATGATTCGGAAGAGAAAATAGCGGAACTCATTAAAACCAAACTGAAAATGGCATTGCAAATAAGAGGGAATTCAGATATGTAAGCAAATGAGTAGTGTTGTTTATACGAGTAAAAATCTTTGCTAAGTTGTAAATTTTGCAATTTTAAAACGTTTTAGGTCACATATTTAGTGAAGTTGTTACACTAATAAATGCTGTATGTTTTATTAATGTTAAATGATAATACTACAAAATTGTCATAATTTTTAGAACTATGAATTTAAAAATAATTCAACACTTATTCAATATATTCTTTCTTCACTATCTTTAGTTTTTGAATTTCGTGGCCAGTCTTTTATACGTTAATGTGTTGATGTTGGAGTCTGCTGCCTGATTATTTATATGTTTTCCCTTTTTTGTATTGTTATTGTAGTTACTGCTTTCTGCACCCCTTACCATTTAGTTTGATTGTTTATTTATATTTTACCATGTGAATTAATAATTGTTTCTTGCAGAGGCCCCCTTTACTTCTTTTCTGTGTGTGTGTTGCTTTGTTTTTTTTTTTTTTTTTTTTATCAAGAACCATTATTTTCTCATTCCACGCAGTACTCGACTACTTTACACATTGCCAGCACATGCGCCTAAAGACTCCCTCACATGGTGTTGTTTTTATTTTTTTTTTTGTAAATTTGGTTTTTTTATATTTAATGTTTTAATAACGCCGCATTTTGACAAAAGAAAAAAAAAACTCATTTACTAATTGCTTTTTGTATTTGAAACATTTGCCAACATTTGTTAAAGAGTTTTTTTTTTCATTCCTTAAGGTTTTCCTTTCTTCCATAGTTTTAGTTAACAGTTGGACTTTAGTTTAACAATTAAGAAAATATTTTGTTGTTTGTTTCCTTTTTTCCTAAGAAAAATTTTGTTTCTTTCATTTATGTTCGGAACGTACATGTCGTCATCTTGTTTGTTGTTCAGATTTTAATTGTTGTCAATTAAAAATGTTGCAATTTTAATAATGTCTCTTAATGAAGACATGACCTTTAATATCTATGTTGTTGTTTAAAGTGGAATTTAATTTTATGCAAAGAAGTTGGATAACACTATGTCACAAAATAAAAAAAATTGCATGCACTTTTGAAGAGACCTAGTGTAGGTTGTAGGCCTTGTTGAGTAGATCATTTGTCAATTTTTAGAATTTTGAATACACCCTCAAAATCTGAAGTTATGTCCAAAAAACGTTTTTTTAGGACTTTATGGACTTAAATATTTTTAACTTTTTCAGTTGTGGGTCGATCTTTAATTTTTATACGGTTTTGGAAAGGCGACTAACCAAGCTTTCCAAATATATATATATGTTTATACTTCTAACAAACCCATGTGGAAATAATACCCCAAATATTTAAAATTTCCAGTTTTTTGGTGAGCTTTTTCAACTTTGGCGCCTTTTTTTTCCTAGACATTGTTTGGGAACATATGTTTTTATTATTTTTATTTGAAATTGCATTTAGTAGTGAGTAAATTGACACCTTGTTTTTTAAAATTGGTTATTAATTGTTAATGTAACAAAATTTTTATTTAATTATACAGATATAATTTTTCCTAGTATATGCTATGTATATAAACAGTTTTATATACAAACATTTTTACAGTTATTTTTTACACTTGAATTATCCTATATATGGTTTAGTCTCTTTTATTAAAAAAAAATAAATCCTTATCAATAAGCATTTGATTTAAAAAAAAACAAGGTGTCAATTTACTCATTACTAAATGTGCTTTCAAATAAAAATAATAAAAACATATGTTCCCAAACAAAGTCTAGGAAAAAAAAAGGCGCCTAAGTTGAAAAAGCTCACCAAAAAACTGGAAATTTGAAATATTTGGGGTATTATTTCCACATGGGTTTGTTAAAACTATAAATATATATATATATTTGCAAAGCTTAGTTAGTCATCTTTCCAAAACCGTTTAAAAATTTAAAATCGACCCACAACTGAAAAAGTAAAAAATATTTAAGTCCATAAAGTCCTAAAAAAACGTTTTTTGGACATAACTTCAGATTTTGAGGATGTATTCAAAATTTTAAAAACGGACAAATGATCTACTCAACAAGGCCCACAACCTACACTAGGTCTCTTCAAAAGTGCATATTGACTGTAACACCGTGTAATTTTTATATGAAAATAAAAATTAGTTTTTTATTTGTGATTGTTGAATTTATAAAAACACTAAGCAACTTTAAGTGCGACTATTTTTTTAGTCATTGTGGTCTGCTAAACACGAAAATATAAAAAAAAAAATAATGGCAAGTTTTTTTATTATTTTAATGTTCAGGAAGTAAGTTCACTATTCTAACTATATTTGAAGTTGGGAACAACTGATATGGTTAATATGTATATCAATATGATGGTAATTAAAAAATATGAAGTAGTTACAAAAAACGTTGAAAATATAAAAAAAAAATATGAAAATAATTCTTTTAAATTTATATTTAGTTTAGAATAAGCCTAATATAAAGTTACGCTGATCACTGAATCACTGACTGACTCTGTGCGAATAATATTTAGTTTAACAAAATTATCGCTCATGAGTCTCAGTACTATTATCTTGGAGCTAGGAACTTGAAAGTGGTAATATATGTCCCCCAAGCGTGGAGTTTTTTTTTATAATAAAAGTGCGGTTTCTTAAAAAGCGTTTGTTTTTTTAAATAGCACATTCACTGAAAAAGGTGCTTGATTTCAAAATGTACCATTATTTTCTCATTTAGTAATCAGATTTTTAAATCCTATTTTTGAAAGAATATTTTTTTTTTCAAAAGTACCTGTGCTTAACGAAGTACTTCTTACCCTTTCTTAAAGGAGTTCTTATTTTATAGAGAAAACTAAAAAAATATTTTTTTTTCTAAAAAAATTCATTTTCTCTAAAACTAAAGAGTACCTTTTCGAATAAAAAGTATTTTCTCAATATAATGAATTTTCTTAAAAAAGTAAATTTTCTTAAAAACTACCTCCTTCATAAAGTAATTTTTTTCCAAAAAGGATCTTCTTTAATAAACTACATTTTCTTAAAATATTTTCCTTATTGAAAAAGTTAACTTAATAGCTTTAAAATATGTTTTTTATTAATAGAAGACATTTTTAAAGCAAATGAACTTTTTTAAGAAAAGGTACTATTTTAAAGAGAGGCACTTTTTAAGAAAATTTACTTTTTTTAAGAACATACTTCTTTAAGAAAATGTAAATTTTTAGGGAAATGTACTTTTTGAGCAAAAGAAACTGTCTAAGAAATTGTACTTTTTAAGAAATGGTAGTTTTTGAAAAAGTACCTAAAAGGTACCTATTATTAAAAAAAAGTACCTTTTCGGAAAAAAGTACATTTCTTTAAAAAGTTCATCTTCTTAAAGAAGTACTTCAAAAAATACCTTCCTTAAAAAACTATATTTTCTTAAAAAAAGCACATTTTCTTAAAAACAGTACCTTTTTGCAAAAAAAAAAAAAAAAACAATTGGATTATTTACCACGAATGCACAAATAAAGGAAAACGTTGCTATTGAATTGTAATTTATGGTTAATTTATGAAATTAAAATAAGATAAAAAATCAATATTTATCAAAGAGTTTTAGTACGTAATTTTTTAAACATTATTTATTTCTTATAATAAAGTATATTACAAAAAAATGCGAGAATTCTATAACTCAATTTTTTTTTATTAATTTTTATATATTGCTGAGTGAAAGTTTTATATATATTTTCTTTTAAAAAAAGTAATTTTTCTTAAAAACAGTACCTTTTCTTAAAAAAGTACCTTTACTTAATAAAAGCATATTTTCTTAAAAGGTAAATTTTCTAAAAAAAAAAAACATTTTCTTTCAAAAAGTACCTCTTCTTAAAAAAGTACCTTTTCTTAAAATTGGAAATTTTATTAAAAAAAAATGTTTTCTTAAAAAACTGCGATTTTTTCAAAGATCTCCTTTTCTAAAAAAAGTAAATTTTTTAAAAAATTATGTTTTCTAAAATAATTACTTCTTTTAATAAAATACTTTTTCTTAAAGAGCGCCTCTTCTTAGAAAAGTGATTTTATTAAAAAAAAAAAACCCTTATTAAGAAATTTTATCGTAAAAAAGTACCTATGCGTCACTAGATTTTCCTAAAAAATTACCTTTCTCTTAAAATAAGTGAATTTCATCAAAAAAAAGTTTAAAAGATTCCTATCCTTAACCCTTTCACGACCAAACCTAAACTGCTAGAAAATTTTTATTTTTTGGATTCGGACTTAACGACCCAACATTTCTAAGCAAAAGTGTCGTCAAACATATTTTTTTAAATTCCTTCAATGGACCATATATATCCTATTGGTAGTCAACGGTCAAAATTAGTGAGCAACTAATTTACTCCGCTCAAAGCAAGCCAGTGATTTGTGTTTATTTTTTACATAAATAACTGTAGCTTTGGTTTTGTATTTGTTTTAAATTTTTAAATATAGAATACAGAGAATCAATTACCACTTTTTTGGTTTGTACTAAAAATGGAAAGGAAAATCGGGCCTTTTGTAAAAAACCTTTCTGTTTCACAAAAACTGTACTCGTTTCGAAGATTACCATAATTGATTTTATATTTTTGAGATATTTAGAATTTATCTGTTTCTAAGTCTTTTTATTTATAGTTTAATTAGTTGTTGACTTAATATTATGAATTTTTTAATTTAATAAAAATATGCAACTATGAAACATCTTTTTACCCGTGCTGAATTTTGCTGAATAATAAACCGATTCCAAATATTTTGATGTTTCTGAAAACCATAAATACTGGTCCATATTATGTCAAAATTTTAATATTTTCGGTTCAATAACGTCCGAAGTAATGACATCCAAATATCATTTAAAAAAAACCCAATTTTCAGACTTTGGGGTCACCGTCTTAGGTCTTGAAATATATGTGCCATTTTATTTGGTATGGTCTGAAAGCTAAAACTATCCTCTTTCGACTCAAGTTAGCTTTAAAAAAATTGGTTGGAAAATGTGGAAAATATAAGAAAAAATAAAATTGGGATATATATGTTCTATTGGTCGTGAAATGGTTAAAAAATTACCTTTTCTAAAAAAGTAAATTTTCTTAAAAAAGTATATTTTATGAAAAAAAAGTGAATTTTCTTTAAAAAATTCCAAGACTTTAAATGTAAATTTTCTTGAAAAAGTACCTTTTCTTAAAAAAGTACCCTATCCTAAAAAACATCTTTTCTTAAAATAGTAATTTTCATAAAATAATACATTTCCTTTAAAAGTATGTTTTCTTAAAAGTGCCCTTTTCTTAATAAGTACATTTTCTTTTAAAAAAAAGTTCCTCTTCTTCAACAACTACTGTTTCCTAAAAATTAGCAGTTATTAAAAAGTAGCTTTCCTTAAAAAAGATTATTTTATTAAAAAAACCTTTTCTTAAAAAAGTACATTTCTTTTAAAAAGTTAACTTTTACTAAAAAGTATCTTTTCTTAAAACATACCTTTTCTTAAAATTTACCTTTTCTTTAAAAAGTTTGTTTTCTTAAGAAATTCCTTTTCCTACCTTATCTTCTTAAAACAGTAAGTACCTTTTTTTAAAAAATACCTTTTCCTAAAAAGATACATTTTGTTAAAAAAATATGTATATATTCTTGATTATCGTTTCTTCAAAAAGAAGCTTATATTAAGAAGTACATTTTCATTAAAAAAGTAAATTTCCTTTAACATGTAAATTTTTTTTAAAGTTCCTATCCTTAAAAAAGTACCTTTTCTTAAAAAAGTACCATTTCTTATAAAAACACATTTTCTTAAAAAAGTAATTCCCAAAAAAATAACATTCTTTAAAAACTATGTTTTCTTAAAAAGTGCCTTTTTTTAAAAAGTACCCTTTCTTAAAAAGTGCCTTTTCTTAAAAAGTACCCTTTCTTAAAAAGTACCTTTTCCGTTAAGGTACCTACCTTTAAAAAAGTTCAACACGTACTTTTTCTTAAAAATTACCATTTCTTAAAAAATAGCTTTTCTTAGAAAAGCATATTTTATTTAAAAAGATACCTTTTCTTAAAAAAGTACATTTTCTCAAAAAGAACCTTTTCCTAAAAAACGAAAAGTTACTTTTAGAAGTCTGTTTTCTGAAAATTAAGTTCTTAAATGGAGAAAGAAATTTTAGAAAATTTCAGGCGAGAAGGAAGTGGCAAGGAAATAAATTCTGAGACCAAAAAGAATGAGAAACTACAACGTTGAAACTACAGTACGTCTTCCGGAATAACTCATTTCTTCAAATCAATTTTACCCAGAATTTGAATGTTTTTCCTCTACATTTGGCTTATAACATATTCTGTGACTGGAATCAGAAATAAGGCCCTCTTATTCGCATTAATCTCAAAAAGACAGCGACCAGTGAGTAATCCGATGAGTGTTTGACAAAACTCTGTATTTTCTTTAAGTCGTAATGTGGCTACCATCTCCCTCCTCTGGTAGGGAAAAGAGCAATTAAATATTATAAATAAATTATTAATAATTATTAGTAATTAAATAGTATACTTAATTTTGTCAAATTTAACATAATTACATATTTTTTTTTATCTGTAAGCGAATATTTAAATCTTCTCAGATGAATCACGATTTTACATTATTATTGTATTTATATTTGGAAACTCACAAAATTTGTGATGTGATTGCATTTTTCTCTATATCGCATAAGAAAGTTTAATATATTTTTAAATATTTATAATCTATAGATTGCGCTCTTTCAAATAATACCAATAAGTTATTTCGAATATCGACACTTGGCTATTGCAATGAAGCACATAGTTTTAGCCTTACATAAAAAAAAACAACCTTTTATCACTACCTACTTATGAACGTATGGTCTTTTTCCGGACACCCTTCCATTTGGGATTTTATAGTGATTTGCGTCACTTTTTGGAAAGGGTAAATAGTCAATTTCTATTTAAAAACTTTCACGTGTTGGGACACTTTTTTGTTCTTCAACTCCATTTTACGAGAGCCTATTATCTCTGTACTGGCCTAATGCCCGGACAGTTTTTTGGATTTGCCTCCCATGGTACAAAACCAAATTATTTTTCTTATACCATTCAACGCCAAATTCCGAAAAAAATGTGTGCATTGAGTTGGCCTACAAAAGGAATGAGTTTTTTTCCCAAACACTCTTTACCGCAACTGCGTATTGTTGCAATAAATTTCATCTACAACATTTCCTCGAGCGTTACATACAAATTTTTATCCCGAAGACATCAAAAAAGTGCCACTACATGCATCCATTATGGAGCAGAATTATTTTTGATGAAACTTGATTTCAATTTCCGTGATCTGTTATCGCCTCTAAATTTTTTACGATTTCAAACCTGCATTCGCTTTAACTAAATAGTCCGAGCACTGAGCTTACCGGGCCGTGTTTCTACTTTTTTTTAGCCTTAGAAACATCATGTGGATCTTTCTCTATTCCCGAATCAGATTTCCTATCAACGGAAATATGCGCTAGATACTTTCTTCTAACATTACAAACAAAATTTGTAAAAATTTTTGTAGGGTCAAGTTGAATTTTATTGAAAATATTTAGTTATTTTTCAGGTACATTTATTTCACTAATTTAAATCAAACTAATAACAAGTGCACAGGATTGCCATTAACATATATTAAGATTCTTTCGATCTCACTACTAATTATGTTTTTGTTTGTGAAAAAAGCTTAAAATTTTGTTAAGGTTTCAACCAATAATTTTGATTGTTGGGTGTCTGAGTCGGAGTCATTTTTTTCGTCGACTCCGACGCCGGCTTCCAAAAATATTAAATTTAGAATCCTATACGAACATAAATTAATAATTTAAATAAAAATTACGCACTTTTGGGATCCCAATCAAATTATCTACGCAAGTGAGGTCAGAACCAAATCGTCCCCCCACCAAACCCTAATTAGAAATAAAACCATGAACATTATTTTAATAATACAAACGAATTAAATCCAAAAATTTCCAGAAATGTTTACAACATACTATATGTACCTTTTCCCATCACATTACACTTGCAAGATTATCTTTAAGTAGTTTTGCCTTATTCCTTAATGGCAGCTAGAATTGTGACTGCAAGTAAGCGCTGAAAGATTATTTTCAGCTTTGGAAATTATTAAATCCGACTTAAGAGCATCGATGAAAGAGGATTTGGCTGACGCATTTTAAAAAAATCTAATTTAATTTATATTTTTTGTGCATATTTAAATGGATATGTATATTTTCAATCTTTTTCGTTTGTTCTTTATTTAAAAATAAATAATATTTGAATTTTAAAAATAATTTAATATATTAATATATTAACAAACCTTAAAATTTATGTATTTTCATTACTTGTATTTACACATAATAATATTCGTAGATATACAAAAACTTACAACTAGTAGTCAGACTATAAAATATATTGGGCAAAACCTGTTATATTTAAAAGTCGGAGTCGGAAGAGTTGGGGTCGCTAATTGAAGAAATTAAACGTAGGAGTGGGAGTAGGATTCGGAGTTTCGATCATCGACTCCGCAGCCCTGATGTGGTCTGAGTTTAAGTTTGTGCTAGTGTTTGAAACTACCAAAAATATTTGACCTCTATCCACCGATTGATTGAATATCACTTTGTGAGTCGATTTAGTGATGACCGTCTGTCCGTCCGGTTTTCCGCCCGTACGCCTGTGCGTCTGCCCATCTGTATGTCCATGTGCACCTTGTAATCAAGCAACAGGTTGCAAATATGAATATATTTTGATGAAATTTGGTATATGAATTTATGAAAATCGGTGCATTTTCACATAAATTGCCACAAAAACTAAATTTTCTTACAAGTGTCAGTTAAATTGTGTTTGTGTATGTCTATTACATATATTATTCAGTAGCACAAAATCAACCCTATAAGACAATTCTTAGTCATAGCCCACATATAAAGATGCTTCCCGATCTTCACTTAAACCTATCCAAAACATATTTTTTCAAATATGGTTTGTATATGTTTTTCCATAATAATAATAAGTGACTTTACCAAATTTATTCGACTTAGCCCCCATATAAATTTATCATCTTTTATGAACCTCTTGAGATATGAAGGCAAAACAAATTTTAGAAAATTCCACTCAGATTTACGCTTATTTCCTACTCGCAATTAGTTGGACCTAAGACCAAATATCTAAACGCATGGTATAGTGTACCGGTCTAGAATTTTGTCGTCGGTTTTTATTTTTAAATAAATTACATGACAATTTGTGTTTTTTATAATTAAATTTTTATTTAATGATTATTTATTTTAAAACTTATTTTATTTATTTAAGATTTTTTATGCACATTTTATAAATTTAATATTTTATTATAATATAATGTCCTTGTTTGAACGATAAGTGGTATGACACAATTTTAAAAATATTTTCCTACGCTTCCGAAATCAGACTCTGGCATGCCTTTCTATTTACTCTTACAAGAAAACAACAAATATAAAACTGGGAAGGCAGAAACATGATTTATCCTTGGCAAAAAGTGGAAAATAAAAGATTACTGATTTTACACAGTAACCAAACTTTATATCAAAATAAGTCACTGTAGAGAAAATTTGGGCATGTGGAATCCTTCCACATACATATTGTGTGTGTAAGAAAGTAGACATCATTATACATGGTTGATCGCAATTAATGTTCTCACCTACATAGTAACAAAATAATAGTTCAAAACAGGTTTTTCATATAACAAAACTGGGCATGCAGAATCATTCCACTTCTCTTATATACACATTGTGTATGTAAGAAAGTAGACATGATTGTGCATGGTTAAACATGATTATTGTTTTACGCTTAGTTACAATATGAAACAGTGTAGCATATGTATTGTTTCAAAAAATATATGTAAACTAAACAAAAACAAAGCAATGATCTTAATAAACACTAAGTAATAATAATAAGGGTATTCCAACAGTATTTTATACGTTTGTATAAAAATGGGTTTATACCAGAGTTCAGAAAAAAACACACACTAAATAAAAAACTCGTACATATATGTAAACAAACATAACTTAAACCAACACACACATATTTTTATTTTCATACCAATTATGTATGTTTTTAAATTTTCTTCGGTGCCCAACACAACCATGACTGTGTTCGTTTTAATATATCGTTATTTACACGAACATTTTTGAATCACATACTCTTTGTTTCAATCACACATAAAGCACACATTTTTGAGTGTTGCTTTATTTGAAGTTCATGTTCTGGTACGTGTACTGAAAAAAACACAGAACAAGTACAATAAACAGGTTCGAGTTCAGTTATATTTTAAGTCGTGTTGTGGCTCGTGTAGTAAGAAAAAACACAACATGTACAATAAACAGGTTCGAGTTCAGTTATATTTTAAGTCGTGTTGTGGCTCGTGTACTAAGAAAAAATAGAACATGTACAATAAACAGGTTCGAGTTCAGTTATATTTTAAGTCGTGTTCTGGCTCGTGTACTAAGAAAAAATAGAACATGTACAATAAACAGGTTCGAGTTCAGTTATATTTTAAGTCGTGTTCTGGCTCGTGTACTAAGAAAAAATAGAACATGTACAATAAACAGGTTCGAGTTCAGTTATATTTTAAGTCATGTTCTGGCTCGTGTACTAAGAAAAAATAGAACATGTACAATAAACAGGTTCGAGTTCAGTTATATTTTAAATTCGTGTTCTGGCTCGTGTACTGCGAAAAATTGAAACATCAATTCGCGATCTGATACACCCCGATAAAAACGACGACAGTTGTTTCAACCAAATTTATTAAAATTTTATTGACCCTTTTTTATGACTTAAGTTGCAAATTGTTTACAATTGTCAAATATTTTAAAATCTTATTGGCCATTTTTTTGTGATTTACGTTGAAATTATTTACAATTGTTTTTATTGACTGGTTTTTATTTTAATAAAATATGGTGATAAAATACTTAAGACACAAAAACTATTTAGCATCATAAAAGTTACACTTGTTGGTTGTTAGTTTTTTTTTTCATTACCCACCCCTATTTTCGCAACCAATTAGTGTCATAGACGAAAAACCTAATTTTGCGGCATAAAAGACACACCTGTTGGTTGTTAGGATCTTTTGCAAACATTTTTTTTTTTTTTTTGGTAACAAATAACTTTAGACACAAACAAATTTTGTCGATATATATAATTTTAGTCGATATAGAATACAATTAAAGATTTTCGAGAACTAGATAATATATTCCTGATCAATTGGTATAATCTTGAAGTCACATTATGGGCAAAAGTTTTTACAGAACAAACATTTTTTACATATTCGTCTAAATGAGCTATTTGGTGTTGTCCTCGGAAGCAAGTTGCAAAAACAATGTTGTTGTCATTTAGCTTGCTCCATGCGGAAGCAAATTTTCAAGAATTCGAACGAACAGATAATAATTCATGCGACTAAACTGCCAGCAAATGTAACAATGTTTAGCAGTTGTCACAAGTATTTACTAACATTTTATTTTCTTCAAAATATTTACATGGTACTTTAACTTAAATATTTTTAGAATTAGAATTTTAGAATTTTTAAAAGTTTTTTTTTATGATATTTAATTAACAATTAGTAACACCATCTTTTACCGCAACACGGCTCGAATTTATTCAGTGAAGTTGCGAGTAAATTCAAGAGTCAATTTGGACCAAATTTCCATCGCATTTTCGATCTTTATCAGTAGTTCTCTGTTGATTTATGAAGCCCCAAATATTTTTAATGATATTAAGATCGGGGCCAAGGAAGAACAACTTTATTTAATTATTTTAAAAATTTCGCATGTATCCGTCCTTCATGATTGGAAAGAACCTATTTCCTGAGGAAAGGCATGGTCATTTAAAATTCCAATATAACCGGACTGGTTTAAACTGTCAGGTTAAAGATTTCCAAATCCGTAATATTATAGGCATCCCCAAAATATCACTGTGCCACCTCCAAATCTAATAAGTGGCTGCATTTCATTATTCTTTTGATGTTTTCGTAGATGCATCGAGTTTTTACAATACAGACTAATCTGTCCACAGCACATTGTACCAAAACTGTATAGGTTTCTAAATATACTCAAAAAGAAATGAGAAACGTTTTCCTTGATTCGTTTGGGAAATATCGAATATTATGCTCACAGTAAAGGTCTTAATATTAACTTCTTTCAAACTGCGATGCAGTGTAGCCTCGCTAACTTGTATTTGATTAATTCTTCAGATGCAGCTTCAAATTTTTCAGGATTAATTTAAGACTATGACTAATAATCTTCTTCATTCCTTTTCATTCATGGCTTGTTCACCACCAGTTCACTTAGAACTTTCCATATTTCCATGTGTATCCTTTTTTAACTAAATTATACACCATTTTACATAAAATATTGTACGACGTTATAATGTCTGACGCCGTATCACTCTTAAGCACTCTTAATCACTCTTTAAGAATCTCAAAATGAATTTCATTTATAATTCCTTCGCTTTCACCATTTTTCTATATAATATCTGAAATTTAAATACCTCTAAATTTGTTTATACTGCGTCAAAAGCTAACGACTGCACTTACAAAAGCAAATTCAAAAACAAGTGCTAATTTGATTTGTGTAAATACTTTTTAATGAAATGTGAGTAAATACCTTTGACAACTGCTAAGCATCATTACATTTGCTTCCACAAAGATCAAGCTATGCGACAACGACACTTTTTTTGCAACTTCCACAAACAACAGCAAAAATCGAATTTAGTAGAATATGTAAATGAATGTTTGTTGTGTAAATATTTTTGACTGTGACTGTATACCTAGATTAAAAATAATTTATCACAATATTTACATTATATCTTGCATTGATTGAAAAGCGACTTAAATGAAATGATAATGATTTTTGTGCTCAGAAATATTCAGAGTCATTTTGGATTTACCCATTTGATACAACAAAATTTAAAATGCAGAATTAATGCAAATGGTGATGTTCTTTAGAGCTATACTTTCTGAATTAAATTAAATTATAAAATACTCACCATTATATAAAATGTATGTCACATTTGGTGAGGTATCGTTATATCTGGTAACACTGATTTTAGACTACAACTCCAATCAATATTGCTGGGATTGTGTTAGTAGAAATATTAGGAATTTTCCCAACTTTTCAATCTATGTATGAATATGTGCGGAATTAAATTGCATTAATAACAATCTTCTTTTTACACTATTTTAACAAATTTCTATAAAATCCCGCTTTTGCAGCCTCCGTTTCCGGATCTTTGACAAAAAAAAAAAAAAAAAACAAGAAAAAACAAGTGAGAAAATTACAGTCGATCTTGACCGACTATACGATATCCTATGCCATGATTTGGAGACCCTATCTCTTCGGTCCAACTAAGTAGGTATAGGAAAGCATAAACCAAATTCTCGAGATCCTAATGAATTTCTTCGCCGTTGCATAACTGTTGATGAAACATACTTACATAAGAAATGAAACAAAAATGAAATCCCAAAGAAAGCTAAGCAAAGACAGTGACATCGGCTGGTAAGGTAATGGGAACGGTTTTTTGGAAATTGCTTTGAATTATCTACAATGTTTAATGGAAAAAATAGAAAAACTGTAACTTAAGAATATTATTAATCAGTTTTGGGTCAAGAAAGTAAAAAAATCTAGAAAAAACACACATTAAGGAAAAAAAAGTGATCTGCAATATATATAATGCTCGAATATATACTTTCGCATTATCGATATCAAAAATGCAACAGTAGAGGTTCGAAGATTGTCGTCTATACCTTATTCACTTTCCACTTATTCCTGTTTAAAAGATTCGTGTCCAATGAAGAATAGTATCTCCAACAGAAACCAATTTTGAAGACATTTTGAAGATATTTCGAAATCTTACTTTATGGAGGGCTTACAAGTTTTGGATGACTCACAATCGTTTTGTGGGTCGATTTAGCGATGTAAGCCCGTCCCTCCGACTGTATGTCCATCTGTCTGACAATGCGCTTGTCTGTATGTGCACGTAGACGTTGGAAAATAACTGCAGGTTCGCAAGTATGAATATATTTTGATGAATACGGGTAGATAAGCTTTCATCGGTCATAACACGAACGCTATTAAATTGGTCAAAATCGGTGCATGTTCAGATCTAGTCCCCTTACCCATATGAGATACCGGTCAATTTGGGTTTGTGTATGTTTAGTACATCCAAAAAGCTTATAGGATATACTGCATAGCAAATATACTGCACAGACTTTTCTCAAATTTGGTTTGCAGATGTTTTTGCAAAAAAAGTGACTTTATCAAATTTTATCGGGATTGGTCCATTTTTCGGCCAGTCCCCACATATATATACCATGTGATTTGAACTTGCTCGGATCTATAGATGGAGGTTAATATTTTAAAAGCGAAAAAAGGCGTATTTTCATATTACTAATTTTCATTTTTTGAAAATATGAATAATGTTGGATTAGTTGTTTCACATACGCTTTATAGTATAACATTTGAGAAATCTTTGAATAAATTTTCAATTAAAAATTTTAATAAATAAGTCCGTGACAGTGGAGGCCCATAATCGGTCTAGACCGACTTTAATTTTTTAACTTGTTTTCTTATTTGTTTCCGTTGTTACCGGTTTTTTTCTGGCATCAGTCCGTGGTTGCGTAGAATTATACGCACTGCCTTCGGGTTAGCATTATTTAAAGGATGTGCAAAATATTTAATTTTCGCTGGGTTTGGGCTTATTTTCGTAATTTTTTTAATTTTTAAATACTATATTAACTACACCGTTGTTGGTGAACAACTCCTAATTTTAGCTATTTTCTCAAACCGTTATACCTTCACTTGATCATTTTTTTTAAATTCTCTCAATTCGAGAGCAAACGCGGCACCCATCTTGCAGACAGCTTTCTTAAAACAAGCTGATCATTTAACTCGAAACCACACTGCCATATGAAATGCCTATGGCATCATCAATTTCACGCACTCTTTCTCTTCGATCGGGCATCACCATATCATGGATTTTTCGTCATTTTCGGGTGTATTGACCTCAATTGGCTGTCCAGAAAGTTCAGCGTTATTTGTATATGTGCGACCACAACGAAGGTCAGTAAACCGTTTTTTACCATTGAAATCGATGGTGCCCGTAGTATTTATCAAGCTTTTCCTTGGTTTGATAGACGGTTTTTTTTTGCACAAAATAATGTTTAAAAAAAAAACACGAAGTTGTATGTTTTGAACAACTGTTAAACGCAAATTAAATGACGGAACTTGCTCAAAATTTTACAGTAGTCTGCTAACAAGCGGTACTTGATGGGAGTAGCGTTGGATTTCATACAACGACGAGGGAAGTTCGTAAAGTAACGGACTTAATGATCCTTCTTCGTATATCCTATACCACTATGTGGTTTGGGTATAGTGACTTTGTGCTGCTGTTTTATCTTTTATTATACCGATCGAATCACTTTCTGAGTCGATTAAGCGATGTCCGTCCCTCCGACATTCTGTCCCTCTATGTGAACATATGCAACTTGTAATCAAACTACAGGTAGCAGATATGAATATATTTTAATGAAATTTGGTATATAAGCTTTTATCGGCCATAGGATGAAAGCTTTTGAAATTGGTGAAAAGCGGTCCAGGTTCAGACGTAGTCCCCATACAAATGACCCCACTGAAATCGACATTAATTGCCATATCATCCAAATTATCATATAGATCTCTGTCAAATTGGGTTTGTATGTGTTTATTATATCCATTAATCAGTAGTCGAAAAATAATCCATATAGGAAATTTCTAAGGCATAGGCCCCATATAGAGCTGCTTCCCGATCTTCACTTAAATATATCAAAAACAAAAATATTGCACATATTTTTCTCAAATTTGGCTTATATATATTTCTTCAAAATATAAGTGACTTTACCAAATATGGTCAGGAGCGGTCAATTTTTCGACCTAGTCCCCGTATAAATATAGCACCTGATATGAACTTTTCTATCTGCAGCCAAAAAAATTAATAACAATGCCACTCAAATTTGGTGTATGCTTATTTTCTATATCCAATTGGTTGGACCGAGAGATAGGGTCTCTAAACCATGGTGTAGGGTATCGTATAGTCGGTCTTCACAGACTATTATTTGTAATATTGATTAGTTTTGTAAATTGGAAAAATATTAGCAAGAACTGTCTATAAATTGTAGTCGCTCTTCGTTCATACACTTATGTCTGGTTTTCACTTTGTCATATAAACTGACAACAAACAATTGCCTCAACTGACATCTCGTAATGTTCAATTCATTACGTTTGCATAACATCTTATAAACAAACAAAAAATTCAGCTGTTAAACAAAAAAATTTACCAACAGGTTGATATGTTAAATGTTGCCAGGGTTACAAATGACAAGACATTACAACCCGTTTTCATGCAACTGACAATAATTGACAACAGCTGATATTGAAAATGACATAGTGGAAACCACACATTATACTATCATAGCAAAAGGATTATTTTGTTTTGTATTGAATTGAATTATAATATGAATTTATGATTTGGTCCATTATCGCTTTGAGATACTGTAGATAATCACGCATAAAAGCGTTCTTGTAAAATTACAGCACAAAAAAAAAATATATTTTCCAATAAATATTCGACTATTTTACGACCGAAAAATATTACAGATTTTGGAAATAAAAACTAGAGGTCCCGTGCTGCTCCGCAGCATTATATTATATTTTATTAATTTTTATAATATAATGCCAAAATTTGCCAAGAGAAGTTAACGTACAGTAATGCCAAAATATGCCAAGAGAAGTTAACGTACAGTAAAAGTAAAGTTGATTGTCCACGCATAACTTTCCTCAAACCCATCGAATTTAAGCAGTTAACTTGATCCACTGAGTGTTCTTAGACTTACGTCAACAGCCTACGTTAATTAGAACTCTAGTTATGGAGGTTTGAGTGAAGGAAAATATTGAAAAAATCTTTTAAAAAAAGTATAATCTGAGTAAGGTGGGAGTTGAGTAAATTTTAATGCTTGTTGACATATCTGTGTCTAAATACCTTTCATAAAAAAAAAATGAATTAAATCGGCCGGATAGAATGGTCAGACGGACTGACTAGTTTTCATAAATTCTTTTAATATATAAGATTTTATTTTTATTTTATTTTATGATTAAATAAATTGCTTCAATAGAAGACAAATAAAATGGAAACAAATAAATTCATCATCACTCATTCATTCTTCGAAAATTAATGCTTATGTTTCTAAAACTAGAGAAAAATGTTACCTACCTTTGAAAAACAACATTTGAATTCAGCTCTAAATGTTTTTAGGGCTGCCAGATCGAAATACAAAAATGTTATGAATAAAACAAATAGATTTTTTATAAAATTTCTTTTATATTAAAATAATGTTTAAGCGACTTTGGTAGTATTGGCCTACTATTGGCCAGAAATTAAACATAAGGAAAATCGCAGCCGATTAATGATTAACATTTCGCCGGCAATAAAAAATACAACAATTATGCGTATTGTATGACCATCATGCAGGTATGGTTTCTAACAGACTATCTTTGGACCTGAAACTCTTTGATGATGGTGGGGGTGACGCATGGCCACTGCATTTTTTTAAACAATTTTTCTTGAAATGATTTTTTAAATTAATTACAATGAATTATCACATATTAGAAATTGTGAGGTCGTGGCCGATTACAGTTTTTTTTTTAATTTATACTTTTCTTTTTTTATATCAAAATCTAAAAGATTCGGACACACTCAAACCTAATTTTTTTAATATTTATTTTTAGTTTCTTAATAGTGTATAAATTAGTTCAAATTGATATCACTAATAAACTCCTAAATTAGTCTAACTAAAAGTTCATTCATTTAAAATTCTACTGCTTGATTCTGCAGGCCTCTCAAAAACTAATCTCACCCCATTCTTTAAAATGGATTTTATTTTTCATTTTGGAGAAATAAAGAGAAACCCACCACTAAACGAAATTCTCATTAGATTTTATAATTACAGTTCTCTTAAAGAGTTTGCAAATGCAAGAGATGTTTCATGATACAAAACGTTTCTAAGGCAACATAAGGGCTGAATATATTTGAGAAAATAATTAAAATAGATCGAAAACATATGATTTTAGAATAAGCCAGCAAAGCAGAAATAGGAAAAATATGCGTGGACATATGGAGAGATTTAAATGAAATAAAGAAAAATAATATAAAGAAAATATGATAGTAAAACTTAAAAATGAGTGTGAAAAACAAATTATAAAAGAAGAATATCCTTTGTCAGAATATAAAAAAGGCAACTAATGAAAATTCGAAAAAAATAAACAAAAAATATTATAATGTCCTTTGCAAGTTTGTTGTTTTTTACGCAAATTTGTATGAAACCTTTTTTCGTATGTAATATTTTTCTACTGTTTTTGAACATGTTATAATTTTTGTATTTATTTTGTTCATTCTCTTATTTCTGCTTGAAGTTAACAATTCCCAGGGAGTATTGTTAGAGTTACTACGTAAAAACTATGTAATCGGTAACATGTTACATTATCCTGCAGTGTTATTCAAAAGGCAACATGCAACAAAAAAGCACATGTAAAATTACTATACCCTGGTTGCAAGTGTATGTACATATGTACATACATATGTATGGTGTTGGACGCTAAGTATGTTTACTCGAATTTCGTATTTGCTATGATATTTTGATACATATGCAAGAACGATTGCATGTATATATACACATATGTATGACAACATTGTAAATCAAGCATATTTATGTACTATATTTATATAAATGTTTTGTTGATTTTAGTGTTTTTTTCATAAAAAAAAATCCCAAAAAATATATGAAACATATCGGTCTTTACTTGGACGTTTTGATTTTATTACAATGCCTTTTCGTAGTGTTTTTTTTTTTTTTTTCTTTTCAGAAGAAAATGCGTTTTTTGCATATTTTCTGTTAAAGAAGGATAGCGTATAATCTTTTAAGGATATCTATAGCTTCCAATATTTTGTTGTGTAACTTTATTGGTAATTCTGTTTAAATACACTGAAAATAATCAATTTATTTTGAAGGCAAAAATTCTTACTAAAACTAATGTGTATTTCGCAGACTTGAGCCTGACCAGATAATGAGTGTGTGATGATGTTTGTATCTAACGTAAGAGTATTAAAATATGAAGAATCAAAAGAAGTACCACAACCGCAGTATCAAGTTGTGAATTCCGAACTAAATTTATATTGTTTTCTCATTAATAAGTATTCAAAATGTCACTCAATAATTTAAAAGATTGTGATGAAATTCCGTCCAAACTAAAAAAAAAGTTAAAGATAGTTAAATCATTTATAAGGTGGTAAAATTGGTCGAGAATAATATTAAATTCGAAAGAAAATCTGGTTCAAGCTGGAAACAGCAGTTACAAGATCCGGCAGTTCGGAACAAATACAAAAATTAAACCATGAACAGGAAAATATGGTCAGTTGCTGGAATAAATAAATTACTTGAAAGTTGCAACAATTACCATTTATTATAAAATAATCGATTAGCAGGATCGGATTGGCCATATTATAAAATTGGTTTTTAGATCCTGGCATTCTTATTATAAAACAAGTGAGAAAATTATAGTCGGTCTAGACCGACTATACGATACCCTATACCATGCGTTTAGAGACCCTATCTCTTAGACCCAACTAACTGGATATAGAAAACAAGCATAAACCAAATTTGAGTGGGATTTTTATAAATTTTTTTGCCTGCATATATGAAAAAGTTCATCTCGGATGCTATATCTATATGGGGACTAAGCCCAAAAATGGACCGATCCTGGCCATGTTTGGTAAAGTCTCTTGTATTTTGCAAAAATATATACATACAAACAAAATTTGAGAAGAATCAGTGCAATATTTTTGTTTTTTGATAGATTTAAGTGAAGAGCGGGAAGCAGCTCTATATGGGGCCTATGACAAAGAGTTGTCCCATAGGGATTATTTTTGAACTACTCATTAATGGATGCAATAAATGCATACAAACCCAATTTGACTGAGATCTGTATGACAATTTGGATCTTATGGCAATTTATGTCGATTTCATAGGGGTCATTTGTATGGGGGCTAGGTCTGAACATGGACCGATTCTCACCAGTTTCAATAGCGTTCATCCTATGGCCGACAGAAGCTTATATACACACAGAAAAAGAATTGGTTAGAATTATGTTACCATTAAAAAAATTTATTTAGGAAATAAGAATTTTCATTGTAATTTATAAATATTTTAAAATGTACTACATTTTCTTTAATATCTACCAAACAAATATAGTTCTCATAATTTTAGTGTTCCTTTAACAGAAAAATAAGTCCCATCTACCGATCAAAGTTTTTATAGAAATTATAAAACCAATTCAAGTGAGGGAACTATGTTAAACACATCATAATATGCTACAATACTTAATATTGATGATTGCAACAATAATTTCGATTATAACAACATATATTAAATCAAAAAAATGTTAACAGATATTACAACAAATTGTTGGTATGTATGATACAAATAAATTTGTATGTAGAATTATTTTTC
Organism: Cordilura impudica; assembly: GCA_963682025.1. NCBI lineage: Eukaryota > Metazoa > Arthropoda > Insecta > Diptera > Scathophagidae > Cordilura > Cordilura impudica. The sequence continues at coordinate 94,193,961 of OY821518.1, forward strand.
AGTTATAACAAAAGAAAAATTAAATTTTTACTGATTTTGGTGTATTTAGCCGAATGATATATATGTGAAACAAATACTGGTGTTAATGCAAGATATATATAAATTTATTAGTAACCCAATCGAATGTTTGGATTTAATGTCATTGTTGAAATGTTCAAATCTGAAAAAAAATATAAAACTTTAAGTCATAAAATTTATTGTGAAATAATTGTGTGAAAAATAATAATTATTAATTAAAAAAAATTGTGTTAAAAAAGTGCACATCAAGATTTGTACTACGGATTGACACCAACGGTAAGTTAAAAATAAATGTATGTGAAGTTATTCATTAAGAGTTACCCATAAAATTTTATGTGGAACGTGCGTGTAAAATGATTTAGACATATCTTTTTTAATTGATAAAAAAATTATATTAATATCAAAAATTATGAAAAGAAACATCTGTAGCGATTCAAAGCAGTTTTGCATAAATTAAAAACAACATAAACAAATATAATACCAAACTACAGAAGTGCGAGTGTACTATAGAGTTGTGCATTTAAAATTAATCTAAAATTAATTAAATCTAAGCTCTCCCGATGTTTTGGAAAATAAAAAATATAATGTTGGACAATACATAAGCCCACGAACAAATTCATATATGACCCATGCTGAACATATATCCTGAAGTCCTACAATAAGCAATAACATTTGGGAAAGAAACTACATACCAATAGACCACTCATGAACCCATGAACAGATATGGTTCATCCTATAGCCGATAAAAGCTTATATATCAAATTACTGCTTAATATATTAATACTCGCAACACGGGCAGACGGACGACATAGCTAAATCGACTTAGATAGTGCTTTTGATTCATTTTTGATAGTGACAAACATTAGCATTCGTATTGGTATTACTTTCATGGGGATGTGAATTGCAGAGCATGGGCAGTTATGACGAATCTTCATCTACAATTTTAAAAAGCCAGAAGACAAATACTGTCAAAGCTTCGAAAATTGAGATTCAGGGAAAATTTGTAGTACATCATGATGTGAGTAGATTTTTTGTAATGTTGATTATTTTTTTGAATTATTACACAATCGATACAATTCTCTTCTGCTTATAGACTCTTCAACACTAAAATAATATTTGTGGGAAAATTGGATGAATTGAAAGACTATGTAACACTCTGCGATAAGAAATACATATATATTTTTTTAATTTTTTGGAAGCAGTGAAAGTTTGTTTCTGCATTTTTATGGGGCTTAAGGTACAGTACACAATGGAAAGCAAGCTTGTAAGGAATTTTGTACAAAGGTACATTTTCAAAATTTGCACCCAATCAGATTTAAATAATACAGATATTATTACTATTTTTTATAAACTAAATATTTAGTACTTTTTAATTCTTTATATTTAATTTTCATTTTATTAACTTATAGTTGTTTAATTAACTTTATTGCCTAATTTAAACAAACAAATTATTATCTTAAATTTAATGATAAATAATAACATTACTTATTTTAACAATGAATTGTATTTGCTGTGGCATATATTTTGATTCTTATAATTTTTAACCAATATACTTTAGAACTACTCATCGAAGTAAAGTTAAATTCAAATGTAACAATAATAGCTGTACCCGAAGATTTTCATATATACGTATATGAATACATACCTCAAACAGGTTAAAAACTATCATTTTATTCACATTAATACTCAAAATCGATTTAATAAAAACAATGATAGTACTAATATGTCATATATAGTAAACAATGAACTTTTAAAAATAATTTTAGTAATTTTGAGTGAAGAGAGTGATGACGTTGAACTGTTTTTATATTATGCCATGCGTATAAATAATATTTTAAATAGTAAACAAAGTAATATGGAAGAAAATCAGGTACTTATAACTATTTTAAAATCTTTTCTTACCCCATTAGAAATTAAATCTGAATATTTGCTTTGAAATGATCGATTTACGAAAAGAATTTCATTTTTCTTATAAAAATGGTAACAAAACTTTTTTTTTGCATAATTGTAGATCTCCAGCAACTTCTTCAAAATCTTTTTACTCAAACAAATTTATAAAAAAATTGAAAATTAAACGAAATGCAAAAATTCAGCATCTTCGTTTTGCAATATTATTCAAAGCCCATTTTGGAAACAAAAAATTGAAAATATCAACCCCAGTGGTGATATAGATGAAATATTAATATCCATAATGATCTATTTCGATGATTTTGAAATTGTGAATGCATAAGGTTCCCATAGTGGGCAACAAAAATTAGAGGCATATATATAAAATTTTTAATTCTTCCAGAACATTTAAATTCCAAATAATCAATATTTTTTTGGGAATGCTTTTTTACGCATGACCGAAAAAATTGGAAATAGAAATACATTCAAAATATTTTTAAGAACAATTAACAGTTTACAAATACAAGGAATTTCTGTAAATGGTCAATCTATAAAGTTAATTTTATGTATAGTTGGAGGAGGCAATTTAGGAATAAATTCTATTCTCGGATTTGTTGAATCTTTTAATTCTTAATTTTTTTTTTTGTCGATTTTGTAAATGTAGCCCATAAGAAACAAAAGTTCTATGCGTTGATGATATCCAAAAGCTAAGAAGCAAAGAAAATTACGATATTGATTTGCTCGAAAATCCAAATAGATCAGTATTAAAAGAAAATTAAATTTTTAATAGTCTTCAAAATTGTCACCTGTTTGAAAATAATGTGTTGATATCATGCATGATATCTTAGATGGGATATGGCATTATGATCTTATAACAATTTTAGAAATGTTCGTAATTGAAAAAAAATTATTCACATTAGAATTACTAAATGAAAGAATCGATCTGTTTGATTTTGGGCTAAACAAAGATGCATTGTTTCAACACAAAAGAAATAAGCTGGCCAAATTTTTAGAATTTACTTTTTAAAAAATCTATGGTAGTTTGTGTACATACATGTCAAAATGTTGAACCGTTGTTTGGCTTAATCGAGCATATTATTATTGATGATGATGCGTTTTATTTATGTGTAAAAATATTAGGATCCTGGCACTTCGATAAATATTATTTTGCGTATAGAGTAAACAGCTTAACAAATACACTTAACATTGTAAAATCAAAAAATTTTAAAGCTAAGTATGTATCACACATTTCTCTTGCACCCATTGGTGAAGAATATGTAATGTGGGCCTATTAATTGTACGCATTTCTGTATCATAAGTTTTATATTGTAAATATTTGTAAACGGTATAATTAATTTTCAAAAATAAATACACTATAAATAAAAGATTTAATATTGTTTTTTTTTATATAATTAGATATATATACAACCCCGATAAATGGCAGATACAACCAATATATATAACACTTGGGTTGGGCATACCATTTTATCTATTAACACGCAAGATTTTATTTTAATTATATCAATATTGCAATAGATATCTGAAGTAAACATAACTGAAACTTTATTCTCTATTTATTGCTTAAATCTAAATTCCATTGTATGAACTATAAAGTCACAATTCACACAATCGAATTCATTTATAAAATCGATTGCCTTTAAGATCATGAGGAAGTATGTAACAAATAATTCGGTAATCATAACAGTAAAATGTGATAGTACATACATAGGACTACCAAAATTCAGTTGGCAACAAATTCGATTGCCACAATGAATTCGTTTTCTGTGTGTACCAAATTTCATCAAAATATATTTATATTTGCGTCCTGCAGTTTGAGTACAAGGTTTACATGGACACACAGACGGACGTTAAATCGAATCAGATATTGATTCTGATTCAATCGGTATAATAAAAGATGGGTCTAGGTCAAATATTGTTGGTAGTTACAAACAGCAGCACAAAGTCATTATACCGAAACCACATATTGGTATAGGGTATAATGATGGTTGATTATGAAAGTATTTTACTATTAATTATTCTAATTAATTATTTATTATTAACTAGCTGGTCCCGGCAAACATTGTTTTTATTTTAGTTAGAATCTGTATATGCCTATACAAAAAAAAAAGTTTTTGCATTTGTTAATATTAATTGAAAACTGTTAAAGAAAAACCATGTTTTATTTATGAAAACGAAAATAAATATTTATTGTAACATATAAGAATGACCAATTATTGTAATTCTCAAAAGAATGAACAATATCTTTAGCTTCATTATTCTGGCAGTAAATGAAAAAACTTGCTGGCTTTCAGACACGGGAACATGCCACATATAGTTGCTCGTGGGAAAAACAACTGTTTTCGAGGTCCAAACCACATATTTGCAATGATTGTCCTTGAGATTTATTAATGGTCATGGCAAGCCCAATCTGATCGGAAATTGCAATCTGCTGAATATTATCGGTGTGTCGATAGGAATCATAGGAATTCTTGGCAGCAAAACATATTCTCCTTAAAATTTTCCTTTGAGAATTGTGGCCTCAATAACATTGGGCATTATTCTCTCAACAATTAACGTGGTTACATTACATAGTCTCGCTGCGTTGAGGTTACGTAGCAAAATTATTGGAGAGCCAACTTTTAATTTTAATAAATGTGGCGGTAGACCGAGCACATCAAGTGAATTCAAAAATTCTGTTGGAGAATTGACTGCATTATTTTCTTCAACAGCACTATCCATAGATTTGAAAGAAAACGTTTCGGAATCAATCATGTCCTGAATAACAACATGTTATCGACATCGACCTTTTTTGCGGCTAAAATAGCTCTTTCACTTAACCAATCCTGGTTACGATATTGATTTTGAATGTCGGGGAATACATTTTCAATTAATTCATCGCGTGACGATATAAATTGACAAAAATCTTGTGGATATTTAATAGTTTGACTGGTTGGGTTAATATTGATTTTACCATTACCAAGATCAAGTAGTTGTTTTGAAAATTGGTCAGCTGTTGGATCATTTTGTAATCGTACTCGCATGATTGATGTTAATTATATAGTTTGAACGCTACTCCATAACGTTGATGATTTTCAGCAGGCATTTATTTCGTCAGCATAGGTTGATTTTGGTATGACTGGCAATGTTCGACGAAAATCTCCAGATAAAAATGAGAGCTCCACCAAAAAGTCTTTCGTTGCCTTTCAAATCTTTTAAAGTTCTATGTAATGCTTCTAAGGAATATTTGTGAGACATAGTACATTCATCCCAAATAATAATACTGCATTTTTGCAGAACTTTTCAATTTTTAGGTGGTATTTATATCAAATAATTTATCATAATTTCCTAGTATGACTAATCTATTTCTATATTAGTTAATTGTCTATTTCTCAGTTTACATTCCTGAGTTATTGTTACGTTTTCATTAATGGTTTAAATTAACATTGATATATAATAAACTACAATAATGACGTCACATAATATTGATAAATAATAAATTGTATTAATGACTAATTCGACGTCATTTCTGGTATAGTGTATTTCATTATGATAGATACACAACACATTTTCATTATTATGAATCATCAATCAAGGGAAATATCGTTTTACCAATTTGATCCAAACACCAGTCAAATGAAATATACTTTTGACTTGTTTCATTTCGACTGTTCGAATTTTTTCAAGTAGAAGTCGATTATTCGAATTTTTATATGAAGATTTTTGATCGCGAAAAATCAACTTGTTTTGGAGGCAGCTAAATCGAATTTAAATCTATTTTTTATAGCGGTATTAATAACGATTATTGCTTTGACTTGTATACCTCTAAAATAAGAAATTTGTACTTAAAAAAAAAAAAAAAAAATCACGAACAGGCATTGAAGGTTGTTTTTATCTATACAGAATACATAATATGTAACATAATTCATAATGTATTTCGAATCTCTGGAAACGGGATAAAACACTATTCAACAATATTAAAATTAAAATAACGTTAAATTTGTATGGTTTTAAATATTTTATTTAATAATAATTTATTTTCAATGGCAACATAAAAGAGGTTATCTATATTAATTGTATTAATATAAATTGTGATCAAAATATTTATCTCATTAAAGATTGGAGATCAGATTTAATTTTATTTTTAATTTTGGATTTTATATAAAATTATTGTTATAGAAATATATATGGGTTGTAAGGCCTTGTTTTCTAATTATTAGACATAGCTTCATCTATTGAGCTTCATCTAAATAAGCATATTCAAGTATCTTGGTGATTACCGATTGATTCTCTACCAATGCTGCCTGCGAAAATAATCTCTCACAATTGTGCTATGTTGCAACAATTGGCTATATCCTTTTCACAACTTTCCAAATTTGTGAATATTCTGATTCCAAATTTCAGCACGACAAAAATGGGTAGGCTTTGACTTAAGGTTTACAATTGGGCTTGTTATGAATTTTTATAATTCATCGACTAGTTAATTGGTTTATATTATTGTTGCCCACAAAGTTATCTAAAAAATACAAAATATCATTGGCGCCTTTTTCCACAACATCGATGCATACAGCCTCTTCCGATGCTTCTACTACAAAATTACGCATTTTTGGAACTTCGTTACTTCGATATTTTAAGTTTTTTTTTTAAGTTTTCCACAGCAATTTCTTCCAGTTTAGGGTATAATATTTAACAAAATATGAAACTACTTTAACCCTTCCCCAAAATATTGAACGACAATTTTTTTTTTTTTTTTTTTTTTTGAGGCGATCGTCTTAAAGAGTATCGTTGACCTCCAAAGCGAATATATTTTTTAACTTTTTTTTTTCCAATTAGTGTTGAAGGTTAGGATATTTTCTGAAAAAAATAAAAACTATTAAAAGCGGTTTCAGACTCAGTGCTACAGTTTACCATTGCAAAGCCTACTATGATTGGATGAGGGGAAAAGGAGTCTAAGTCATCCGTGACCATGCGTGACGATGCGTGACGATGCGTGACTATCTCTTAGTTAATATTTGGTGACAAATCTGTGGACCAGGTTTCAGATCGATCAGATGAGGGGAAGTTAGGTTTTAATCTCTCCGTAAATGTGTGTGACTTTGCTTTAAAATTAATCTTTGGTCACACCAAGTCTATGGGTCAAGTTCCAGGTTGATTGGACGAATGGAAATGAGTTTTAAATCACTCCGTGACTGCGCGTGACTATGTCAAAATTAATCTTTTTTTCACAGCAAGTCTATCGACCAATTTTCAGATTGATAGGATAAGAGGAAATGGGTTTTAAATCACTCCCCAAAATTAAACTATAGTCACAACAAGACTATGGACAAAGTTTCAGATCAATTGGATGAGGGGAATGGAGTTTAAATTGCTCCGTGACTATGCGTTACTATGCGTGACTCTGCGTGACTACCCCAAAATTAATCTATAGCCACAGCACGACAATGGACCAAGTTTCGGATCAATTGGATGAGGGGGAATGGGGTTGCCCCATGACAGACAGACAGACGGAGAGTATGACAAAGTTTTAAGCAACATCTGCTTGGCGCGATACTGTAAATACATAATTGCTTAAAATTTCCAAGTTCTGTTCTTTTGTTTGCAACTGCTAGAGGTATTGTAAAATGAACTGAATATTTAATTTTTTTTTTTTTAGAAAAATGTAATCATATGAAATTTTTAAGTCCTCTAAAAAGGAAACAAGATCAGTTAATTTAAAATTGTAAGTGCAGTTTTACTCCATTTCTGGTACGTGTGTTACAGAATCTTAGTCGGACTGTAGAAGTAGAACGTTTTTCAAACATTAAACAAAGCAGTATTATTCATTTAAATGACTTTAAAACTTGCCGGAAGTGAAAATATTTTTGAATCAGTTGTAAGATATTTGGTATATGAGTACCGAAACCTATTTACTCTTTCTAACCACATATGAAACTACATTATATTAGAAAAAAGTTAGTTAAAAGTTAGTTACTTTATCATATTTCATTAAAGTTTCTAAATGATATTAAGAAGTATTCCCATTTAAGTACCAACATTACATTATAAAAAGGTTTTTTGAATTTCTCAACTTTTTTTTCAACACATTACCTTGAAATGCTACAAAATCTGACTTTGTTAAAAAAGAACACGTTTAACATGTGACCTAATTGCTTATCTAAGCAGAAACTAATTAGAAATTGTTGTACTTGCAAATTATTCCTAAAAGGCAAAACTAGATGTTTATGTGTACCTAAGTATGTACAAGCACACAAATATAAGAAGTATATAAAAAATATCAACAGCATAACTGACAAGCAGCAACCATCCGACCACATAATTATAGTATGAGTAATAAGTATTTATGTGCGTATAAATATTTAAATATGAGACAACAATAGGACACATTACAAAAAATTTCTATAAATAAATAAACCCAATTGTTAATTGAGGGTTCTGTAATCTAATATAATCTTATATATTACTCAAATTTACCAAAAACAGTTCAAAGCTAAATTTAGACTTTTGTTCGAGGTTCATTGGGCTCGAGTGTCAAAAATGTGTTTGTTATATAAATTGACTGTCAAAATGAGGCTAATATATTTGCTTAACTTTTTACCAACAAGTGAGAAAATTTCGAAAAGGAAATTATAACAAAATATTCATTAAAAATGTGAAATAGAAAAATAATTTCCCAGTCAAGCATTTTAAAATCAAATACCCTTATCAAGGAATTGGAATAAAAAGATTTCTCTCCTTAAAAATTTAACTTCAATAGCACTTCTGATCTGAAAAATTTACACAATTCACCGAAAAATTGAAAATCATATGACTTAGTAGATGCAATTTTATTTACATCGTTTGAAGATTATGAGTGTATGGAGAAGAACCTTCAAATCGCTTTGAAATTAAGATTTATTATGGACGAACGTAATATAAGGGACCAGTTTTTTTAATTACCCACTAACGAGGCTAAAAATCTGATTTTTTCCTTTTTCTATTCTTTTCTCATTCTGTTCCATTTTAACTATAGTCAAATTTGATATCGCTTGTGCAGCTATTTGAGGACCTGTACAACCAAGTCATGCACATGCATCCATTTTGTGCTATATAGGTCCGTGTATAATGATTTGCTTGATATTCATATATATTTATATTTATTTTCTGTCTTCGATATTGCTGTTGATTTAAGTGTTAACCGAGTTCAGCCCAATAAATCTCTTAAGCGGTCGAGTGGTAACTCGGGTATCAATGCTTTTTTTTTTTGAAGATTTCATTAATCATATTTATTAAAATTTTAAAATTAATTAATAGGCTCTTTTGCAAATAGCTGCAAAAATCTTTGTTTATTCTATATAACTTTTTCAATTACTTGGCAATAATGTACTTTATTCCTATTACATGTGTTACATATTTTTGGAAAAGCTATCCAGCGACATAAAAAAAACTTTATATTAGGAGTTAGATAGACAAAATCTTAATAGAAGTATGTATTAAAATTATTAAAATATTTTTTGCAACATCCAACTTCGTCCTACAAACAGTTGGAAGATCTTTCGTCAAATTGTTTCCAAATTTATTATAAATTATCAGGAGAATACGACAATTGACAGTAAACTTGTTTCGAGAAGAAGGAAAGGTACCCATACACGAACTATTTGCTGCAAAAAGCCAAAGTCATTGGAAATGATATAAAGTCCAAAAAGTTCCAAACAGAAACTCTGGAAACAATTAAGAGACCAAAAACAAAGCATAAAAATTGAAAATATTATTCATAAAAAAAATACCCTTGTTGCATATATGGTGGCAGATTTGTAGGCAGCTTTCGAGTCAAATTTTATATGCTGCTAATGATCGAGGAAGATAAGTTAAGGACCCTTAAAGAAGACGTATTTGCAATGGTGAGATTCCATATTCATAATTGCTCTCCTCGTTTGTAGAATCGTTAAAATTTCCGTCAACGATGGTCAGTTGGAACTCGTAACTACATTCAAGATATTTTGCTTCCCTAATGTTCAGCATTGCTGGTTTGGTCTTGTCAATTTGTTCTTGAATGTCTTCCACCATGGTCTTTATGAGTTCTGGCGATTCTCCTGCAAACTGATACATTATTGGGTGGCAATAATGCCGCCATACAATTTCTAGAACAATGTACAGGGAGAAGCTGGGAGCAGCCGAGCTTTGCTGAATTAGGTAAAGGAATAATCAAAGAACATATCTTTAAAATATGGCAGATATAAAAAATTATTCTCTGTTTTTATTTTCCATCAAAGTTGGAAAATAGTGAAAAAATCGACAGTTAATAAATAGCGATTTACCTGGAGAAACAAAAAGCAAACATTAATATATATTTTATTCTAGAGTATACTGAATAAATAGGGGACGAAACAGTTATAAGAAAAATGACGAAAAGGTATTATATAATCACTCACATTGATGAATTCAGATAAAGGTTATATTTAACTATTATTGCAATATATATTTAATTTTGGTCATCGTAACCAATATAGGTGAGAAATATTTTTTTTTTTGGTTATGAATAACAATTATAGCAAAAGATTGGTTGGTTACCAATAACCATTATTGAAAGTAATTTAAATTTATCGTTATCGCTATCCGGATATATATCGTATCTTTGATGTAATGGATGCATTTCTAAAGGGTTTGTAGTTTATTATTGAACCACCTTAATTAAACTCATCAAAGTTTAATTTTTAATCAATCTTTTAATTAAATAATATTTTATTTATAAAATTAATAACACTATATTTATTTAATTTCCTTATCCTTCAAATAACTTAGAAATGCAAGAAATTTGTTATTTTTGCAACCGCAATTGTTCTAAGGGCGGCACTGTGCGTCACTGTACCCGCAGCAGAAGTAGATGGCTGACTTCGTCTAATATATACTTGGTGAATGAACTATCGCTGTCAATTCTGACTTCAAACTAGTAGAGAATTTTTTTTGTAGAAAGTAATAGAAAATGTATTTATATTAAAGAATCAAATTTTAAAATACTGCTAATAAAAAAAATGCTTGCATTTTTTCTGAAGCTTTTGATCCAGCATGATTCAGCAATATCAAGCCTACTCCAATAATCGAAAAATAATGCAATATAATCCAATGTTGTCTTTATAAAAAAAAGATAAAAAAATAAATCTATAATATTAATAGGCAAGACGATTTCTTTGGATAGATTTTTACAAAAAATTTACCATTTGAAAGGTATTTATTTTTAGCTATCCACCATATTTATAGATTTGCATCATCTGCAAAAATTTTCTGGCGTAAATTTCATATAAATTTGCTACCAACACATATATAAAACACATATTTAAGCTTCAAGTAACAACTTTAAAATGCTGTGTATTTATTAAATTTAAATTTGTGTTGAATTGTGAATTGGCTAAAGTTTATTAGGCTCTTATGCAGAGTTCAGAAAAAAACACACACTGAATAAAAAACTCGTACATATATGTAAACAAACATAACTTAATCCAACACACACATATTTTTGTTTTCATATCAATTATGTTTGTTTTTAAATTTTCTTCGGTGCCCAACACAATCATGAATGTGTTCGTTTTAATATTTCGTTATTTACACGAACATTTTTGTATCACGTATTTTTTGTTTCGATCACACATAAACCACACATATAAGAGTGTTGCTTTATTTGAAGTTCGTGTTCTGGTACGTGTACTGAAAAAAAAAACAGAACATGTACAATAAACAGGTTCGAGTTCAGTTATATTTTAAGTCGTGTTCTGGCTCGTGTACTAAGAAAAAACAGAACATGTACAATAAACAGGTTCGATTTCAGTTATATTTTAATTCGTGTTCTGGCTCGTGTACTAAGAAAAAACACAACATGTACAATAAACAGGTTCGAGTTCAGTTATATTTTAAATTCGTATTCTGGCTCGTGTACTGTGAAAAATTGAAACATCAATTCGCGATCTGATACACCCCGATAAAAACGACGACAATTGTTTCAACCAAATTTATTAAAATTTGATTGACCCTTTTTTATGACTTACGTTGCAAATTGTTTACAATTGTCAAATATTTTAAAATTTTATTGGCCATTTTTTTGTGGTTTACGTTGAAATTATTTCCAATTGTTTTTATTGACTGGTTTTTATTTTAATAAAATATGGTAATAAAATACTTAAGACACAAGAATTATTTAGCATCGTAAAAGTTACTTTTGTTGGTTGTTATGTTTTTTTGCATTACCCACCCCTATTTTCGCAACCAATTAGTGTCATAGGCGAAAAACCCAATTTTGCGGCATAAAAGACACACTTGTTGCTTGTTAGGATCTTTTGCAAAATTTTTTTTTTTTGGTAACAAATAACTTTAGACACAAACAAATTTTGCATCATAAAGAACACAATCACCCACCCTTAATTTGCGAACCAATTAGTGTCAATGCACAATCCTTTTCTCAATGATTTTTTGGGATTTTTTGCGTAAAAACACAATGAGTGTCAATAAAAAAAAACCCGAAAAAATATTTTTATATTTTATTGTCCCTTTCTTATGACTTACGTTACAATTGCTTGCAAGTGTTACAATTTCACGCAATTGATTTTGCAATAAATAGCGAGTGCGTGTGTCATTTATTCATTAAAAGGGATTCAGTTTTCATTAGATCGTGATCTATAAGTGTACTGTGTTATTGTGTAAATTGCAAATATTTTGTGAAAATTAAAAAAATTGGAAAGCAATAACAGAAATAAGTTTTGCTATAAAAAATACGCAGCTTTTAATAGCGAAACGAAAAAATTTACATGTCTGATTGAAACCTGCAAGAAAGATTTAAGTGAAGAATGCAGTTTTTGTGTCTTAAATATTTTATTACCATCTTTTATTAAAATAAAAACCAGTCAATAAAAACAATTGTAAATAATTTCAACGTAAATCACAAAAAAATGGCCAATAAAATCTTCAAATATTTGACAATTGTAAACAATTTGCAACGTAAGTCATAAAAAAGGATCAATAAAATTTTAATAAATTTGATTGAAACAATTGTCGTCGTTTTTATTGGGGTGTATCAGATCGCGAATTGATGTTTCAATTTTTCGCAGTACACGAGCCAGAACCCGAATTTAAAATATAACTGAACTCGAACCTGTTTATTATACATGTTCTATTTTTTCTTAGTACACGAGCCAGAACATGACTTAAAATATAATTGAACTCGAACCTGTTTATTGTACATATTCTATTTTTTCTTAGTACACGAGCCAGAACGCGACTTTAAATATAACTGAACTCGAACCTGTTTATTGTACATGTTCTGTTTTTCCCTTAGTCCACGAGCCAGAACATGACTTAAAATATAACTGAACTGGAACCTGTTTATTGTACATGTTCTGTTTTTTTTTTTCAGTACACGTACCAGAACACGAACTTCAAATAAAGCAACACTCTTATATGTGTGGTTTATGTGTGATCGAAACAAAAAATACGTGATACAAAAATGTTCGTGTAAATAACGAAATATTAAAACAAACACAGTCATGATTGTGGTGGGCACCGTAGAAAATTTAGAAACGCACATAATTGATGTGAAAATAAAGATATGTGTTGGCTGCTTTAGAACACAACATTATGTGTTTCGTGTGTGTATTTTCTGAACCTTGCTCTTATGTCATTTTTATTAGCAAACCCACTTTTATGTATTCTGCGTGTTCAGCATATATTTATAATGATATTAAATGAATTTTATTTAAAAGTTCACAGTATAATGAATTTCATTTCAATATTCATATTTTTTATATATATAGATTTCAAAAATGAAAAAATTAAATTTCATAGAAATTTCACTCGAATTTCGAGGGCTGGGCTCTGCTAGTAAATACTGGTCAAAAAATAAAAGCAACAAACTCTAACTTTGAATGGCATAGGGACTAAAATGTTAAGTAACTGTATTAAAATGTTAAACATACCCAACATCGGCTATAATATTGAGTTTAAGACACAGGTGGCGCGTATCAAAAAATCGGCAGATCGGAATTTAATTGTTAATCTTACTTGTTTTTTCGTAGTTGTTTTAATATCACTCTTTAATATTTTCCATCATAAAAATTTTATCATATGATAAAAACCTTTAATCTTTTCAAATTAAAGTTTGGTACATGTTCTTGTATAGGATATCTTAATACCATCAAATGAGACTTCGATTGGGACTATAAGAATTTTGAAGAAAACGCACTTTAGTGAGTATTTTTATAAAATTCAAAAGGCTAACATTGAAATCGATTATTTTTTCGTTGATTGAAAAGATAAAGATATGTATATGTATATATATTGGAGTGGGTCAAATTTTAGGCGACCGAAAAAATTATGTAGAGTACCCATATAAGAAATAAATCGATTTTTTCATCGAAATTTTGGAGGGTTCGAAAATGATTTTTGAGGTATGGTTCCTTGGACAGATATAAGTACTTGTTATGGCCCATAATACCAGAATAGCGATGAGCCCATGGAGCATAAATAATTAACCCACTATTAAATATATATTAAGGTGACAGAGGTTTGTATGAAGAAAAATTTTTGGTCGAATTTTGAGGTGTGCGGGCTCGAATTTTGCGCACTAAAGTTTTAGATCCAGTGTCACAGTAATTCGACCATCACGTCTTGAAATTCGAAAAAAAAATTCATGTGAGTTCGATCACAGGGGAGATGTGTAAACATCTAGTAATTAAAGATTTTTTAATGCACTTTTTTAAAATCAAACAGAAAGCTTCATATATGTATCATTTAGAGCAATCAACTTATTTATTATTTTTATTATTTCAACCGGTTAATTTTTAATTTTTCATTTCTTATTTTTCATTCATTTTGTATTTTTTCATTTTTTTATTTTTGACTTTTGATTTTTTATTTTTTATTTTTAATTTTTCGTTTTTCATTTTCCATTTTTAATTTTTCATTTTCTATTTTTTATTTTTCATGTTTTTTTTTAAATTTTAATTTTTTATTTTTCATTTTTCTTTTTCATTTTTTATTTTTTATTTTTTATTCTTTATTTTTCATTTTTTATTTTTCATTCTTTATTGTTAATTTTTCATTTTTTATTTTCAATTTTTCATATTTCATTTTCCGTTTTTCATTTTCATTTTTTATATTAAATTTTTTATTATTAATTTCTTATTTTTCGTTTTTTTTTTCATTTTTTATTTTTCATTTTTATTTTTAATTTTTTATTTTTTACTTTTCATTTTTCATTTTCACATTTTTTATTGCATATCATAATTTTTTCACCAGTACAATCATAAGTCACACCGATTTTGTCTTACGGCTCACATGTTACGCTGTTTTTGTGATTGTATTGTGAAATATAAATTTACCACCCTGCGCCTATAGATGTTTACACATCAAAATATGGATGACATATATATATATATATATGTATATATATATATATATATATATATGTATATATATATGTATATATATATAAAACATTCAAAAAGAATTACTATTCGAAAAAATAAAAATATACTTATATATTCATATATTCATTTTTTTGTATACTTTATAAAAATATATGAGAAAAAATTTAAATCACTTTTTGTTTTCTCTATAACAAATCCTAGCTTCAGAGATGTGTGAGTTTTCCACATGGGTACCTTCATTCTGAATAAATTTAACAATGTTCTTCCGTCCGTAATCAAACTACAGATCGTAAATATGATGTGTTATTCAGGTTAAGCGATAGATAGGTACTACATTCTTTCATGTAAATACGACATTATAAGTAAAATGATGTAAATAATATTTCCTTTTTTTTCTACTACCACATGTTCAATATAAAATTCCTGTTAATTTTTCCTAAATCACTTTTACTTTTTAGGTGTTTTAATAACCGCACTATTTTGTGCCTCCTCTTTATTACAATATTATTCTTTCACATGTGTTTATATATTCTTCTGGCTATTTTATACACATTTACATACAAGAGATTGAGTTTATTTTTAATTTGTTTTTTATTATTTCGAAATATACATATAAAAATAATGAAAATTTATAGCAAAACATAAATAAACAAGTGAACAAGTTTTATGAACTACATAAATATCTTTATGAATGTAACAACGAAAATATATGTGAAATGAAGTACTAAAATTTTATTTTGAACAATAACTTCAAGGCTATAAATATGTAAACGTGCAGCGAAATTGTTTCCTATTTTTATATTAAATTTATCAAATAGGGTGTTAAATAGTCATCGTTATTTTTTCATAAAACTTTTTACTTTTTACACAACTTTGTATAATTAGTTGGTGTTGATGTTTTGTAACTACTAAAGCAACTTGACCCAAACCCAACTTTGAGCTAAACAATGGTAAAAACTAAACAGATCTTTAAATAAAATATATTGTAAAATTATACGATTTTTGATATCATATTGAAAAAGGTAAAAATTCAAAAAATTAAGAATGCTTAATTTAATTGTTAATGAACCTCGCTTCCAGGGCAAAACGATTAGAATCACACAAACGGTGAAAAACATGGGGTGATCCTCGATAAAAAGCTCACTTGGAAAAACCATATCGAGAGCAGTGTTGCGAAGGCTCATCGTGTATGGGCCATTTACAGAAGAGCTATAGGCTCAAAATGGGGTTAAAACCCGAGGATGACACATTGGCTGTATACAGGCGTCGCTAGACCAATTCTAACATACGCATCCATAGTCATATGGACATCAATGAACAGGAAATGCTACATTAAACCATTCCAAAAGATACAGCGTCTCTGTTGAATAGGGATCAGGGATAAAGACTACATCTACGACGGCTTAGAAATAAATATGAGGCAGCTCTGGCCATGGTACGATTAAGGGTAGCAGGGGAATATATCACTGATCATATGACCAGACACCCGACAATTTTATACCAAATTCCGAGACTCAACACAGTGGATATTAAATGTGATAGAATCGTGGAAATGTCAGCAGATAAACCCTGCAGTATATGGATACCAAACATGTAAAGTTGGATGAACGGAAATATTCTACAACACCTTCCAGAGTCACACTACTATACGAACGCATCTAGTCTGCATGGTAAGACTGGCATAGGTTTCTATGACGAGGACCATCTACAGGCATATACCTCCTTCTTCCGGACCACATCTCTGTCTTTCAGGCTGACTTGGTCGCAATAACGGAATGTATTAGGTCTATAAACGTGCGGGATTCCGCAAGTCCCGGAGAAGTAAAAATATTTACGGACATTCTAACGGCCATCAGAGCGATATCCGTGGACAAAACTATATCAAGGACTATCCTCGAGTGTAAGGAGGAGATTGCAAACTTCTCCAGAAGAGGCAGACTTGAAATCGTTTGGATCCAAGGACACAGTCGTATAATGCGAAACGAGATTGCTGACGAACTGGCCAGGAAGGTTTCTTTCCTGGAAAGAGTCAATTTGGAAAACCTAATACCTTTCAAGTTTCTCAAAGTGGCAGACTGGGCGACCAGTTCGCATGTATCAATTTGGGAAGATACTTACGTGGGTAAGCTTACAAAGATACTATGGGGTACTCTCAACACTACGAAAACTAAGGAAATCCCTAATCTGAGTAGGGGAGAATTTAGTAGGGTAATTGGCATCCTCACTGCATACTCTGAGTTGAGGGCTTACCAATACCGTATAGGACGAGCAGATTAGGCCACTTGTAGTTCTTGCGGAGAGGTTGACGCAGCCCTAGAACACTACCCCTGTTACCGTGTGTGCATTTGTGAGAACAAGGGTCAGATATCTATCCAGCGACATCCTACCAGGCCTGATGCGCCTTAGAGGATAAGCTGGAAAACAGTCAGGAAATTTGGTGATGAAACCGAATTTCTATGTTAGTAGAGCGGTAGATAACCAGATGAACGTATAGATGTAGAGCGCACAACAAGCCGACCTACTGGCGTAGGTGTGTATCCGGACATAGCCCCTCTTTTCAACCTAACCCTAACCCTAATCTAATGGAATTTACTCCCTATATAAATTCAGGATTCTGCAAAAATTAACAAACTGATGTTATATACACAGACTTTAGCAAATCTTTTGATAAAGATAGCCATGTCCATCTTCCTAAAGTAAGCAAAACATCGTAAGCAATGTGTAATATAAAATAATTCTAAATCGAAATATAACGGGTGAT
This sequence comes from Cordilura impudica, assembly GCA_963682025.1. Lineage (NCBI taxonomy): Eukaryota > Metazoa > Arthropoda > Insecta > Diptera > Scathophagidae > Cordilura > Cordilura impudica. The sequence goes on from OY821518.1 coordinate 94,212,012, forward strand.
TTTTTAAGAGCTTGATAACTTTTTTTTAAAAAAAAACGCATAAAATTTGCAAAATCTCATCGGTTCTTTATTTGAAACGTTAGATTGGTCCATGACATTTACTTTTTGAAGATAATTTCATTTAAATGTTGACCGCGGCTGCGTCTTACGTGGTCCATTCGGAAAGTCCAATTTTGGGCAACTTTTTCGAGCATTTCGGCCGTAATAGCCCGAATTTCTTCGGAAATGTTGTCTTCCAAAGCTGGAATAGTTGCTGGCTTATTTCTGTAGACTTTAGACTTGACGTAGCCCCACAAAAAATAGTCTAAAGGCGTCAAATCGCATGATCTTGGTGGCCAACTTACCGGTCCATTTCTTGAGATGAATTGTTCTCCGAAGTTTTCCCTCAAAATGGCCATAGAATCGCGAGCTGTGTGGCATGTAGCGCCATCTTGTTGAAACCACATGTCAACCAAGTTCAGTTCTTCCATTTTTGGCAACAAAAAGTTTGTTAGCATCGAACGATAGCGATCGCCATTCACCGTAACGTTGCGTCCAACAGCATCTTTGAAAAAATACGGTCCAATGATTCCACCAGCGTACAAACCACACCAAACAGTGCATTTTTCGGGATGCATGGGCAGTTCTTGAACGGCTTCTGGTTGCTCTTCACTCCAAATACGGCAATTTTGCTTATTTACGAAGCCATTCAACCAGAAATGAGCCTCATCGCTGAACAAAATTTGTCGATAAAAAAGCGGATTTTCTGCCAACTTTTCTAGGGCCCATTCACTGAAAATTAGACGTTGTGGCAGATCGTTCGGCTTCAGTTCTTGCACGAGCTGTATTTTATACGGTTTTACACCAAGATCTTTGCGTAAAATCTTCCATGTGGTCGAATACCACAAACCCAATTGCTGCGAACGGCGACGAATCGACATTTCACGGTCTTCAGCAACACTCTCAGAAACAGACGCAATATTCTCTTCTGTACGCACTGTACGCATTCGTGTGGTTGGTTTAATGTCCAATAAAGTAAACTGAGTGCGAAACTTGGTCACAATCGCATTAATTGTTTGCTCACTTGGTCGATTATGTAGACCATAAATCGGACGTAAAGCGCGAAACACATTTCGAACCGAACACTGATTTTGGTAATAAAATTCAATGATTTGCAAGCGTTGCTCGTTAGTAAGTCTATTCATGATGAAATGTCAAAGCATACTGAGCATCTTTCTCTTTGACACCATGTCTGAAATCCCACGTGATCTGTCAAATACTAATGCATGAAAATCCTAACCTCAAAAAAATCACCCGTTATATATGTTACTTCTTTTGTCCTTGATGTTACTTCTTGCTGTTTATTAATTATCTCGCAAAGTCTATTCAATGGAGTAATATCCTTATGAATGCTGACGATGTAAAAATCTACTCAACCCTAATAAATGATGAAGACAGTACACGTATCCAGACTAAAAATGGTGTAGTTTAACTTAATAGAATTAAATCTTAAAAAAATTTATTTTTTGTTATTCATGACACAAAACTAACCTCAGTTGACTCATTCATAGATTTGGGAGTTCAGTTCGATAAAAAACTAATTTTTAATTCTCATGTAACAGTGACAGTTAATAAGGCAAAAATAGTGTTTTATGTTTAAAAAAACATTGGGCAAGGGAATGTAATGATCCTTATACAACAAAATATCTATTCACGTGTTTGGCCAGGCTGATACTTGAATACGCAGTCTTCATCAAAAAACTTGAATCAGTTCGGAAACAATTCTTACTATTTTTTCTTCGATACTCGTATCTTCGGTAGAATGCGAAATTGAGTTTTCCACCGTGTCGTATCCGCATGGCTCTAATACAGCTTCAACCTTTGAAAATTAGAAGAATCATTTTTAATATAACATTCTTCCTCAACTTAGTTCATGGTAAAATTGTTTTTGAATGCCTTCTTGGAATCAATATGTATAAATGTTCATATCAGCCAACTTCGATCTTATAAACATGTTTACCTGAATTTCCACAGACTAAATTTTATCAATTTCAATCCATTCCGAAGAATTTGCGCTGAAGTGAGCAGACAGTATGCTTTAATTGATTTATCCTATGCTGTTGATTTATCCTATGCCACTAAAAGAAGATTAACGACTTATTTGAACTCTAACGATTATGTTTACAACTGTATTCAAAAATTGTATTATTTTTGTAAAATAGCTACATTTGTTGCTACAACTACAGCTACCTATATTGTAGCTGAATTAAATAATTAATTAAAGAAAAAAAATAAATAAAAATATATTTTTTTAAACCTGTATTGGCTTTAGTTTTTTGCACCAAATATTCCGAGCACTGAGCTTTCGTGTAATTTTCTTTCAACATTTATATATTCTCTGCTAATTTATCGGCCTTATAAATAAAATATTTATACCCTATACCACTATGTGGTTTGGGTATAATGACTTTGTGCTGCTGTTTGTAACAACCAAAAATATTTGACCTACACCCATCTTTAATTATACCGATCGAATCAGAATCACTTTCTGAGTTGATTTAACAATGTCCGTCCGTCCGTCCGTCCGTCCGTCCGTCCGTCTGTCTGTGTGTCCATGTAAAGCTTGTAATCAAACTGCAGGTCGCAAATATGAATGTATTTTGATGAAATTTGGTACATAAGCTTTTATCGGGCATGGGATGAACGCTGTTGAAATTGGTGAGAATCGGTCCATGTTCAGACCTAGCCCCCATACAAATTCCCATTATGAAATCGACATAAATTTCCATAAGATCCAAATTGTCATATAGATCTTACTCAAATTGGGTTTGTATGCATTCATTACATCCATTAATGAGTAGTCCAAAAATGATCCCTTTGACCACATATAGAGCTGCTTCCCGATCTTCACTTAAATCTATTAAAAAACAAAAATATTGCACTGATTCTTCTCAAATTTTGTTTGTATATATTTTTGCAAAATACAAGAGACTTTACCAAACATGATCAGGATCGGTCCAATTTCGGACCAAGTCCCTATATAGATATAGCATCCGATATGAACTTTTTCATATCTGCACCCAAAAAAATTAATAAAAATCGCACTCAAATTTGGTTTTTGTTTATTTTGTATGTCCAGTTAGTTGGACCTAAGAGATAGGGTCTCTAAACGCATGGTATGGGGTATCGTATAGTCGGTCTAGATCGACTATAGTTTTCTTACTTGTTTTATGTTAGATTTGGATGTATTTTCTTCCCAAACTTTACTGGTAATTTTAAGTCACGTTTCAAGTGAAATTTTGAATATTAGTTGATCAGACAACAACATGGTTTTCATAATTCACAGTCATTTTTCAGAAATAATTAGTGTTGTTTTCAACGTGTGTTTTATAACGCTTTTACAATTTGCCATATCTTTTTTCCAATACTTTAATCTGACAACAGCTTTCCTATTAAATTTATTTTAAAACTTATTCAACAACTAAGAGTTGAGACCACTAAACAGTTAAATAATTGTTTCACAAAATTATGCAAGTTTATATAAATGCACCAGAACATTTTGTTTCTTTAAAAAATACACAAAATCCTTAAAAACAGCTGAGGTTTTGGCTAAAGTTTCGTTTTAATAACTTTTTGTTTTTTTTATAGATTAAAATTTAAATTTAAAAATAATAATTTAACGAAAATATTATTGCAAGTAAAGCCATTCTCTTGTTCTTGTTCTTACTTATTGTCTTTGTAATCATAAACATCTGCATATTTCTGAGTACTCACAGTATTATGCATTTCGGCATAATCACTACGAGTAACTTTAAGAGGCTTGTTTACTGTTTGAACTACTAAATTTGTATTATTTTGTTACATTAATATCGTTATTATCCTTGCGGTATATTTACAAAGTTAATGGAGTTTAAAATTAAACAATATGCTTATATTATGCTTATATATATAATAAAGAGGAAGCATTTTGATGTGTGATTTTGTATTGTGATGTTGTTTAATACTAGATGTTTTTTTAAAATTATTACTTACTTGTTAAACGATTCGAAGAAATTACTAAATAAATCTTTATAAATGAACTTTGTTATAAGAAAACCCAGCAAAATTTTCCAATCCTTATAATAATAGTTTTTAAAAGGGACCGACATAGTTATTACTTTTTTATTTATTTATTTTTTTTTTTTTAATAAAAGTTATATTTTGATTTATATGTATGTTTTCGAGAAAAATATAAAAATCAACCACTTAAGAAATGGGAGAAAAAATCAATGCAAACAATTTTATTTGCACTTCTTAAAGCCAAAGAATACCCCTGAAGGTTTGATTGATATTTATATTGAATTAAAAAAAATTAAAAAATAACTTTTACTTTTGCTTGAAAAACAAAAAAATCAAAATATCACTTCCATTAGCATGTTTGTATATTATATGACTATATAAATATTATGATTATATTGTATGACTAAGTAATATAATATACATATAATATACAAACATACTAAAAATCAGTATGGTAAACTTGGAAGTATTGTAAATGAAAATTTATAAAACTAATTTTCTCAGTTATATCGTAGTTCACCATTTCAAACAAAACAAGTAAGAAAATTATAGTCGGTCTAGACCGACTATATGATACCCTATACCATGCGTCTAGATACCCTATCCCATTACCCCAACTAACTGGATATAGAAAATAAGCATAAACCAAATTTGAGTGGGATTTTTATTAATTTTTTCGGCTGCAGATATGAAAAAGTTCATATCGGATGCTATATCTATATGGGGACTAGGCCGAAAAATGGACCGATCCTGACCATGTTTGGTAAACTCTCTTGTATTTTGCAAAAATATATACAGACAAAATTTAAGAAGAATCAGTGCAATATTTTTGATTTTTGATAGATTTAAGTAAAGATCGGGAAGCAGCTCTATATGGGGCCTATGACTAAGAGTTGTCTAATAGGGATCATTTTTGGACTACTTATTAGTGGATACAATATATACATACAAACCCAATTTGACTAAGATTTGTATGATAATTTGGATCTTATGGCAATATATGTTCATTTCATAGGGGTCATTTGTATGGGGGCTAGGTCTTAACATGGACCGATTCTCACCAATTTCAATAGCGTTCATCCCATGACTGATAGAAAGATTAAATACCAAATTTCATCAAAATATATTCATATTTGCGACCTGCACTTTGGTTACAAGCTTTACATGGACACACAGACGGACGGACGGACATCGTTAAATCGAATCAGAAAGTGATTCTGATTCGATCGGTATAATTAAAGATGGGTGTAGGTGAAATATTTTTGGTTGTTACAAACAGCAGCACAAAGTCATTATACCCAAACCACATAGTGGTATAGGGTATAATGAATTAAATATTTTTTTTTCCTTTTCCCAAATAATTCATTAAAATGGGTTAGTGAATTAAAATGGTCTAAGAACACATATGTAAACAAGTAAGAAAATTATAGTCGGTCTAGACCGACCATACGATACCCTATACCATGCGTTTAGAAACCCTATCTCTTAGGCTAAACTAACTGGACATAGAAAATAAGCAAAAACCAAATTTGAGTGGGATTTTTATTAATTTTTTTTGCTGCAGATATGAAAAAGTTCATATCGGATGCTATATCTATATGAGGACTAGGTCCAAAAATGTACCGATCCTGATCATGTTTGGTAAAGTCTCTTGTATTTTGCAAAAATATATACAAACAAAATTTGAGAAGAATCAGTGCAATATTTTTGTTTTTTAATAGATTTAAGTGAAAATCGGGAAGCAGCTCTATATGGGACCACAGGTATAATTTTTGGACTACTCTTTAATGGATGTAATGAATGCATATAAACCCAATTTGAGTAAGATCTATATGACAATTTGGATCTTATGACAATTTATGTCGATATCATAGGGGTTATTTGTATGGGGGCTAGGTCTGAACATGGACCGATTCTCACCAATTTCAATAGCGTTCATCCCATGGCCGATGAAAGCTTATATACCAAATTTCATCAAAATATATTCATATTTGCGATCTGCAGTTTGATTACAAGGTTTACATGGACACACAGACGGACGGACGGACGGACGGACGGACGGACGGACGGACGAACGGACGGACATTGCTAAATCAACTCAGAAAGTGATTCTGATTCGATCGGTATAATTAAAGATGGGTCTAGGTCAAATATTTTTGGTTGTTACAAACAGCAGCACAAAGCCATTATACCCAAACCACATAGTGTTATAGGGTATAAAAACCAACAAAATCCTATGAGGTGAACTGAAATTTCATATTTGGATTACACTGTGAGACAGAAAAAAATACCTGGATGCGATACTTTTTTTTTTTGGTAGGTCGTCTCGAGTACAATAATACTCTGTTCTTCAAAATTTGCGAAACACCTACAAAATCTTGAGTTACGGACAAAAACCAGTTTTTCGGCTATTTTGTCACATAACGGTAACTTTGTTGAATATCAACCGATTTTGAATTTCTCGGATTTAGAAAGAAGAAACTGTGGTCTTTCGAAGATATGAACATCAGATATAAGTAGTAATGAGTCATCTGTGCGTATTCCTCCAGCAAACTAATTTTTTTAATTTAAAAATTTTGATTTTTCAAATGCAAATAAAAGTTTATTCCATTTTTTTGAATCCGACGTTTCTTTGGGATTATTCCAACATCTTCAGGGATTTTTTTTTTTTTTTTTTTTGAATATATAATACTTTTTGGTCCGTTTTACATTTAAAAACTTTTAAGTATGTGCTAAAATATAAGCAAACAGCACGACATTAAACACACAATTATTAAAAATAAATAAATATATGAAATAAAATATCACAGATTAAACTTTTTCTTTATGTTAATCACAGTTGAACTTAAATTCTCTATTTTCCAACTTTGGAAATGTTTTTACACATTTTTTTTTGTTATTTACGAACTGTATAATTTATTTAATTTATAACAAAAGTATTTATGAGTAAAATGCAGCCTTGGTTTAAAATATCCGTTAAAAATTCACTCAGTTATTCAACTATTAATAAAAACATAATTTAGGAATATATGCTTGCACAAACGACTTTTTTTATACCCTCCACCCAGTGTGCAGAGGGTATATATAAGTTTGTCATTCCGTTTGTAATAATTAGAAAAAAATTTCTGGACCCAAAAAATATATATATTTGTGATCCTTATAACAAGCGGAGTTGATATAGCGATGTCCGTCTGTCCGTCTGTGGAAATCACGATGACAACTTCAATCGGGCAGCTAGGATACTCATTGGTATAAAAAAATGATTCACTAACATTCTGGAAAGTTTGCTGTTTAAAATCGCACAAATCGTTTCATTAGGGCCCGAGATTTGAATGAAGAACTTAAAAAAGTCTTGAAAAAAATATGATTTTCTATGTTGTTCTTGTCACGATCACGCCCTCAATGGGACAGCTAGGGTGATTATTTTTAGTCAGAATGATGCACCAAGATCATGGGAAGATTTCTGTTTCAAAAATCATTAAAATCGTTGGAATATGACCAGGGACATCTCTGAAAAAGTAAAAAAAAAAATGAAAGATATGATGTTTCTATATTGCTCTTGTTGTTATTCTAAATGTTGTATTGTTGTCATAGCTGGACTTGTTGTGTTTTTGTGGTCGTTGTGGTAATAATATAATAAAAACTAACCCTTTGTACATTTTTTTTATCAACTCTGGTAGAATAATTTTAAAGTTTCCATTGTTTTGGCATCACTAAAAAAATTTGTTAGATCATTTTTTCCATCGCTGCGAGCCAGCTTACAAAGTTTCAGATCAATTGGGTCACGGGAAAGGGGTTAAAAATCGATCCAAAATTTTGTCGACAAGCAGAGAATAATATAAAGGGAGTACAAATTCGCCAACATCGCAAGCAAATAATGCTAAACTAACTAGTTGTTAATAAAAAAACAATGTAGATTTACAAAAAAAAAAAAAAAAAATAATGTGTTAAATTCCTTTTTGTATCACTGTGTTACCTAAGACTAGTAATATTCAAAATTAAAATACTCGATGATAACAAAATATATATTTTTAATTTTTAAATGTTCGTATTTAATTTATTCGAGAGACGATATGCAGAACTTCTTGAGACCACTTTCAAAATTGGCACAAAGGCAACCTTGATTCTAATTTTGAAATGATGCAAATGATAATTCAGTTTGCAAGCTTGATTGATATCTTTTTAATATATATTTATTGACCGACTTGTAGTACCATATTATTACTAAACATTTGATGTCATAAAATGATCATTCATACGTCTAAAGGTACGGTCACATATTTGTTTGCAGGCAAATAATTATGTTTGCCTAAAATCAGCTGCTTTGTTGTTTGACGGCAAATAATATTTTGTGGTCAGACTAAGGCAAACAAATATTTGGCGTTTTATGTCAAATATTTGCCTAATGTGACCGTACCTTAAGTATTAGTATAATAACTATTCATTCTTAAAGACATTATAAATCACGTATACAAGACCATAGTAAACCGTATGAGTCATACTAAGGACAGCTATAGCATATTTTAGACGAAATCAAACAACACCGAAGAGAGAAACTTTGGCCTATCTTGTCTTTGACCTCGTTACAAAATTGTTCTTTAACAGTGCTGATGACTACCCTGTGAGTGAAACCGACAGTATACTCCTTCTAGATATAGACGATGTCATACACAGTTCAATAGCTAGTTACAGCTGTGGAGTCGTGTTTTGGGTCATTGTCATGTTGGATCTTCTAAACCAGGAGCATATTTTCCTCCGCGTATGGGTACATTAAGTCATTTAGAATTTTGGTATATCCAGTTCCAGTTAGAGTATATTTTAGTACATGAGTTGGGTTGAAAAAGTTCCAAATACCGTAATATTGCCACCGCCAGACATAACAGATTTATTTATACCAGCAAAGCCCTACACTCGAAATTCGAGTGCAAATTCTAGGCAATTTTATTTTTTCATAAAAATTTTTTCTTCCAATGTTATTTTAATCTACATATACATATGTATATAAGAAATATTTATGAATATTTAAATTCAGCATTAAAATTCATTAAATTTTATTACAAATATTTGTTGAACACATAGAAGAAAGATATCTAAATGGGTTTGTTAATAAATAACTGTGTAAGGACCTAAAGGTATGCTAATCAATTTCAGCCCATTCACAATTTAACACAGGGCTTTTAGAATACAATTTTTGCTAACACATTAACAAATTTAATAAACATACACACAGCATTGTACAGTTTTATGTATTTTATGTATGTGTTAGTAGCATTTTAAATGATTATTGCTCAAAAAAAAAAAAAAAAAAAAAAAAAATTTACTAGATTGTGCACATATGCAAGAAATACCTCTCAAATAGTATATTTGTTTGTCAAAATCGGTTGATAACTAATAGAGCAGAAGAGGTCACAAGAAATTGCCCAACTAATAATATTATAGATATTTTGTGTCTAGTATTTTTCCCTGGTCGTCGTAGAAAAGTTCTTCCACCAAGGCCTCTTATATAAAACTCGGACGTATCTGAAAAGAGAACAGGAGTACAATTCCATTTCTTGTGTTCTTTAACAAAGCTTATGCGAGCTGGATGATTTTACTCTCGATAATATTCAATATCATCACCAATTGCTCGTCAGGAAACAGTTAGTTTAAGATTGATAATGACCTCTTTACGAAGCATACTTTGACATGTCTTAAGCTCTCTTGCTGTTAAATAACCCTGTCATTGACTCATTTTACGAGGTTTACGCCTCAATGATGTGTAGTTAATGTACGTCTTTCATGATACTTTTTGACAATTTTTGACCACCAATAAAATCCTCTATTTTTCTGGATTTTAAGTATTCACAAAACTTTACTTTTGTTATTATTTTATAATAAATTATTATAAGATTAAAACATTGGAAAATACTATTGTGTTTTAAAAACAGTTAACAGCAAACGTCAGAAACTATAAATATTAAAATAACGATTTACATTTTTTAAATTTTCTCTCCTAACATCTTCTACTCTGATTATTCTAATCAACTCTGGTACAGAAGTGTATACGGTCCCATTGCTTTATTATCATTTAAAAAAATATCTTTTTTCGTTAGATTTAACGTCATTTTTTTTCAGATGTATATGGGGGGTTTCATGTCAAGTGCACCAACTTTTGAAACCGATGTCTTCCGATCGGGACGAAATTTGCACCAATGTTAGTCCTATTGGATAGTAGTTTAGACACAATTTTTTAACAAGATCGCTCCAGATCTCTCTGAGTTAGAGGAGATCAAAATTTGACATTTTGGCCAAACAGGTGTTTTTTTCTCATCCATGTAACTTATTACCTATTGTTCTTAGAAAATTTTCTCCCAAAGAGTGTAGATAGCTATTTCTTCAATATTTCGGAAAAAATACTTAAAAAAAAAAAAAATTGTAAACTTTTTTTTTTGCTAAATTAAAGCATTTTTTACCTTTTTTTCAAAAAGGGCATTTTTTCTCATAAGAAAGCTTAGGATTTTTCCTTTAAGAGCTTTTTGGTCGCTTAGTGGGATGGGAGTGGGATATCTATGAAAATAAATGTTTTGTAACTCAAGACAACGGTTTTTCAATTTTTCACAAATGCACTATTTTGAATTTTTTCCTATTTGTGTCTAAAACCTTACAAATAAAACTTATACTGAGAAACATACCTAACTAAAATTTTATACCCTCGATACTGTAATACCCAGAATATGTTAACCTCAGGAAAAAAGTCGCTTTTTTTCTATAGAAATGTTGAAAAATTATTATTTTGTATTTATTTTTAATAATAATTAAATTAATGTATAATAATAATAATATTAAAAATAAAAAGATAAATAATTTATTAAAATTTAATCTTAATTGCATTAGATCCATTTATATCATAACTATTTTTATACTTAATTCATTGTAGCTGATGAAGTATTTAAGTCTTGTAAATTTTTAAATACCCAGTCTTTCATCCAGCTTTTTTGTCGCCTTTATTTACTGCGTTTTTTTTGTCAATCCTTTCTTGGCGTTACTAGGTTCAGCTGTTGATTTCGCTGCTGGTTTATTTGTTGTCTTTGGAAAGAAATCGCATTGAATAGAGGCAGAAAACTTTTTCAACTTGAGTCTTCCATCGACAAGCGGTATAAAAGCATGGTATTGAGCGATCGATTGTTACCGCAGCATCGAATCTGCTCTTCAGTGTTTTCAATGTTTCCTGATGATTCTCTTTCCTACTAAAAACTATTTTAGTTTCTTTACAATAACTCTTTGCCCAATGGAATAAAGCAGTCGCATCTAAGATGCGATCTTGATGAGAGCACTGGAGGCTATACTTCGCTGCATTTCTTTTAAGGTTTGCTCCAATACCATCACATGCTCCTTTACCATGAGCAGTAGGACGAAAATGCCACTCAGCTGGCGTTACAAAATCTTTTTCATGGGCCATAAGATTTGCCAAGCTACTTTTGTTTTTAAAATGTTGACGAGCTCCGTCCGAAACGTAGTATACCTTCTTTACTGTAAATTTAGATTTTAGAAATTTTAGTATTCTCTTCTGGTACTCATAAACTGCAACGGTATCACGTTTTAAATCGTCGGATATGATTGCCATACTTTTGTGTTCCAGTTTTTCATCTTTCATGTAGTAAATTAATACTGTGAATATAGTTGCTTGGTCGTTATTGAAGTGGAATGCTTGTATGGCATCCTGAAGAACATATTTATTGTTTTCTGCGAAATCATATGAAATAACGAATTCACCAGACTTCAAATGTATCTTCAAATCCTTGAAGAATGCTTATTGCTCTTTGACTAAAAAGTCATGTGTTCTCAAGTTTAGCAATCCTGTACACATTTCTTCCACAAAATCATCCACATTTAAAATGATTGTTTTCAATGTGCATCTGTCAGTCTGAATCCAAGAATCAAATTTGCCCTCCTCTATATATTCTCGATCTAAAGAGTTGATTAAATTTTCTTTGATGAATGCGGTTCACCTAAGTGGCAAGAAGTTGTTGCATTAGGACACATAGTCAATTTAAGGCAATCGCGGTAATCGTGTAAATCTTCTGCCGAATCATCTGTTAGATACTTTAAGTTGATTTCCTTCAACATCAGTTTAACATTTTCATGGTAAATTCAAACGCATACTGTGTGAGTTCCGCTGCTTTCTGCCAAAACGCAATGTTTTGGCCTCATTTGGGTTAATTTCGTGAAGCCAATTCTAACATCCTCGTGTTCAGATTGAAATGTTGCAAATAACTCTTTCAGGTTACAGATAACCATTCTCTTCTGTTACGTTATGAAGGTATGTTACATACCTTCGGAAAGGTTAATTTGTCTAGTTTCTCAGTATAAGTTTTATTTGTAAGGTTTTTCACACAAATAGGAAAAAATTCAAAATAGTGCATTTGTGAAAAATTGAAAAACCGTTGTCTTGAGTTACAAAACATTTATTTTGATAGATATCCCACTCCCATCCCACTAAGCGACCAAAAAGCTCTTAAAGGAAAAATCCTAATCTTATGAAAAAAAAAAAATGCCCTTTTTGAAAAAAAGGCAAAAAAGCTTTAATTTAGCAATAAAAAAAAAAGTCTGAATTTTTTTAGTATTTTTTCCGAAATATTGAAGAAATTGCTATCTAAACTATTTGGAAGAAAATTTTCTAAGAACAATAGGTAATAAGTTACATTGATGAGAAAAAACACTTGTTTGGCCAAAATGTCAAATTTTGATCCCCTCTAACTCAGAGAGATCTGGACCGATCTTGTTGAAAAATTGTCTCTAAACTACTATCCCATAGGACTAACCTTGGTGCAAATTTCATCCCGATCGGATGACATCGGTTTCAAAAGTTGGTGCACTTGACATGAAATCCCCCATATAACAAATTAGTTTTCCTTCTATAAAGAACACACCGAAGAGTGGTTTCGCCAAAAAATACGTAATTTTAAGTCTTATCGCAAAATTATTCAAAATCAAAATTGGTACGTTTATAATTTTGCAAAAGTTTCCACCAATATTTTATTACACCGACCGACTGAGAAGCACTGATTGAGATGTTCGTCCGTCCGTCCGTCTGCCTGTCTGTTCGTCTATGTATTCATGTAAACTTTGTGATCAAACTACAGGTCTCTAATACGAATATATTTTTATGAAATTTAGTTTGTAAGCTTATATTGGCCATGGGATGAACGCTATTGAAATTAATGAAAATCGGTTTATCTTCAGACCTAGTCCCCGTACAAATGAATCCTATAACATCGACTTATATTGCCATAACATCCAAATATGTCAAATTGTATTTGTCTACGTTTATTGCATCCGGCAATCTGTAGTCAAAAAATAAAACCTATAAGACAATTCTTAGCCATAGCCCCCATAAACTTATTCCCGATCTTTACTTTAATTTATCAAAGAACAAAAATGTTCCACAGTTTATTCTTAAATTTGGTTTATATATGTTTTTGAAAAATTTATGTGACCTTAACAAATATGGTCAGGATCGGTACATTCTTTGTCGAAAAATAAACCCTATAAGACAATTCTTAGTCATAGCCTCCATAAAAAGCTGATTCCCGATCTTCATTTTAATATATAAAAAAAAGAAATGTTCCACAGTTTTTTCTCAAATATGGTTTGTATATGTTTTTGCAAAAATCAAGTGACGTTACCAAATATGGTCAGGATTGGTCCATTTTTCGACCTAGTCCCCATAAAAATATAGCATCCGATATGAAATTTTTCACATCCGAATGCAAAAATATTAATAGCAATGCCACTCAAATATGGTTTATGCTCATTTTCTATACCTAATTTGTTCGACCTAAGAGAAAGTGTCTCTAAACGCATAGTACAAGGTATCGTATAGTCGGCCGAAACCGGCTAAAATTTTCCTACTTGTTTTCTTTAAAAACTTCACCACTTTAAAAAATATCCCTTAAGTATACAAGTAAATTTTCTTCAAAAAGTAAATTTTCGTTAAAAAAAACAAGTCCTTTAAAAGTTAATATTGTCAAAAAAATTATTTTTGTGATGAATTTATGGTTCGGCTTAAGGTCTTCTAATAAATTCAAATTAAAAACAATTTATATTTTTAATTTATTTATTTATTATTCTTTTTTCCAATATTTCGGTTGACATCGTCAACCATTGTCAAGGATCTAAAAATTACCAAATGGTGATAAATCAAACGTAATTTACAAAATAGATTCTAATGGAGACGGGGTCAACGTATGTAATAAATCATATGTTGGTACCACAAAGACAAAATTAAAAAAAACAGGATATCATCACATAAATCTGACCACAAAGCTGTTGATAAACCATTAGAACAAAAAACGGCACTCGCGGCCCACTGTACAATCACAGGTCGTAAACCAGATTTTGATAACGTCAGTATTTTACAAGGAGAAAATAATTACAAGAAGAGATTTACATTGGAACTTCTCCACATTATCGATGTCCCTTTTAAAAAACGTCTCAATTATAAGTCGGATATTGAGAACTGTTGTGTGTGCTCGTCTATACCGACATACGATTAACAAACACAAATGACCAGAAACAATTAGTTGACAAATACTCTCCGGAAAGTAAAGTAGTCCTCAACTCAACGTTTGAGTTTTTTAAAAACGTAATGTATGTAACATTGTTATTAATTATACCCTATACCACTATGTGGTTTGGGTATAATGACTTTGTGCTTCTGTTTGTAACAACCAAAAATATTTGACCTACACCCATCTTTAATTATACCGATCGAATCAGAATCACTATCTGATTCGATTTAAAGATGTCCGTCCGTCCGTCCGTCCGTCTGTGTGCCCATGTAAAGCTTGTAATCAAACTGCAGGTCGCAAATATGCATATATTTTGACGAAATTTGGTATTTGATCCTCTACCGGCCATGGGATGAACGCTATTGAAATTGGTGAGAATCGGTCGATGTTCAGACCTAGCCCCCATACAAATGATCAACACATATTGCCATAAGATCCAAATTATCATACAAATCGTAGTCAAATTGGGTTTGTATGTATATATTACATCCATTAATCAGTAGTCCAAAAATGATCCCTATTGGACAACTCTTAGTCATAGGCCCCATAAAGAGCTGCTTCCCGATCTTCACTTAAATCTATCAAAAAACAAAAATATTGCACTGATTCTTCTCAAATTTTGTTTGTATATATTTTTGCAAAATACAAGAGACTTCACCAAACATGGTCAGGAGCGGTCCATTTTTGGGCCTAGTCCCCATATAGATATAGCATCCGATATGAACTTTTTCATATCTGCAGCTGAAAAAATTAATAAAAATCCCACTCAAATTTGGTTTATCTTATTTTCTATGTCCAGTTAGTTTGGCCTAAGAGATAGTGTCTCTAAACGCATGGTATAGGGTATCGTATAGTCGGGTTAGACCGACTATAATTTTCTTACTTATTTTTACTTGTTATTGTGTAATTTTAAAAATTGTTAATTTCTTGTTTAGATCCTTGATAATGGTTGACGATGTCAACCGAAATATTGGAAAAAAGAATAATAAATAAATATATTAAAAATATAAACAAATTGTTTTTAATTTGAATTTATTAGAAGACCTTAAGCCGAACCATAAATTCATCACAAAAGAACTACACAGGTCGACAATACAAAACCTCCTACAAAAATTATTTTTCTAATAAGTAAAGTTTTCTTGAAACAAGTACATTCATATAAAGGTTTTTTCCTCCCATTTTCCTTTAACAATCATTAAAATATAAAATAAAAACTATTTAATATCTTTAGATCCTATATATTATTTGTTGCAATATCTATATGTAAAGATAAGATCTCATATGTAAATATCAAATTTGTTAAAATATGTAAATAAAGGGAGAATATATGACATTTTTTTTTTATTTTTTCGTGCTAATTATGGTCAATTAAATATTAAGATGATAAAAAAAATTCAAATTATGACATCCTTTTCACTCGACGTTTCGTTGACGGTATTTCAACTTCTTCTGGAGTGTGAACTTTATTGATTTCTAATGACAAAATATATAAACAACAACATAAATTTTATTTAATATTAAAATCTTAAATACTAGTATCACAGGTTAACTTACGATTTTATTTTATTACATTATCAAGTATTAAATTTGTATAAAAAAGTGGACATCACGACACAAAATTTTAATAAATTTAATAAATAATTACAATTTAAAAAAAAAATCACAGTTTAACCTAACAACTAGTATCACAGATTGTTTTTATTATTAGACTAATGCTATAGAATATTGCAGCATAATATTATCATGGTCTTCTTTGGTGTTTAATGTTTTTTGTATTTTTTGTTGTATACGTAAACTTTCTAGTGTATATCGCTTTTGTACGTTTTTCTCCTTATCTAATATGCGTACATCGTTAAAATTTGGTTTGTGTTTACTCTCTTTTATGTGTTGAGATAAAGCTGTGCTTTCTTTGTTTTTGTTTACGTCGGATTCATGTTCAGCTATTCTTACACCTAACGTTCTTTTTGTCGTTCCTATATATGCTTTATTGCACTGTTCATTTTCATTACCGTCACACTTGATTTCATACACAATATTATCCGTTTTTAATTTGTCAATTTTCGATTTTTTGCTTGTAAAAAGATGTCTTAGTGTTTGATTTGATTTATAAGCTATTGTTATTTTTTCATCGTTGATCTCCCTTTTCAGTGTTTTACTTTCTGTTAGTTTTGGTATGTAAGGTACACTGTAAAAATTTTTCGCTTCACTGTGTTGTTTGTCCTTTTTGTTATGTTTATTGTTAAGTGATATGTCTAATAAATTATTAATGACAAAATTGGGATAATTATTCATGGTAAGTATTTTCCTTATTATAATAATGTTGTCTTTTTTAAATCGTTCGTCGCTTAGTTTCATTATTTTTTGAATAAAATTCATTGCCGTATTCCTTTTCATTTTTTCTGGTTGCGTCGAGTGATAATTTATCATTCTTCCTGATGCAATCTCTTTTGAATACCAATTAGTCATCAGTTTATCCCTTATAATCGTCATATCCAAGAATGCTATGCTCATATTCTTTTCTTTTTCAATAGTAAATTTAAGTTTATTATGATACGCGTTTAGAGTCTTCATGATTATTTCCTCATCCTTTTTATTAATAATCGCAAACATATCGTCTACATACTTGGTTATGAACTTTATTTCTATATTTGTAAGTTTTAATTCATCGATTACGTCATTTAAAAGTTTATCGAGCACTATATCGGCAATCGTCGGTGAGAGGGGGTTACCCATGGGCATACCATACGTTTGATGGTAAAATTATCCATTGAACGTGAAATAGTTGTTATCAACTAAACAAGGAAGAATATATAATTGAAAAAAAAAATTTTGAAACAAGTACATTTTCTTAAAAAGAACATTTCTTGAAATGTATCTTTTCTTACAAAGTTCGTTTTTAAGTAACTTTTCTAAAAAAGTAACTTTTGTTAAAAAGTACCTTTTGTTAAAAAGTACCTTTTGTTAAAAAGTACCTTTTGTTAAAAAGTACCTTTTTTAAAAGGTAGCTTTTCTTAAAAAGTAACTTCTCTTTAAAAGTACCTCTTCCTAAACAGTAGAGTTTCTTAACAAGTAGCTTTTCTTGAAATATATTTTTTTTAAATACCTTTTCTTAAAAATTACTTTTTGTCTTAAAATATGTTTTCTCTGAAACCGTACCTTTTCTTAAAAATAGCCTTGTCTTGAAAGGTATATTT
Organism: Cordilura impudica; assembly: GCA_963682025.1. Classification (NCBI taxonomy): domain Eukaryota; kingdom Metazoa; phylum Arthropoda; class Insecta; order Diptera; family Scathophagidae; genus Cordilura; species Cordilura impudica. The sequence continues at coordinate 94,229,794 of OY821518.1, forward strand.
TCGTAGTGCCTTTTCTTAAAAACAACATTTTCTTAAAAATTAGATTTTCTTTTCCTAAAAGAACTTTATCTTAAAAGCACTTTTATTAAAAAGTAACTATTATTAAAGAGGACGTTTTTTAAAAAGTACCTTTCCTTAAAAAAAAATACCATTCCTTAATGAAAAATTTTCCTTCAAAAGAAAAGTTAGGTATAAAGTACATTTTTCGTAAGAAGTACATTTTTTTAAAAAAGTACGCTTTCTTTAAAAAGTACCCTCTCTTAAAAATGTAGGTTTACTTTAAAAGTACATTGTCTCGAAAGATACTTTATTTTTACAGAATACATTTTTTCTTTAAAAAGTATTTTGATAATTTTCAGCGGTCGACTTAGTGGCCTTACAATTAGTAACATATTATGAGTAAAAAATTCTACTTTGTTTTACAAAAGGTTATTATAACCAAAAATAAAATCATACAATAAACAATGTTTACATATTAAAAAGAAATATTTTCAAAAAAGTAAAAGGGAAAACCTTCCTGTGGAAAAATTCGCTTTTATTTCCCTCTTTCGTTACTTTGCCGCGCGTAATAGCCATTTAAACATTGGCTGTCATCGTGTGTGTAACAATTTAATAGTGCCATTATTGCTCCATTCATAAGTTTTATCTGCATTACGTGCAAATTTCTTTAAATCCCTTAAACCAAAACAAACTTCAAACTCTTCTTAATTAATTAATTAAACTCTAAACTTTTATTTTAATTTTGTATTATTCCATTTAGGGAGAAAAATAAACTTTTAACTTTAGCAAATCGGAAAAAAATATTTTTCGCTTTTATTCAACAATAACAAGTTTTTCAAACAATTCAATAATGCTTGTCAAGTATCGAACTGTCAATATAATGACATGCTCAAATTTTTGAAACTCACACTTAGCACAAAACCTCATGTGAGTTAAATGAATTTTGAAAAGTTAACAAAATTGTTTAAATGAACAAATAGCCAGCACAGGAGAACGAAATAAAAAAACGTTGATGTTCATTTGCAAAATGTAAACGTTAACCAAATAAAATGTCACGTTCTGTAATTTAGTTGAATCAACATTGAAAATTAATGTAATTGAAACTGGCGCAATAACAAAACGAAAGAAAACATCGAAAAATGAATACACATAAAAATAACATTTGCTTAAAAAATTCTTTTTGGAGAAAGGGAAACAATATAGAGAATTTTAAGTAAGGAAAAAGGTTACTTTTTCAGTAGAAGCTAAAAAAAATCTATAACATTTTGAAGTTCATTCAGAATATTTTTTTTTTTTGTGTAATTTTAAAAAGTCATTGTACATAAACTAAAGCGGCCCTACTATATATTGAAATTTATGAGATAAATTTATAATTTTTTGTATTTTATACTTTAAACCCTCAAAAATAAAAAAAAGTTAAATTACTTTTTGTCCTAAGGGATCTTTTTGAATTAACCAAACCATATGGTTCAACAAACCAGACAAATTTATATATAATTCTTAGATTTATTAAATTTCAAAGAGAAGAAAGAAACAAAAATGAAAGACTGCAAAGTATATTTTTCAACATGACCACAATGGCCAATGTCATTTACACAAAATTTCCACTAAAATAAAAAAACAAGCAAATAACAGGCTGAAGTTTTTGGTTACAGCTAATGCTGACAAAAGAAAAATAAAAAAGAACAAGTCGAAAATTTATACAGAATCACTAGACCAAAGCACTGGTACTTGCAAAGAAAAAAAATTAACACTACAGTGTGAAGCGTGCCAGAATTGAGAGTACTGCCCATAAAAAATGTTTACTAATATCTAACAAATTATATTTATTTTTTAATTTCATCTGTTGGATTCTCTATTTAGGATTTATGTTCAGCGAGCGTAATAGTAGTAACACTAACAGTACTATATAGAGTTGAAACTCCATGGACTTACAATGAAAAACCAGTTCTTTCGATTTGAAATCAATTTTATTCTTCAACATAATCTCCGTTAAGTGAAATGCACTTCTTCCAACAGTCATCATGCTAACTCAACACAGCACTAAGCAGATATTGTTTCTCCTTTCTCCGACTAATAAATAAATATTATACCACGTGCATCCCAAAAACACTGGCCATTACCTTTTCAGCCAATTGTTGAGTTTTGGTCGGCTTGAAACCACTTTTGGACTCTGCTGTATTATAATGAATCCACGTCTCATCCGTAGTTATAAATTGACAAAAAATTCAGTTCAATTTACTTCAAACATCTTCAAAGCATACTTTGAAACATAAACACGTTTCAGGTTTGTTCAGCTGTTAAAAATCGTGGCACCCATCAAGCAGGAAGCTTTTACGTATTTAAATAATCATGTAATATATGCCTAACTAGTACTATTTATATCCTTATGATGCCAGCAATCTCAGTCACTTTAATCTTTCGATCATCCAATATAACCTGATGCACTTTTCCTACTTTTCCTTCGGTAACTGCCTCGTTACAGATTCATCACAATGTTTATCAATCCATTCTTTGACGTGGACAGTATTTGTTCCCATATTTATACCCTATACCACTATGTGGTTTGGGTATAATGACTTTGTGCTGCTGTTTGTAACAACCAAAAATATTTGACCTAGACCCATCTTTAATTATACCGATCGAATCAGAATCACTTTCTGAGTTGATTTAACAATGTCCGTCCGTCCGTCCGTCCGTCCGTCCGTCCGTCCGTCTGTGTGTCCATGTAAAGCTTGTAATCAAACTGCAGGTCGCAAATATGAATATATTTTGACGAAATTTGGTATATAAGCTTTTATCGGCCATGGGATGAACGCTATTGAAATTGGTGAGAATCGGTCCATGTTCAGACCTAGCCCCCATACAAATTACCCATATGAAATCGACATAAATTGCCATAAGATCCAAATTGTCATATAGATCTTACTCAAATTGGGTTTGTATGCGTTCATTACATCCACTAATGAGTAGTCCAAAAATGATCCCTTTGACCCCATATAGAGCTGCTTCCCGATCTTCACTTAAATCTATCAAAAAACAAAAATATTGCACAGATTTTTCTCAAATTTGGTTTGTATATATTTTTTCAAAATAAAAGTGACTTTACCAAATATTGTCAAGATCGGTCCATTTTTGGACCTAGTCCCTTTATAGATATAGCATCCGATATGAACTTTTTCATATCTGCAGCCAAAAAAATTAATAAAAATCCCACTCAAATTTGGTTTACGCTTATTTTCAATGTCCAGTTAGTTGGGCCTAAGAGATAGGGTTTCTAAACGCATGGTATAGGGTATCGTATAGTCGGTCTAGACCGACTATAATTTTCTTACTTGTTTTTTTTTTAATAAGTGAAAGGCAATGAAATTTGGACATGACTTTTCTAACTGTTGGCCCTACTGTATAAACAGAAAAAATTGACTCTTATCACGCCATCTCTATGTGAGGCCACGTACTTTTCATTCCATATAGTATTTTGAAGAGTTTATTCACATTTTGCTTTCTATTTAAATATTTAATAACAAATTTTTAAAAATTATTAGCCACATTGTTAACACTACTTTAAGAATCAAACAATTCCAAAAAACATTTGTAAGTTTTTTTTCAGTTTTTATAAAATACTAGCTGTTTTTACCCGGTCTTGCCCTGGCTAAAAAGGCCTTTGACTTGAAAAATGGTTCATAATGCTTACCAGGCGCTGAGTACTTAGTCCCCAATTAACAAATTCCCCAATAAAATGAACTTTCTCCCCAAAAATTTGTATGGGCAGTAAATTCATTTTTTATTTCAATTAATTAGATTAATTGATTAAAGGAATCAAAACTTTTAAAAATTGAATTACTTCATTCAATAAGTGATCATCATTGAGCAGAGACGTCAAATTCAAGTTTCAGAAATGAAAGACTAATGCGACGTTTAATATTGTGTCGCAAGGTTTCTTTCAGCAACTGCTTATAGTATATGAGTGGCCTATTTTGATCAACAGGTAATTATTTCACATACGTAGATAAAATTTATCATACGACATTTCAATAAGCTGTGTTCCGCGAGCGAGTCACGTCCGCTTACGCGCGTTTGGCAGCCACACCCGTGCTGCCGCGCAGTTGTTGTCAACTTATTTTAATCGCCAAAATATATTTTTCAGATCATTCCGATATTCTACCTAACCTGTATTCCCCGTGCGCGTAGCTTCCGCGCAACGAAATATTGAAAAGAATACTCATTTTAAATGCATTTATTGTAGGACATATATTGAGAGCAGTATGCAAATGTTTACTAAAATAAATATTTAACAAAATTCATCAAATAATAATATATACAAATTTAAGAATGAATTTGGGCAGTAAGTTAATTTTTTCTTTCGATTAAAAAAAAATGGGGAATTTGTTCATTTCTTTTGGGTACCTTTTTTTAAGTTAGGGGAATTTGTTCACCGTGTAGTTATTTCCGTGTAAAAAAATTTCAAATTTGAAAAGTACAAATTTGTATAGGGAAAAAATACCACACAACAAAATATGAATTTTGTATGAAAATTGAGCGTAAAAGTAGGCGTGGTCGGTAAAAACATATGGCGGCCTTCCCTGGAATATGTACTAAATTTCGGAGAAAGCCATTGAAAAATAAAAGTTTGTATAGAAATCATATAAAGAAACAAATAAAAGGAAAAAAATAAGTTTTATATACATAGAAGTTGGCGCAAAGTAGGCGTGGCCTGTAAGACCTTCCCTGTAGTATAGAGATCGCGTGACCAAATTTTAGACATCCCTTGAAAAATACAAATTTCTATAGTGAACAAATATACCAAAAAGCAGAAAATTAATTTTGTATGAAAAGTGGGCGTAGAAGTAGGCGTGGCCGGCAAGAATCACATGTTATTTTGCAAGATTTCTTTTTGGCACTGAAAAAGTCACAGATTTATTGACCGCCCTTCTATGAACATATTCTGGTGAAGAAAAAATCAGCTTATTAACAGAAATTAGAAATTTTGTTTTAGATTATCCAGCATTTTAATATTTCCTTAACAACCATATTAAAAATATTTGATCTTGAACTTATCAATTGAATAATTCAAATTCTGGGAAAAAATTTCTTAGCATTAAGTTTTATTTCCCCGTAAATCACAAAAAAAATACAAAAAAAAATAAATAAATATATTATAAAATAAATTAATAATTTTTAAATATTATTTTTTTATAATTGTTGATAATATGTATTATCTTCTATATCTTTACAAATGAAAAATTATAATAATTCTATATTTTTGCCAATAAAATAATAAGTTTCGTGCTGTAAAAGGTTAAGGCAAATTCTAGTAAAATCTTCAGCAGTAGAAGAACATTTTGGTTGCTAAGGGTGGTCGCCATTAAAAACATTTTGCCAAAAAAACATAGCTCAACAGTACTTTATTCCTTAACCACATTTATAGTAATAACACACACACACAAAACTATAATATTCTTGTAGCGTCTATACAAATGTAACATTTGCAAAATGGCTGAAAGAAAAACAAACGAAAAATTCCTCCTTTTTCCGATGGCAGTTTTCCTCATAAATAATTACAAAAAAAAAAATTAAAAAAACTTCTGCAGTCAAGTCTCAGGCAAAAACAGAGAAAGACATGTAAACAGGAAACGTACGTATTTGTATGTATTTGTAAATAGGAAAATTCAAACATTTTGCTAGTTAACCGTTTATTGCTAGCAGCAATTGGTTTGTATAGTGAGTTAAGCCAATCAGCCGTAGTCGCAATTTAAGTATACTCTTTTTTTGGAGATAAATGATTTGAAAGTATTTGTAGTCATAGTACTTAATAACAGCACAAGTAAAAGCAGTAGTTGTGGTTGGTATTTGTTTAAAAATGCTGCAGGATTTAGACACATTGCCAGACATCAAGGGAATAAGATATTAGGTTGTTTTTTCAGATAATATAGAATTTTTTTTGGTAAGGGCTGTTAAACTTGCAGTGAGAAAGAGCAAATTAATTTTTCTACTTTAAGTTATTATTGATTATTTATTTTAAGAATATACGAGCAAATTTATATTATTTTAAAGAGTAATAACAATAATAAATAAAACAATACATATAGATATGAAAAAGTTTGCCTTAAAGAAATTAATTTTGCCCGTCGTACATATTTTTAATGAAATATTCTTTGAGGTTTTTGTTGATTTAGTTTTTGAAATCATCTGAAGTTAATACTATAATTGTTTTTTAAATAGTACACAGCGCAAAAGTCATTCTGTGGGTTAGTGATTCCAATGCGGGGAATTATAGTAAAACCTCCGGAGAGTTCGGCAATCTCAGGCGAAAATTTTGTACGACCTTTTATATTTATTTGGTTTTTCAGCTAGAACTATTGCTGATTTCTTAATTTATTCTCTACCAAAATTGTAGCGAAGGCTTGAACAAATAATTCCTTTTAATATAAAATGAATGAAATCTTAAAAATATTTTAATATAGTCCCTTTTTTACAGTTTTATCAATAACGCGCTTATGACTTCAAATTTCTAGCCAAAGGCAATTAAAAATATTTTTGAACACGCAGCAATTAAATACGTAATTTTTATTTCGAAAAAAAAAAAACTTTTTGAAAAATAACGTCTTCAGTCGAGTTCTAAGAATTGTAACTATAAAAAAGTATACGGCACATTGTATGTTTAGCAAAGTTAACCATTTTTAAAATGTTTCCCAGTGAATATCGATTAGTACTATACGCGATTGGAACTGAAAGTTGTTCATTCGTCTTATACAGATAAACCATTTTTAAGCTGCACACTTCCATTTTTCGCTTTAAATAAATTGTTTATACCTGAAAAATTATGAAATCAAACCGCAAGATAAGGAAAAAATATAAAAAGTTTGGCCTGAGAACGCCAACCATTTGGAGGTTTTACTTTACTGGTTACTGATTTACATTTCTAAAAGAAAAATTTACTTTAAAAAAAGGCAACTTTAAAAAAAATCAAAAGAGATGATCTTCTTAGGATAAGGTAGTTGTTTAAGAAATAATACTTTTTACGACAATATAAATATTTTAAGATAGTGAACATTTTTCAGAAAACCTACTTTTAAAAAATAGGTACTTTATAAAGAAAATTGACTTGTTTAAGAAGATGTGTGTTTTGAAGAAAATGTACAATATAAAAATGATTGTTTAAGGAATGATACGTATTTAAGAAAAGTTACTTTTTTAAGAATAGGCACTTTCTAAAGGATGAGTACTTTTTTTTTACAAAAAAGTAACGTTTTAAGAAAATTTAAGTTTTTTGAGAAAATTTTCTTTTCCAAGAAAAGTTACTTTATCAAAAATTTCCTTTTTTTAATTGAAGCTACTTTTTCTTAAAGAAGGTACTTTTTTAAGAAAAAAAATTTTTTTTATTTATCTAATACGATGGCGGATCAATAACTTCTTGACTTTTCGAACTTCCCTCGTAGTTATATGAATGAAATATATTTTGAGCAAGTTCCGTCATTTATTTTGCGTTTTACAGCTGTTCAAAACACACAACCTCGTGTTTTTTTTTTTAATGGAAAAAAGTGAATTTCGAGTGCTCATTAAGCATTATTTTTTGCGAAAAAAAAAACGTCAATAAAACCAAGAAAAACCTCCATAAATACTACGGGGACCCTGCGCCATCGATTTCAATGGTAAAAAAGTGGTTTACAGACTTTCGTTGTGGTCGCACAAATAAAAATGGCGCTGAACGTACTGGACGGCCAATTGCGGTCATTACACCCGAAAATGTCTAAAAAAAATCCACGATATAGTGTTGGGCGATCGAATAGTAAAAGTGCGTGAGATTATTGATGCCATAGGCATTTCATATGGCAGTGTGGTTTTGATTTTAAATGATCAGTTGAGATTAAGAAAGCTGTCTGCAAGATGGGTGCCGCGTTTGCTCTCAATTGACCATAAACGTGTGCAGTCTCAATTGGCAAAATTCCATGAATTGGGCTACCAATTGGTACCTCATACGCCATATTCTCCGGACTAAGCCCCCATTGACTATTTCCTATTTCCAAACCTAAAGAAATGGCTCCAACGATGAAATTATTGCCTATTTTTTGGACCTCGAAAAATCCTATTTTTTCGAAGGGATACAAAAATTGGAGAAACGTTGGACTAAGTGAATTAGCTAAAAGGGAATTATGTTGAAAAATATATATTTTTTTTTTTTTTTGCAAAAAACTATGTTTCATTCTGAAAGTCAAGGACTTATTGATCCGCCCTAGTAGATAGAAATTATTATGTTTACAATTTTAAAGTTTTATAATATAACTAGCTGTTTTTACCCGGTCTTGCCCAGGCTAAAAAGGCCTTTGACTTGAAAAATGGTTCACTATGCTTACCAGGCGCTGAGTACTTAGTCCCCAATTACAAATTACCCAATAAAATGAACTTTCTCCCCAAAAATTTGTATGGGCAGTAATTTCATTTTTTATTTCAATTAATTAGATTAATTGATTAAAGGAATCAAAACTTTTAAAATTTGAATTACTTCATTCAATAAGTGATCATCATTGAGCAGAGACGTCAAATTCAAGTTTCAGAAATGAAAGACTAATGCTAATGTGTTCCGCGAGCGCGTCGCATCCGCATCAATCGCGTCCATGTCCGCGCGCCTCGCGCCGCTTCCTCGCAGCTACTACCCGTGCTGCCGCTTAGTTCTCGTTAATTTAATTTAACTCCTAAAACATATTTTTTAGAGCATTGCGATATTTTAGCTGAGCTGTGTTCCGAGAGCGGTCGCGTCCGCATCCGTCGCGTTCGAGTCCGTGGTCGCGCGCCGCTTCCGCGCATTTGGAAACCACACCTGTGCTGCCGCGCAGCTGTTGCCAACTTATTTTAATTGTCAAAATATATTTTTCAGATAATTCCGATATTCTACCTAACCTGTATTCCCCGTGCGTGTTGCTTCCGCGCAACGAAATAATGCTATTGAAAAGAATACTCATTTTAAATGCATTTATTGTAGGACATATATTGAGAGCAGTATGCAAATGTTTACTAAAATAAATATTTAACAAAATTCATCAAATAAAAATATGTAAAAATTTAAGAATGAATTTGGGGAGTAAGTTCATTTTTTCTTTCGATAAAAAAAAAATGGGGAATTTGTTCATTTCTTTTGGATACCTTTTTATAAGTTTGGGGAATTTGTTCACCGTGTAGTTATTTCCGTGTAAAAAAAATTCGAATTTGAAAAGTACAAATTTGTATAGGGAAAAAATACCACACAACAAAATATGAATTTTGTATGAAAATTGAGCGTAAAAGGAGGCGTGGTCGGTAAAAAAACATATGGCGACCTTCCCTGGAATATGTACTAAATTTCGGAGAAAGCCATTGAAAAATAAAAGTTTGTATAGAAATCAAATAAAGAAATAAATAAAAGGAAAAAAATAAGTTTTATATACATAGAAGTTGGCGCAAAGTAGGCGGGGCCTACAAGAAGCATATGGTGACCTTCCCTGTAGTATAGAGATGGTGTGACCAAATTTTAGACATCCCTTGAAAAATAAAAATTTCTATAGTGAACAAATATACCAAAAAACAGAAAATTAATTTTGTATGAAAAGTGGGCGTAGAAGTAGGCGCGGCCGGCAAGAATCATATGGCGACCTTTCGTGGAGTACGGAGATCGTGTGTAGCAAAATTCAGAGAAATCCGTTGAAAAATAATAATTTGTATAGCGAACAAATGTACCAAAAAGCAGAAAATGAATTGTGTATAAAAAGTGGGCATAGAAGCAGGCGTGGTCGATAAAAAGTACACGGTGACCTTAGCTGGAGTACAGGGATCGTGTGCACCGAACTTCAGAGAAATCTGTTAATAAATAAAAATTTGTATAGTGAACAAATATGAATTAAACAGAAAACGAATTTTACATAAGAAGTGGGCGTAAAAGTAGGCGTGGCGGGTAAAAAGTATATGGCGACCTTTCCAGGGGTATAGAGATTGTGTGTACAAAATTTCAGGAAAATCCGTTGATAAATAAAAATTTGTATAGCGGTCAAACAAACAAACAAACAGACAAACAAACAGAATATGAATTTTATATATATAGGTCCCACTGTTAGAAGCGACTTGTCGAATTGGTATGGAATTTGAAATCCAGAGGGCGCTTTGGTTTTTAAGCCTTTCTTTTGATTGACATTTATTTGAATTTTTGTGAGCGTGAAAAAAATAAAGAAAGTAACATTAAATTTACTTCGGATAAATTTGTATACAAAACCTTAATCCTTTTGTGTGTTCTTTTTTTCAGGATACTTCTTTGATCGCTAGCTTGGGTTCCACATCATTTGAAAAAAAAAAAGCACCCCCATTTCGACACGAAATATTTAATAACTAATATCTGAAATTGGCATAACATGATAGTTTTGAGACAGATTGACATAGTATAGCCATATGCAAATTCATTTAATGATTTAATTAGCATTCTTTGATAAAATTAAAAATTCAAAATCGATTAGTATTTATATTAAATTCGAAATGAAGGTATTTCAAAAAATTAAAAAATTTTAATTTTTAGGAATGTTTAAGCAAAAATTCATTAAGTTTTTATTTTGAATATCTAAAAAGACTTCAAAGTAATTATATAATAATAGTATAGCCTAGCACTCGAAATTCGAGTGCAAATTCTAGGAAATAGTATATTTGCATTAAATTTTTGTCTTTCAATTTTTTTTTTAATCTATGTATATAAAAAAATTATGAATATTTAAATGAGGCTAAGGGTATATTAATCAATTTTAGCAATTCACAATTCAACACAGAGCGTCTTATATATAATTTAAATCATTCGCATTAACAGGGCATAACGAATTATTTTAAATATATTATTTTATTAATGTAATTATTTTTAAGACAGATTAAATACAAATTTTATTAAAACTATAACTATGCCAATTTTCACACTCCTCAGTGTCCACAGATTGCTTAAAAATGGAACTAAAAATTTACCTTCACGTATTAATATATAGATATTATAATCATATTGGTCCAAGAGCAGTTAAAAATTTCTCCAAACACTCAAAATCAGTTTTCCAATTAGTACAATATAAATACTGTGGAATAATATAAAACAAATTTTCATCAAGTTTTGCTCTTAGTATAACATTATTATTAGAATAAATCAAAAATCTAAAATCATAAGTTTTTTGTATTTCCTTTTTGAAGCCATATAAACAGTCACCACACTAGCACGGTGCAGATATGCAAAAGTTTATATCGGGTGCTATATTTATATGGGGACTAGGTTTAAATATGGACCGACCCTGACCATATCTGGTAAAGTCACTTAAATTTTGAAAAACTATATATACAAAGCAAATTTGAGAAAAATCTGTGCAATATTTTCTTTTTATAGATTTAATTGAAGATCGGGAAGCAGGCCTGTATGGAGCCTATGAATAAGAATTGTGCTGTAGGCATTATTTTTGGACTACTGATTAATGGATGCAATGAACACATACAAACGCAATTTGACCGAGATCTATATGATAATTTGGGTCTTATGGCAACTTATGTCGATTTCATAATGGTCATTTTTATGGGGACTAGGTCTGAACACATACCGAATTTCATTAATTTCGACAGCGTTCATCCTATGGCCGGTCGAAAGTTATATACCAAATTTCATTAAAATATATTCATATTTGCGACCTGTAGTTTGATTAAAAGGTTTACATGGACACACAGACGGACGGACGGACATCGGTTAATCGACTCAGAAAGTGATTCTGCAATAGTGATTCTGAGTCGATCGGTATAATAAAAGATGCATCTACCCAAACCACATACCCAAACCACATGGTGGTATAGGGTATAAAAAATATATCGAATTCATTTATGTATTGTATAAAATTTCCAAAATTAAGACTATTGACTAGGTTTGCAACAATATACGAAACTAAATAGCATGTGTAAAATTGCTACTTTGCAGATGTATTTGAAGTACTATTTTTTTAAGCCTTCCCGCCTCTAGCAGTGATTTCAATATGACAGTTGGCAACTGATAATAAATTTCGTAAAAATTCAGCATCAGCATTAGAGTATGCTACTGCTTTTCCAGTCGACAAGGTATATTTTTTGTTGTTTAAGTAAATGCAAAATTCGCCAATCCTATCTTTTAAGTTTTTGTGTTGGTTTAAAGTTTTGCTTAGATTTCTTAAATTATAACGTATATTTTGTTCATCATTAGTATAATCTTTCTGGATATAAATCGCAAATTCTTTTTGGTTACCTTTACAGCTAAAACATTAATTGCTGACATATTAGATTCCAATGTGAATAAAAATGTATTATCAGGTGGCAGAGAACGAACAGATACAACATTTATGTTAACTTTCTATTTGCTAGGAATTAAATTAACAAAATCACTTTTGACAGCAGAAATATTGGAGCTATCTAAACCACTAACCACAATGTATGTCCGGGTGAATTGTAAGCTTATTTATACCATTTCTTGGTTTCTTATGCACCTCTTTAAGTTCTCCAACTTCATTTTTTAAGACTATAAGGTCATCCTTTTTGGCAACGTCTTTTAGTTTCTCATCCAGAATACTAAAAAATGTTTGCCATGAAAACGCATCAGCACTTTTGTGTTGTGACATTGTTTGTTTGCTTATATGTTTTTTATTATTATACTATTTAACAGCTGTTCTGGTGATGATAACTAATGTTTATTACTCATCTGTTGTTACAGAAGATTGGTACTAAAAGCTATCAGCTGAGTGTAAGGCTCCAAACAGCAAAAATAAAAAATAACCAATTGTAGCAACAAATATAATAATACCAGTAAAGATGATGCAACGACTTTTAAAATTACCCTTAATGTTTATGTACTCCAACAGTTTGCAGTTCAATTAAATGCGATTTAAAGTTTTAAAGATGAAATTAACCGAGTTTTATTAAGTTTTACCAAAAAAGAATTGAATTCGAAAAACAGCTATAACTTTCCACTTTTTGACAGCTTATGAGCAGGGTTTTTTTTTAAAGAAAATTTAGGTTTTTAAGCACAGACAGCTTTTAAAAAAGGCAATTTTTAAATAAAAAGTAATATTTTAAGCAAAAGTAATTTCAAAAATAAAATTTAATTTTTGATAAACAAAAGGAAGGTTTAAAAATTTGTCACTTAAATGCTCAAAGTCTTTTTTGTAAATTTGATGAATTTCGATACATTTTTGAAAACTCAGGAATTGATGTAATTTGTTTATCTGAAACATGGTTCAATCCGAATAAGATAAAAAACTTTCAGGTCAAAATAGATGGTAAACGTGCTGGAGGCGTTGCAATGTATGTCAAGAAACAATTACGTTCTCGATTTGTTTGCAAATCTATCGATGAAGAATATGATTTTGTATTTATTGAACTTCCTTGTGACGTAAGCAAATGTCTCATAGGTGTTTTATATAGGCCTAATGATTCACTAGATATTTCTCCGGTTGTTAATATGTTAGATGAAAATTGTTTATCTTATAGTGATATTATTCTTTCTGGAGACCTAAATGGAAATTTGCTCATTGATTCTGATCTAATTTCACTTTTCCAACCGATTGGGCTTAGAGCTGTAAACACTACTATCCCCACTCACTTCACTTCAATGAGTAGTACCCTTATTGACGTGTTCTTGGTCTCTGATATTAGAAAAGTTCTTTTGCATGACCAGTTTTCTTCTCCTAATTTCTCAAAACATAACGTAATTTATATGGCCTTTAACCTTCCTTATTTTAAACATGAAAAACCACAGCATATTACTTTCCGTGATTACAAGAATATTAACTATTATGCTTTTTTAAATGAAACTAATTTAATCAATTGGACCAGTATCTACAGTAATCCTGATTTAAACCAACAGATATCCTTTTTTTATGAAGCTACCACATACCTATACGACAAATACGTACCGGTTAGAAAGAAAACTGTTAAATCTTCTACTAAGCCTTGGTTTAATCAAAATATTTGTGATTTAATAGTTAAAAGAAATTCTGCTTACGATAAGTGGAAAAGATATAAAACTACACAGTCAAATGAAATTTTTAAATCACTACGTAGATCTGTTACTAGGGAAGTAAAGTTAGCTAAGCAACGCTATTATAGTCGTGTATTTTCAGAGGCTATGGATACTAAATATATGTGGAAAGAGATAAAGAAAATTGGTTATAAAGATGAAAGTGAATCGGTAAATCTTTCCACTTTTGAACTAAATGAATTGAATAGACAATTTACTTCAAATGGCTCAACTCCTCTTCGTTCTGAATCTTATGCAAATCTACCAGATTGCAATCTGGATTCTTTATTTAGTTTTTCCTGCGTTAACCAGGAGGATGTTCTGGAAGCTTTTCTTTCCATAAAGTCAAAATCAATTGGTCTAGACGGTATGAATCCAATATTTATTAAAGCTATTTTACCACAGGTTTTACCCTATATCACTCATATTTTTAACACTATTTTTACAAAATCTATTTTCCTTGATTTGTGGAAATGGGCAAAAGTAATTCCCTTGTCGAAATCTAATAAAGAATACAGGCCAATTTCTGTACTTCCTTTTCTTTCGAAAGTTTTCGAAAAAATTGTGAGCAAACAAATGAATGAACACATATCCAATAATAATCTTTTATCATCTAAGCAATCTGGTTTTCGCAGGAAAAGGGGGTGTATCACTACTTTAATTGATGTATCGGAAGATCTTCGTTATATCGTTGACAGTGGTAATATTGCTTTTTTGACTTTATTGGACCACTCTAAAGCTTTTGACTCAGTGGACCATGATATTCTTGTTAAAAAGCTTAAAAATATTTTTGGTTTTTCTGAAAACTCCTCTAAATTGATTAGCTCTTACCTTCGGAATAGAGAGCAAGTAGTTTTCTCTAAAGACAAGGCGTCTACCTCTGCATCTTTAAGTAGCGGTGTTCCGCAGGGGTCTATACTTGGCCCTCTTTTGTTTTCTATTTACATAAATGATCTACCACGCGTAATTAATTCATGCCAAATGCACATGTACGCTGACGACTTTCAGTTATACACATCATGTAACGTACGAGATGTGGAAAATTGTGCACAGAACCTGAATACTGAACTGAACCACGTATTTGAATGGGCTAGGTTGAATTGTCTTACGTTAAATCCGAAAAAATCTCAGTGCCTTGTTATTTTTAAAAAGATATATGATACCACTTGTCTTCCGAAAGTTAGTATTAATAGAGTGAATATCGCCTACGTTGCGAATGCTAAAAATGTTGGAATGATTTTTAATAATACCCTAACGTGCAATGATCAAATTAGCAAAGCTTCTGGAAAAGTTTATAGTATTCTCCGTAGTCTTTGGTCTTCTCAGTACTTCACACCGCAGAAAATTAGATTTGTTCTTGCAAAATCGTTTATCTTACCTACGCTTTTATATGGTTGTGAATTGTTGTCAGGTTGTGATAGTGCAGACATGGGTAAACTTACACGCGTCTTTAAAAGTGTAGTTAGATATGTTTATGGTTTACGCAAATATAATAGTATCTCCGCTTTTCTAAATAAAATTTATGGCATTTCATTTGAAGACTATCTTAAATTTAGAACTCTACTTATGGTTCATAAAATTATTTTCACTAAAGAACCCGTTTACCTTTTCGAGCGATTACAAGATCTAACCGTAATAACTGTTTTGTACCAATATTGTACAATAGACTAATATCCGAAAGACACTTTTTTGTAAATGGCATACGTCTTTGGAACTCGTTACATACTTTAAATAATCAACTTCACAAAATATCAAATACATCATTTAAGAAAGAACTATTTAAACTTTTTCTCAATTGATTTTTAATACTTCATTTTAATTTCTTTAGTTAATTTAATTTTAATTTCTATATAATTTTTACCTGCTGTGCAGGATATTTTTACACTTTATTTTTACATTTTTACTTTATTTTTTTATATATTTTATATTATATTTTATTTTATATTATTCTTCTAATTTTAATTATAAATTAAACTTACATACATTCTTCCTATTGAAAATTAATTTGTTATGACTAATGTTGTGTTATAAGATTTTAAATCTTGTTACATTAGGATTTTCATTAATAAAAATTAATAATAATAATAATAATAACACTTACGAGTAGTGTTTTTTAAGAAAATGTGCCTTGTTAAGAAATGTTACTTTAACAAAACAAGGTACTTTTTTATGATAAGGTACTTTAAAAAAAAAAAGATTACTTTTTTAAGTATATAAGTATACGTAAGAAAAAAATTTTTTAAGAAAGTGAACGTTTTTAATAAAACTTTAATTCTGTAGAAAAGTAAAGTTGATAGAAAAATTTACGTGTTTGGAGATGGTAAATTTTTATGAAGAGGTACTTTTTTAAGAAAGCGTACTTTTCCAAAAAAAGTACTTTTTGAAGAAATCTTAATTTTTGGAGCAAAAGTAATTTCTGAAGAAAAGTAATTTCTGAAGCATTTGGAACGGTATTTTTGAGGAAACTTATTTTTTAAGAAAGACACTTCTAAAACATGGATAATTTTTAAGAAGTGTTAATTTTTAAACAAAGCTAATTTTTGAAGCAAAACCAATATATGAGGAAAAGTAATTTATGACGAAAATATAATTTTTGAAAAGTTATTTTTTACTATATATCGGAACAGATGCTTATTTACCTAAGGAAATTTAATATTTAAAAAGAAGTACTTTTTGAAGATATGTTATTTTTTAAATAAAAGGTACCTTTTTTTTAAATAAAAGGTTAAAATTAAATAAAAGGTATCTTTTTACGGAAAGGTACCTTTAAGAAAAGATAAATTTTTTAAGAAAATTTACTTTTTAGAAAAATTTACTTTTTTAAAGAAACTTAATTTTTTAAGAAAAGTCACTTTTTCAGAGAAGGTAGTTTTTTAAGAAAATATACATTTTAAGAAAAGGAACTTTTGAAGAAAAAGAATTTTTTAAGAAATAGTAATTTTTTAAGAAAAGGCACTTTTTTCAGAAAGGGTAGTTTTTAACAAAAGGGATTTCTCCGACAAAAGTTATTTTTTGAAATAAGGTACTTTTTCGACACAAGCCATTTCTTAACAAATGGAAGTTTTTTAAGAAAAGTTTAATTGTTTAGAAAATGTACTTTCATTTCAGAGATTTCTAGCTCTGATATTACTTCTTTATTTCAGCAGAGTTAAATTGGAATTCTCTGTACAAGTTTGTAGTTCCCAATATTATTTTGTATAATTTCTATTTCTATTTGATATGGGAAAGATTTAAAATTACACTGTACAACAAAATCAAATTTTTTCCAAAATTATAAGGTCCGGCTTATAAATTTTGATAGAGGAGACAAAAAATAAAAGACATGTGTATCGGCGTTTTGAAAGTTTACATCTGAATTCCATTTGAGGCGGTTAAAATTTCCCGGATCTGGCACATTCTTATTGTTAATCGGCATAAGAAACCATGTGAACCTTACATTTTAGGTATAAAATGGGTTACACAAATTTATGTAAAATGTTATGGAGAACATTTTTGTAGAATATTTTTAATCCTCTAACTCCTCAAGGTATGGGTCATTTTTGTCCTTCTTTTAAAAAAGGGCAAAAAACACCTTTGTAACAGGGATTTAAGGGATTAAAATGTTCCGCAAAAATATTCGCCGTGAAATTTTACTATAAGTCCCTGAATACACCAAAACGGAAATTTCGAATTTTATTAAGAATTTTATTTTAAGGTACACCAAAAATTTAGCATGAAAAAACAAATAGTTCAAATTTAACTAAAAATCACTAATATCTCTGTCCAAACTACGTTTGAACATTATTTAATTTTTTTTTTTTATAAAATTCATATCACTTACATAAAATTCAAATTTAATTTATCGATAGCATTAACGAAGTGTAATCTTTTAAAAATTTTTTAAAAACAACAAAATTTATTTTAATCTATGCCTTTGTAAGTTCAAACGATGCTCTGTAAACATTGTACATTCACTTGTATTCGAACTCTCAACTGGTGAGCAATAACTTAAAATTAATAAATGTATTTGAATCGAAACTAATTGCGCTTTCATCTTTTTTTCTGCGACCCTATACCGTAATTCCCTCACCCTATAATCCCAACTTTACAATAATTTTATAGTTTCTCAACCTCTCAGAAATTATAAAACATTTTAACCCCTTTTTCTTAGACTCTACTGTCTAATAACATTTTACTGGAGCAGCAATACTTCATTTTGGCGAGATTAACTACCCGAACCCAACAGTTGTCACCATAATTAGAAGTAGCTGCCGAGAGTTAAAATACATGGTCCTTCGAACCGGATATGAACCAGAGAGAGTTAAAATACAATCTCTATTATATAACCTTCGATAGCAAATTTGGATAGGAAGTATTCATTAATTATATTTTTTTAGCTCTAGGTAATTCCAGCTACAAGCAAATGAATGCTTTTGCCTTTATAGGGTTCTTCAATGGGTGAGCACATCTGATGAAATTTTTCACCATGCTCATCAGGTTCTGTTGACAATTGGTTCTCAAAGTAGTCCATAGGGACTTTAGAAAATCAATTTTTGTTGACATATGAACGCCTACTTTTTCAAAAGCTCTAAGCGTGGTGTCTACATATATTCAAGCAGTAGGAGAACGATCTTTGCCTAAGACATTGTATATCAGCAGCAAGTTCAATTGGTGAGAGCATTTCGTCAAAGTCAGCATTTTGCATTAGCTTTCTCATATCTGGACCAACAAAAACACCTGTTGGTATGAAATCAATTTTAAGGCTTTTAACAATAACAACGACTTGAAGGACACATAAATACCTTCTTTAATCTTTGCTTTGCTTAATTTTGGAAACATTGTTCTCAAAAAATTGAATGCTGATTTGTATCCAGACATTTAACAAAGTTTTGTTACCACACCAAGTTTGATATGCAATGGCGGTAAAAGAATTTTTTCAGTTGGTACCAATGCTTTATGAACGATATTGTGCTCTCCTAGTATTCATTCAACTCTCAACTTCCATTGTTTTTTGGAATATTGGTAGCCCTTCCATCTGCTATCCCAAGTGCATAAAAAGCATCCGTAATGACAGGAAACTAACGACTTTTAAGTCGCAACAGATCCGTCACTTATGGGGTTCATATTTGATGGAGTCCAGCACTAATTTTTATAGAATCATAGGTTTCTTTAATATTCATTCCATAGGGAATTGGAATAGGATTTTTGGTATTATCGTAATACAGAAGTACAGCTTTTAGACCAGTGGTTCTTAACCTTTTCGAGCTCACGGAGCACTTCTAATTACATGAAACCTTCACGGAGCACCTTACCAAATAACATTGATTCTAGTAATTTGTATTTTATTTTTTTATTTATTCAACTCAAATAACTACAATATACAAAAAATAAAATATATTCAATATATTTAACAAAACTAAATTGTTACAAATTCAAAATGACTTAAAATATAATACAAATTCAATGGGATATTTGAGCCTGGTGAGTTTTACATATTTCGCCAATGTTGGGTCTAATAAAAGATATTGCTACCCTCATTTCCTCTTCTAAATCGAGAAGTCTTTCTCGTTTTTTAGTTTTTATATTTGTTAATGTTGAGAATCCAAGTTCGCAGAGATATGATGTAGCAAATTGTAATAATATTGCGATTGCCTTCTTAGATAAAGATGGGTATTCATCTTGGACGGAAATCCAAAAATGTTCATTAGACAATTTTGTGAACTCCATCTTCAGAGATCGATCTGTAGACAAGGAAATAATTTCTTCTTCTTCTTGTAAAGACAGTTCCAAATTAGAAAATTCAAATGTCCCAAACGGATTTCGTATCCAGTCATAGGATTCTAATTTAAGGGATGGGAAGTAACATTCGATTTTTTCTTCCAATATTGTTAGATGTTCTATTACGGCAGGAATAATATCTGCGACATTTTTAGTTTGAATTGAAGGAAACATATCAAGCGTATTGTTTTTTATTATTCGATTTTTCCAATGCAATATTTTTTTATTGAATCCCAGTATTTTATCCGTGGCTGTTAAAATATTCTCATTTTTACCTTGAATACTTGTATTAACTGAATTTAAGTATTTAAAAATATCAGCTAAATATGCCAATTTAGCACACCAAATATCATTTTCAAAATTTTTTGCAAATTTATCCACAGCGGCATTTCGGAAATAACACAACAATTCATCTTTGAGCTCTAATAAACGACATAGGACTTTGCCGCGAGACAACCATCTTATTTCAGTGTGCAATAGCAAACTTTCATACTTAGCATCCATAGATATACAAAGCTGTTTAAAAATGCGTTCCTGCAGAGGCCTTGATTTAATATAATTTACTATTTGTACCACTTCATCCAAAACATATTTTAAAGTGTTTGGCAATGTTTTTGAAACTAAAACTTCCCGATGTAAAAAACAGTGTGTAGATATGATATTTGGATTATTTTCCTTCACAAGTGTAACACATCCTTTAATAGATCCTGCCATTGATGGACATCCATCTGTACAAATTCCAACGCAGAAATCCCAGGATATTTGGTATTTTTCTAAATATGTAGTAATACAATTAAAGATATCTTTTCCTTTTGTATGTCCTGTAAGCTCTCTGCAGCAAAGAAATTGATTAACTATTTCATTTTCATCAATGAACCGAACGAATGCAAGTAATTGAGCTTTACTGCTAATATCAACAGATTCGTCTATTTGCAAAGCAAAAAATTTCTTTGAAAGCTTATTATTAACCGTTTCCTCGATATCAAGTGACATGTCTTTTATTCTTTTTTTTATTGTATCATTAGATAGGGGAATTTTCATAATCTCATTTATTGCATCCTCTCCAAACATGATTTTGACTATTTCACAACATGACGGTAAAATTAGACTTTCTGCTATAGTATGTGGTTTTAGTTTCAATGCAATTAACTCGGCTACCTTGCATGATGCAATTTGCGCCTTATCAGATATTGTCATAGCACATTTAAATTGTTTTGCTTGCTTATCTTGCATGCCCAATAACCTTTTAAAGTAATCCTTATTTTTTGAAACAAGATTAGCATGGGTAGTAGTAAGGTGTCGGTTTAATTTAGCCGGAAACATAGCACTATTGGACAGTTCTACACCGCATACAACACATTTAGGAATTGGACACTCCTTTTCACCGGTCCATGTAAATCCCAAACTGATGTATTCGTCAGAATACTGTCTATAAGTCTTCCTTATTTTATTACATGTTGACACATCTTCTGTATTACCACTATTAATACTACTCCGACTTGTACTTGGTCCATCATTAATATTTTTCTCAGAATTACATTTTCGTTTCAAGAACTTGTCCATGGCTAAATAAATTGGGAATAAGAATAAGTACATACATATATATATACGCGTAAATAGAGGTATTTTTCGAAAGTGTTTAATGCAGAATAAGAAAATTAAGTTTATGAAAACATAGGAGATCGATATTAAGTTTATTTAAATAAATAAATACAATAAATATGTATGTACACATATTTATTTAATTTTTTATTTTAAATTTATGTTAATTTACAATTATAACGTAATATACTTACTGAAATAAATTTTTTCACTTTTTTGGCACAAATTTAATCAAATAATTATTGAAAACACATTGGTTTACGTCCAACACAACACTAAAATATTTCATATTATTTGATCAGAATTTTTTTGTGCAGCCTACTTGATTTAAATTTTTGTTTATAACTAAGTACTACTGCATGTACTTTGTATATTTGAAATGCGGCCTGCTCGATTTAAATTTTTGTTTGAACTAAGTACATACCGCATATATGTACATATATTTGAAATGCAGCCTGCTTGATTTAAATTTTTGTTCATAACTAAGTACATACCGCATATACATATATTTGAAAGTTTGTTCTAATAAATTTATATGTATATTTTTTTATACTATATGAGTTTAGCTTTCGTTTCGCGGAGCACCTGCGACAATCTTGCGGAGCACTAGTGCTCCGCGGAGCACCGGTTAAGAATCACTGTTTTAGACTCTTCTAAGATGAATCAATTAATATACGCCAGTCCTCGTTGTTATACTCAAAATTCATTGCATTCATTATCCCTTTAATACCGTTGCAATAAGCAAACGTATCATCGTTTACTGAAAAGAAGGGCAGGAAGCTGTCTTGACGCTTACGAGAGCTGGTAACATTGACACCAGCTTCAAGTAGATGAATACTTTTTAAGTCTGCAGCTAAATGCATGTAAATGATCCTGCGACATTAATATTGCTCTTGGGATAACTTCAATTCCTGTGTAATCACTACCTGCGCAATAAAGGGTTCCTGTTTCAGCGATTGCTCCATCAAGATAATGCCTATGATTCCAAGTTGTAGCACAGTTACTGGGAGTTCGCCAGAATGCGCCTATATCTATTCAACTTTAACATAGGACTATTTTGGCACACGTAGCACGTAGCGTCATTATGGTCGCTTAGATCTAACCACCGCATAGGAATTTCAAACTGCATTGAATTTCGTTGGCCTTCAGCGAGAGTTCAAAAATAAAACTATAGTTTTAGAACAAAAAAAAATTAATTACCTTTGGACCACAAAATTAAGTCATTATAACAAATGCTACAGCAATGCTTCGGCGTCCACAGTTCATCCGGAAAAACGTCTAGATCAAAATGCTTTTCATAAATGTCTTTACTCTTCAAAAACGTAACTTTATATTCTGGTATAATATGTTTACTGCAGATATAGCAAAACAAAACAAATTGTTCCAAACAATTGGACATTTTTGCCAAAACAAATCTTTGACGTAAAGTTTAATTGTGTACATAATTTTCTGATATTTTTTAAGTAAAACACTCAAATCACAAAACAAATTATGTACACAATATATGCATCGCAAATTGACACGTTTTGAGTACAATAAGAAATATAGCACTTGATTTTTGTTTTGATTTTGCTTTTCATTGCTTTTGTTGTAATATGACGGATAATATTTTTGCGGAACATTTTAACCCCTTAAATCCCTGTTTTAATGGTGTTTTTTGCCCTTTTTCAAAAGAAGGATAAAAAAGACCCATCCATACCTTGAGGAGTTAGAGGGTTACATATTCTACAAAAATTTACTCCGTAACATTGTACATAAATTTGCTGAACACATTTTATACCTAAAATGTAAGGGTCACATGGTTTCTTATGCCGATTAACAATAAGAATGTGCCAGAGCTGGGAAACTTTAAATGAAATTCAGATGTAAACTTTCAAAACACCGATACACGTGTCTTTTTTTTTTGTCTCCTCTATCAAAATTTTTAGGCCGGACCTTGTAATTTTTTTTTTGTGTTGTACAGTTTTATTTCTTTTATAAAATCATCAAATTTACATTTTTGAAGGTTTTTCAAACTACACTAAAGAAAATGGTTCTTTAGAAAGTGCTTTTTTTAGAATAAGTCCACTATGAGTATAGCCAATATATTGGATATCTTGTGGACTTGATTGCATGTACAGTAAACTAACTCTGTGTAGTAAGTTTCTGTGTTAAGCTTTTTGAAAGTGATTTAAAATTTCGAAAGCCATTGTAAATTTGCTGAATGACTCCTCACTCATTTACATACTGGGTTATTTACTGAAAACATACCAAAGGTGTGTAGGTTAAACAAAGTGATTTTTTTATTTTATTTTTGCTTTTATTTGAATTTTAATGAATATTTTCCCAGTAAAAACCACAACAATACAATAAAAGTTTCAAACTTGTTGTACAAAATGAAAATGTATGAAATTTATAAATAACTATGAGAGTGTGAGTGTGAATGTAGTTGTGATGTGTTGGCATAGAGGTGTAAATGTAAATTGCGTTAAACAAAAACATACTTTTTCCTGTTAAATAAATGTAAAGTAACTGAAGTGAATAAAACCATATTAGTGTGAGTCCTTTATGTGTGTATGTATATGTACTACATGACCATGAGTGTGCATTTGTCGTAATAAAATGCAACATTGTGCTGCATTACAATAGAGCTACAAAATTTGACGTTCTTGTAGTTTTATTACGTTGCTGTGTTGTTTTTTACGCTATAAGGAAAATGTTAAAATATTTAACATGCAACAATTTGTAAAAACTATTTGTTTTAGTAAATAACTTTTAAAACTGAGCTTAAGGGACTTATGTTGGTTTAAAGACTAACTAAATTGTAATAAACATAAAGTCTGGTTTCTGTTTTTTTTTTCTCATGTTCTTTATATTTATAGATATTGGATTAAAGAAAACCCATTGAATAAATTAAGAAAAGTGAAAATTAAGTCAGATGTTTAAGGTGCACAAAAAGTTTTAAGATTTGTGTGAGTTTTTGTAAAATTTATTTAAAATTAAATTAAATATTTTCAAAATATATGGAATGGAAATGAAATGCTAACCAGTGACTTTTTAACTAAAAGAATTTTTTTAAGCAAAAAAAATTATTTGGTTTCTCAACATTTAGTCCATCGATTTTTCAATATCTTTATTCCCCCCCAAATAATAACTTTTATCAAGGTCCTCTAAATAGGCATTTGTTTCAGTGGTAACCTTCTTTTCGCCCTATATTTCTCACTGCTGAGCCATTTCTAAAATTGCTAAAAATGGTAAATATGATGGATGAGTTAGCAGTTCATATACCAATTTACGAATTATAACCAACAGACGTTTCGATCTGTTATCATGGTAGAAAAGCACTTTTCTCTTCGCCAAATGATGTCGATTTTACTTCAAATTAATACCAAATCTATCCGTGATCTATGATTAATACTCTTTGTAAGATTATCGATGTGAAATTCATCGAAAAAAGTATTCTTGATTACCAAAACCTCTTACTTAGTAATCTTTTTTCTGGCGATTTAAACTCACCACCGATTTTGGGGACAAATTCTTATAACACTAATTATTTAGTTTCTGTTGTTATGAGTGGCTGTGTAAATGAATGAATCGAATCGTTATTTGGTTATGGTCTCTTCCAAGAAAATAATATTCTAAACGCATATGGAAAACTTTTAGATTTAAATTTTTATTAAAGAACCATCGTTAAATCCATCTAATCCAATAAGTTTTCCCGAATATTGATATTATCGTACAGTGTATTTACATATTTCGCTTCCATTCAATCTGTCACTAAATAACACACAACAAAATCAGAAGAAAAATATTTATTGTTTTTCGAAAACTGATTATCCAAAATTGGATGCTCCACTATCCGTTTTTCACTGGAATTATATCTTATTATCTACTCATTTTGATTAGTTGATTACAAACTTTTATAACATGTGAGACGCATGTACATGCGAAAAAGGCACCTATGATTTCAACCCGAAAGAATAAAATGTATGAAAAATTGCTAGATAAGAATTCAATATTAGAAACAAAAAGCTTACAATAACTATTTCACTATATGAAACATAAATTAAAGCGGAATCCAAAATCATTTTACAATTTGGTAATTCCAAACGAGAATGTCCAAATCTTTGAAATTTGAATCAATTTCAGCCGATGATTATTTATCAATCAGTAATATTTTTGCTGATTTTTTTGCCGTGATTTATTCACTAAAAATGTTGATCAATTCATACTATATCCATTAGAAATTACCATAGCTCGATTATTAAAATTCCCTTAACAACATCAATGTTTTGAGTAATCTCAAAACACTGAAGAACTCTTTTGATCCTGGTCCTGATGGAATACCAAATAATATTCTTAAACACTGCGATGACTTCCAGTCATATGCACTAACAACACTTTTTAATCAGTCTTTGTAAAGATATTCACCGTCCCTATGAAAGGAACCTTATATCATCTCTTCATATAAATCAGGCAATAAGGTCAATGTGACTAACTATAGAGGCTTGGAAAAATTGGGCGCAAACCCAAAAGTTTTAGAAAAAGTTATAACAGACTCGTCATTTCATCAAGTATCACCTTACCTTCTCCATACCAACACAGCTTTCGTAAATCTCGTTCTGGTTAAAATTTTATTTAACGAATGGATTCCTGCGTATGAAATATAGTAACGCTGTCTCTAAAAAAATCGAAGTGTTTTCTGGTGTTCCACAAGAAGTCATCTTGGTCCAGTACTATTTACTTTATTTATTACCGATGTCCTTTCTATTATTCAACATTCTAAAATTGCCTTGTAAGCTGATGAGTCAAACAATTTTCCACTCTTCAAAACTACATTCAACATTTTTTGCTACAATCCGATTTAAATAATTTTTATACATGAAGCTCAACATAAAAAAAATACAAGCACATGTCCCTTTGCAGATGCACTTAAAAATCTATATACTACATTTTTTTTTTGATAAATATCGAACTTGACTAGGTTGATACATTCCTACTCACACAGTATGCATTTGCATTTACCATGAAAATGTTAAACTGATGTTGAAGGAAATCAACTTAAAGTATTTAACAGATGATTCGGCAGAAGATTTACACGATTACCGCGATTGCCTTAAATTGACTATGTGTCCTAATGCAACAACTTCTTGCCACTTAGGTGAATGTACCAATTGCCCGAAAACCACATTCATCAAAGAAAATTTAATCAACTCTTTAGATCAAGAATATATAGCGCAGGTCAAATATGATTCTTGGATTCAGACTGACAGATGCACATTGAAAACAATCATTTTAAATGTGGATGATTTTGTGGAAGAAATGTGTACAGGATTGCTAAACTTGAGAAACCATGACTTTTTAGTCAAAGAGCAATGGTCATTCTTCGAGGATTTGAAGATACATTTGAAGTCTGGTGAATTCGTTATTTCATATGATTTCGCAGAAAACTATAAATATGTTCTTCAGGATGCCATACAAGCATTCCACTTCAATAACGATCAAGCAACTATATTCACAGTAGTTATTTACTACATGAAAGATGAAAAACTGGAACAGAAAAGTATGGCAATCATATCCGACGATTTTAAACATGATACCGTTGCAGTCTATGAGTACCAGAAGATAATATTAAAATATCTAAAACCTAAATTTACAGTAAAGAAGGTATACTACGTTTCGGACGGAGCTCGTCAACATTTTAAAAACAAAAGTAGCTTCGCAAATCTTATGGCTCATGAAAAAGATTTTGGAATGCCAGCTGAGCGGCATTTTCATCCTACTGCTCGTGGTAAAGGAGCAAGTGATGGTATTGTAGCAAACCTTAAAAGAAATGCAGCCTTCAGTGCTCTCATCAATTGGCACCACCATTGGGCAAAGGATTATTGTAAAGAAACTAAAATAGTTTTTAGTAGCAAAGAGGATCATCAGGAAACATTGAAAACACTGAAGAGCAGATTCGATGCTGCGGTAACAATCGATGGCACCGAACAATACCACGCTTTTATACCGCTTGTCGATGGAAGACTCAAGTTGAAAAAGTTTTCTGCCTTCAGCGAAATCAACAGCGGAACCTAGTAACGCCAAGAAAGGATTGACAAAAAAACGCAGTAAATAAAGGTGACAAAAAAGCTGGATGAAAGACTGGGTATTTAAAAATTAACAAGACTTAAATACTTCATCAGCTACAATAAATTAAGTATAAAAATAGTTATGATATAAGTGGATCTAATGCAATTAAGACTAAATTTTAATAAATTATTTATCTTTTTATTTTTAATATTATTATTATTATACATTAATTTAATTATTATTAAAAATAAATAAAAAAATAATAATTTTTCAACATTTCTATAGAAAAAAAGTAATTTTTTTCCTGAGGTTAACATATTCTGGGTATTACAGTAACGAGGGTATAAAATTTTATTTAGGTATGTTATATACCTTCGGAAAGTTTAGTTTGTCTAGTTTCTCAGTATAAGTTTTATTTGTAAGGTTTTAGACACAAATCGGAAAAAATTCAAAATAGTGCATTTATGAAAAATTGTAAAACCGTCGTCTTGAGTTACAAAACATTTATTTTGATAGATATCCCACTCCCATCCCACTAAGCGACTAAAAAGCTCTTAAAGGAAAAATCCTAAGCTTTCTTATAAAAAAAAAAAAAAAAAAATGCCCTTTTTGAAAAAAGGCAAAAAATGCTTTAATTTAGCAAAAAAAAGTCTAAAAATTTTTTTTTTTAAGTATTTTTTCCGAAATATTGAAGAAATAGCTATCTAAACCCTTTGGGAGAAAATTTTCTAAGAACAATAGGTAATAAGTTACATTGATGAGAAAAAACACCTGTTTGGCCAAAATTTCAAATTTTGATCCCCTCTAACTCAGAGAGATTTGGACCGATCTTATTGAAAAATTGTGTCTAAACTACTATCCAATAGGACTAATCTTGGTGCAAATTTCATCCCGAGCGGAAGACATCGGTTTCAAAAGTTGGTGCACTTGACATGAAATCCCCCACATATATACAATGTCTCTAAGTCGAGCACTCTAGTATTTTTAATATAGTTATAGTTTGCTTTTAACAAAATGTGAATCAAAAATTTTTTTATTTACAAGTACTATATATTTAATTGTAATGAAAAGTATTTATAAAAAAAACATTGCTCGAATAAAAAAAAAGTTTTTTTTTGCAAACGTTGTGTCAAGGGATAAAAGAAAAAGGGATATATATTAATTATTTAGGAAACCACCAAAATTTTTTGGAATTAGTTGTTTGCACTAAACGTAAACTTTCCATGAAATACTTGTACTGTATCTTATATTCAATTGCTCTAAATTGCAGATAATCGTTTTTATATTAGCAGGTCTGTGGTTCTTCGTTTGTATAAAAAGGGGCCATTATAAGGTTATTTCTACAACACTGTGAGCACCTTAAGATATAATTTCTTATTAAATTAATAATGAAATTATCTATGCGCATAATGTTTGCCTTATTATATAAACATCTTATTTGAAATGTATTTTAAATATCCACTCTGTGGATTTCTGTATAGCGAAGTACAGGATCTTAAACATTTCCTTTCAAAAACTCTTATTTTTTCCATGCTTGAAGGTGATAAATTAAACCAAATTGGACATGTGTATGTTAAAGCAGATCTTATTAGGGATTGATACATTATTAATTTATCGCTTGTTTTTATATATTTTGAATGAAATAAAGATCTATATATAATAAAGGCGTTTCTTGCTTTTGTAAGCATTTCTTTACCATGTTGATTGAAGTATAAAAATTTATCCATATATGCACCTAAATATTTGACTGTGTCCTTATTTGGAATTATACAATTATATAAAAGTGATTTGATTTCGAAATTTTTCCAATTTTTTCTGATGTTGTAACTACATTTATTTACAGGCGGCCTAAAATGTATTGTTTCACATTTTTGTGCATTAATTTTCATGTTCCAATTAATTGCATATTGTTCAACAAAATTATGAGATTTCTGGAGATTTGAATTGATTTTTTCCATTTTGTTTTCAGAATGGTAAATAATTATATCGTCTGCAAAAGAAATTATGTTCTCAATATGGTTAAGTTGGAACAAAATATATAAATTAAACAGAATGGAGGAATTAACAGTTCCTTGCTGTAAGCCATTGAGTACCAAAATAGCTTTATAAATCGCCCTATCCTGGAGCATGGTTCAAAAATATGGGATCCTTGTTACATTATTCATAAAAACTACGTCGAATCTGTGCAGAAACATTTTCTTTTCTTCTGTCTATGTAGACTTTTATGAAACTCTCGTGCATTACCCTATTATAAATCAAGGGGTTCGGGTCGAAATCCTGTGTATAATAAAATCCTGTTTTCAAAATCCTGTTTTCAAAATCCAGCTTTTCGTAATACTGTTTCACAAAGTACTGCATTTCATAATACTGTTTTATAAAATACTGTATGACGCAATACTGTTTTGCAAAATCCTGTTTTACGGGGCGGCGAAAATTTTTGTAAAAATATTTATTTTTACAAAAACCTTCACTGTAATAATGAAGTAAAATTTATCTCAATTTATATATCGTCAGCTTATTATTGATTTGCGCAGTTGGGTATTGAGATCGTGGTAGCTGAAAATACCATTTCGAAAGAAAAGCGTACACAAACATTAAAAGAGTTATAAGAAAAAGGTGTGAATTAAGCCATACAGGCTACCTAAAGCGAATTGAAAAAAATCTTTTACTAATTTAAGTTTATGAAATGCATTGAAATTTATTTTTTGTTAAAGGGTTTTGTTAAAGTTTTTTTTTTTTGATAAAATGAATTTTGTAAACCAGCATTTTTACTTCACAGTATTTTGCAAAACAGTATTGTGAAATCTAGTATTTTGTAAAACAGTTTTATGAAACACAGTATTTTGTAAAACAGTATTATGAAAAGCAGGATTTTTAAAATTTTTTTGACCAGTATTTTGTCTAAACAGTATTTTGCATAACAGTATTATATACGTATCCCTAAATCAAGACTTTCTCTAAGCAAGTTACCGACTCTGAAAATTTATAGAAATATGCATTTCTTTCTGCTCAGTTTATTCAATGGCGATATTGACTTCAATTACCTGTAAGGTTCAGTTCAAATTAATAATGCATTGAGACCTACAATAAACTTTAAGCTCTTAAATTTTCGTCATTTTCGATTTAACTATGCTAATAATGATCCATTTCGCCGCAGTGTTGGTGAAAATTATTTTTCATTGGCTAAAATTCTGTAACTTTTGAACCGATCAAAATATTTTAGTAATACCTTTTCTTTAGTTGAACTTGAGTCTGTTTTAATTTCATTAAAATTGATTGAGTACTTTTTAAGAAATTCTAGGTCAAAGCTGAAATTTTAATTTTTTTTAGTTTTTAACGTGAAATATGGGTTTTTATTTCTTATTTTTTATTTATTAAAAGATGTCATATTTGGATTTTAATAATAATTACAAGCACTTTTTCTAATAATGGGATTTTTTACACTAAAAAAGAAGTAAAATCAACTGGAAATTTTGCTATTACTACTGAAAAATTAAAAAATTTTTGCTGTCGACTTTTTAAATTTGTATACCCTCAAAGAAAATTTCCACTTCAAAAAACGTTAGTAATCTATAATATTAATAGGCTAGGTAATTTCTTGTTACCGATGTTTTGTTCTACCGTTTTATGCCGATTTTGACCAAACGTATATTATTTGAAAAGTATTTCTTTTTAGCCGTTTTGCAGATTTACAGATTTTGAAATTTTTTCCTTTATTTTGAGTAAATTGCACTTAAAGTTGCTACTAGCACATACATAAAATTATACATATGCTATGTGTGTGTTTAGTAAATTTGTTAATGCGTTTGTTAATGAGTTTGTTTTCTTCATTCACAATAACAGTAAACCAAATGAGTGTTGGTTTGTGAATTGTCTAAGTTGAAAAATAAACTAGAACTTGCACTCGAATTTCGAGCGCTGGAATCTGCTATCTAATAGTCTTGCTTTACTCCAAAAAAAATTATCATTTTTACTGCCAAATTTGTTAATTTTTGCAAAATAAATCTGCTGAACATTAGCGCAATGACTCTGAATTTGATATGAATATAAGGGTTTCTATTTTTTGAATCTTTCTTATTTATTAAAGAATTTGATACAAATAAGGGTAAAAAAACAAATACGGAAATTGTAGTCGGTCTAGACCGACTATACGATTACTTATACCATGCGTTATGTCCAACTAATTGGATATATAAAATAAACATAAACCAAATTTGAGTATCATTTTTATTAAATTTTTAGGCTTCGGATATGAAAAAGTTCATATCGGATGATATATTTATATGGGGCCTAGGTCGAAAAATAGATCGATCCTGACCATATTTGGTAAAGTCACTTATATTTTGAAAAAATATACACAAACCAAAGTTGAGAAAAATCTGTGCAATATTTTTGTTTTTTTTGATAGATTTATCAAGCAACTCTATATGGGGCCTATGAATAAGAATTGTCCAATAGGGATTATTTTTGAACTACTGATTAGTGAATACAATAAACACATACAAACCCAATTTGACTAAGATCTATGCGATAATTTGGATCTTATGGCAATTTATGTCGATTTCATAGGGGTCATTTGTATGGGGACTAGGTCTGAACATGGACCGATTTTCACCACTTTCTTTAGCGTTCATCCTATGGCAGATAAAACCTTATATACCATATTTTATCAAAATATATTCATATTTGCGACCTGTACTTTGATTACAAGGTTTACATGGACACACAAACGGACGGACGGACGGACATCGCTAAAACGACTCAGAAAGTGATTCTGAGCCGATCGGTATAATAAAAGATGGGTCTAGGTCAAATATTTTTGGTAGTTACAAACAGCAGCACAAAGTCATTATACACAAACCACATAGTGGTATAGGGTATAAAAAGTGTTCTACACGCGGAACGTCACGGTTATACGTTTTTGATGTGTAAACATCTATATGCGCAGGGGGGTAGATTTCTATTTCACAATACAATCACAAAAACAGCGTACATGTGAGAGTCACATACTACGCGGAAGATGTGACCATTAAGACAAATCGGTATGACTTATGATTGTTTGGTGAAAAAATTATTATATGAAATAACCTTTTTGTCGCTGTTTTCTGCATTTTATTTATTACCAGATGTTTACACATCTCCCCTGTGATCGGACTCACATGATTTTTGTGTTCCCTTTTGTTCCCTAGAAGTTCTATTCCACTAAAGTTGAAATTTGACACAAATATAGTAATTTAATAAATATTTCAGAACACCCCTAACATTAAACGGCAGGGTTGTGGCTACTTACAACAACTAAAGACTGGAATCCTACCAACGTTGTAAAGCAGACCGTAGGTCACTATGGACGATAACTTGCCAGTGATAGCCATTTATTTTTGATAAAAAAACCAAAAAAAAATCTTTTTCTGAAATTAAAAAAAACAGTTGATTTTGACAGCATGCCACGCTCACAATTAGCAATAGTTTAACCTAATTTTTTGGCTATATTAATTTGGATATATTAGCTACAAAATGGTGTTAAAGCTTTAAAAATCGGTGACAAAATTCACTTTTGGCCAATGATAACAAAATTTCAGCCACAGTGCGCCGGTTGTGTGAGAAATTTAATTTAATCGGTTTGCCCGAAAATAAAGAATCTTTGAAATGTACAATTATTCTGTATATAAATAACTAAATCGCCATTATTTTATTTATAATATCTATATACACAAATTACATTAGACTTTTAATAAAAAAAAAAACTATATGAGTCCGATCATAGGGGCGATGTGTAAACATTTTATTTTCACATCAATTAAAATCAAACAGTAATTGTCATCTATGTATAGCAAGCAACTGCTATGGTTGTTATACTTGATGGTTGCAGTTGTTTGCTATACATTAATGGCGCTTTCTGTTGGTTGTTGAATCAGCTAAATAAACTTAAATCATAATCTTTGCACCAATGCACTTACATGTACCTCACACCGATTTTCCCTTACGCTGTTTTTGTGATTGTATTGTGAAATAGATTTTTACCCCCTGAGCGCATAGATGTTTACACATCAAAAATTAGAAAGCTGTAGCCATGACTTTGTTGGTGGACAGAGCTACCTTGGCCTTCTCTGATGCACGTTCAGCCCGAAAATTCCATTTTTTGACTGTTCTTTGGACTCTGGTATATTATTATGTGTTTCGTCGCCAGTTATCAAATGGCAGAAATCATCCTCCGGATTGCACTTAAACCTGTGACAACACGACTTTGAAGTGATCATATGTTTGCGCTTATAATCGAGTGTCAAAATATACATGTAAAATGTGATTTAGCCACTCAGTTTATCTACCAGCAGTCTCCGTTACGTCACACACTTTCATTGTCCGATCGTCCAATAACATTTTAGGGATTTTATGCACGATTTCAATGTTTTGGTGCGTCGCGTTTTGTGCCGGTACGACGACAAAATTACGACCACCGAAGTTCAATAAGTCAATTCGCTGTCGAACTGTCCTTGTGACATTTTTTTAATTTCTGTACCCTATACCACTATGTGGTCAGGATATAATGACTTTGTGCTGACTTTTGTAACTACCAAATATATTTGACCTTGACGCGTCTTTTATTATACCGGTCGACTCAGAATGACTTTTTGAGTCTATTTAGCGATATCTGTCCTTCCTCTGTCCGTCCGTAAACCTTGTATCAAACTACAGCTCGCAAATATGAATATATTTTGATGAATTTAGTTCTTTGTATAGAATTTGGTGAAAACTGGTTCATGTTCAGACCTAGTCCTCATACATATGACCCTTATGAGATCGACTTAAATTGCCATAACATCCAAATTATCATATAGTTTTCGGTAAAATTGGGTTTGTGCATGTTTGTTACATCCATTTTATCAGTAGTCCACAAATAAACCCTATAGGAAAATTCCTAGTTATAGCCCACATATGAAGCTGATTTCCGATCTTCACTTAAGTCTATAAAAAAATATTCACAGATTTTTCTGAAATTTGGTTTTTATATGTTTTTGCAAAATGTAAGTGGTCAGGATCGGTCTATTTTTCAGTCCCCATATAAATATACCATCAGATATGAACTTTTTCATATCCGAAGCCAAAAAAAAAATAATAACAAATTTGTTTTATACTTATTTTCTATATCCAATCAGTTGGGCCTAAGAGATAGGGTCTCTACGAGTATGGTATAGGGTATATTACTTGTTATATAGACCTCAGAATATACTCTACCCATGGACTGTATCATATTTTGTAGGCGTGTGAAAATATCGTAAATGATTGTTAAGAAGTTGATTTCGTAAATGTTAGTACGTGTTGGTCGAACTTCCTTCACGCGCTCATAATTACGAAATTCATAAAGCCTTAACACATTTTGATTAACTGTCATATTCGTTGACGTATGATTATTATTATTAATTTATTAAAATAACGTATACTTCGTATATGTTGTTCTGATGTATTGTTAGTGTACTCATTCTAACGACTAAATGTGGTTAATTTTAATGAAATTTCTTTGTGTATGTTTAATAAATAATATACATGCATACGAACATTTCATAAGATAATATATTCCAACTACAATTGAAGCTACGGCAATGTCAGGGGATATGAAAGGGAATTTATTATGTTATCATGCTTAAAGGCACAACAATAAAATCAAAATTATGCAAATAGAAAAAAAGTTGTAGAATAATAACAAGAATAATAATGGAATGACTCAACGAAACTTTGAACGTGCTCTACTTAAACAAATATTATTCTCTTCTGCTTTAACAAGAAAACAACAAGAAAATTCCAAAACAAAAAAATATATATACAGACCATCAGGCAAAAATAACAAAGCATTTTCATATTAACCCTAGAAGATTTCATTTGTTTTATGTGGTAAGCAATTTTAATTTCATGTTAAAAAGTTGGAGTAATTCAGTTTCATTATTATTTTTATTATCATCTAATTAAAAATAAAAAACCACAAAGCCTTAAAAATTTTAAAACACTTTCTTCATATTTTTAAAAATTTTTATTTTTTAATACAAATCTGTGCCTAGAGGGTTAAATTTACACTACGATGTACTTTTGTCTTACAAAAGATTTTGAGTTAACACATTATTCCTGTGTATCTTAAAATATTATAACAATGTGTTTTTGTGTGTGTTCTGAGAATAATAAACTATCCTGCTGTTTATGGTCATACTAAAAATACATGAACCAGCGACATCATTAATTTTCACTCATATTTAATATTTCGAGTTCTTGGGAGGTGAACTTATTTGTTTAACGTTAATTGCAACATATTTGATTGTGTCGTGATTTGACAATAAAAAGCTTTACAAAAAAAAAAAAAAAATAATAATAAAATATCAAACAACTAATGGTCATTCTGAACTATAAAGAACAATTAAGTTAATAACAATAGGATTGAAAATCTTGCTTTCTATTTGTTTAGCAACAGTATTTACTAATTCTTTTTCAAATATTAAATTATATTAATTATATTTATCTTTTATTTCTTTTTAGGTGAGTCTAAAAGTTTGAGCGACATAGAGGAGTAAGTTAATTATTAGGAAAAGATATTCACCACAATTTTTTTCAAACAAATTTCAGAGTTTTTTTTTAATGAATTTGAAAAAAAAAAATCTACATTGAAATTATATGGGTTCAGCAGTATAGTAATTTTTTAGTTTAATGTGATGGTTAAATCTAAGATCTCTAAAAATGGAATACCTGAAAAAGATGATGACCTACGTATAGGTGTAAGGAGCGAAATTTTTGATGTGTAAACATCTATACGCGCAGGGGGGTAAATTTCTATTTCACAATACAATCGCAAAAACAGCGTAACACATCGGTGTGAGCTGAAGTGTAAATCGGTGTGACTTTATCTGATTGTATTTGTGACAAAATTATGATATGTTCTTTTCCAAACATTTTCCAATTGACTTTCAAAAAACATCAATTGTATTTGAGAAAACATCAATTGTATTTCAGAAACCATCAATATAATTTCAGAAAACATCGTTTGAATTTCAGAAAACATAAATAGAATTTCAGAAAACATCAATACAATTTCAGAAAACATCATTAGAGTTTCAGAAAACATCAATTGAATTTCAGAAAACACCAATAGAATTTCAGAAAACATCAATATAATTTCAGAAAACATCATTTGAATTTCAGAAAACATAAATAGAATTTCAGAAAACATCAATATAATTTCAGAAAACATCATTTGAATTTCAGAAAACATAAATGGAATTTCAGAAAACATCAATATAATTTCAGAAAACATCATTCGAGTTTCAGAAAACATCAATTGAATTTCAGAAAGCATTAATAGAATTTCAGAAAACATTAATTGTATTTCAGAAACCATCAATATAATTTCAGAAAACATCTTTTGAACTTCAGAAAACATAAATAGAATTTCAGAAAACATCAATATAATTTCAGAAAACATCAATTGTATTTCAGAAACCATCAATATAATTTCAGAAAACATCATTTGAATTTCAGAAAACATAAATAGAATTTCAGAAAACATCAATATAATTTCAAAAAACATCATTCGAGTTTCAGAAAACATCAATTGAATTTCAGAAAGCATCAATAGAATTTCAGAAAACATCAATTGTATTTCAGAAACCATCAATATAATTTCAGAAAACATCATTTGAGTTTCAGAAAACATAAATAGAATTTCAGAAAACATCAATAGAATTTCAGAAAACAACAATTGTATTTCAGAAACCATCAATATAATTTTAGAAAACATCATTTGAATTTCAGAAAACATAAATAGAATTTCAGAAAACATCAATATAATTTCAGAAAACATCAATTGTATTTTAGAAAACATCAACAGAATTTCAGAAAACATCAATTGTATTTCAGAAAACATCAATTTTATTTCAGAAAACATCAATTGTATTTCAGAAAACATCATTTGAATATCAGAAAACATAAATAGAATTTCAGAAAACATCAATAGAATTTCAGAAAACATCAATTGTATTTCAGAAAACATAAATAGAATTTCAGAAAACATAAATATAATTTCAGAAAACATCATTCGAGTTTCAGAAAACATCATTTGAATTTCAGAAAACATAAACAGAATTTCAGAAAACATCAATTGTATTTCAGAAAACATCAATTTTATTTCAGAAAACATCAATTGTATTTCAGAAAACATCATTTGAATTTCAGAAAACATAAATAGAATTTCAGAAAACATCAATAGAATTTCAGAAATCATCAACTGTATTTCAGAAAACATCAATTGTATTTCAGAAAACATCAATTGAATTTCAGAAAACATAAATAGAATTTCAGAAAACATCATTCGAGTTTCAGAAAACATCATTAGAATTTCAGAAAACATAAATAGAATTTCAGAAAACATCAATATAATTTCAGAAAACATCATTCGAGTTTCAGAAAACATCAAGTGAATTTCAGAAAACATCAATAGAATTTCAGAAAACATCAATTGTATTTCAGGAAACATCAATTGTATTTCAGAAAACATCAATAGAATTTCAGAAAACATCAATTGTATTTCAGAAGACATTAATTGTATTTCAGAAAACATCATTTGAATTTCAGAAAATATTAATTGTATTTCAGAAAACATCAATAGAATTTCAAAAAGCATCATTTGAGTTGCTGAAAACATTAATTGTTATTCAGAAAACATCATTTGAATTTCAGAAAACATTAATTGCATTTCAGAAAACATCAATTGAATTTCAGAAAACAGCATAATCGACTTATTTTTTATGCACTGAAAATATGATGTTGATGTTTTCTTTAATTATTAGATGTTTACACATCTCCCTTGTGATCGGACTCACATGATTTTTCAGTCATTTAAAAGGAAGGTAGATAATTCAATGATAAACTGAAAACGCACTATTACTCTACTTGGTATCTAGCTTCAAAAGCTTAAAATATGGCTTTTGTTTAGTATGATTACATTATGTTTGATTAAGTTTTTCGTGCGTAATGAAAAAATGTTTTTTTTATGGGCGATGTTTTTAAATTTCGTTTATGAGAGAAAATTTAAATCGTTATGATAGCAGGATATGTAGCAAAACACTTAGCACTTCATAAAAAAATCACTTGTTTAAAAATATGTCCGGTATGTAATTTTTTTCGAGAAATTTGATTGGAGATTTCAAAGAATATTGAAGGATATATTTGTATAAGGACATAATTTTCATCATTTAATACTGATATTATAAAACAGAAAAATACATAAAATTAACAGCATACTTTTCTTAAGTTTAATATAATGATGTAATATAAATATTTAAATAAATATTTGTAATTACGATATACTTTTAAACGGAAGCAGTGCCACGGAATTTAAAACTAAATGTATATTTTTATAGATTGGAAAGATAAAATTACTTTTCGTTTTCACCTTTCATGGTTTTTTAAAAATCAACATGAAAATATTTTTGTTAATTTTTTTTCGGACAATAAGCGAAATTTTTAAAGTATAGACTAAAAGGAAATAAATTGATTTATTTTTTTTTTTATTTATTTAATAGTTTTTCCGAAAATAAAATTAAACACATAAATAAAAATGATAAAAAATGTAAATTTTTTCACTTCTATTGGGCCGAAAGTTTATAAAATTTATATGCTATTAAGTCATTCCTCATAAATTTTCTGATGACACCGAATACTCGGCTTTTAATTGAACCTATGACTTTTTGTAATATCTAGCAATAAACTGTTACGAAGTTGTACTGCTATCCGTTTCAATATTATCAATGGTATTCATTCCGACCAAGTGGGACAGTCTAAAGCTGATATTGAAATCGTTGAAAGAAAGGTTTTGATAATATTGGTGCTAATTAATCTAATTAATTATAATTAAAGCAAATAAATAATAACTTTAACTTGGCGTGATAGCTAAGAGCTTTCCTAACCACAACAAAAGTTTTCAAGGAGCGTTGGCATATTCAAATGCTGCTAGTAATATTCAAGTATCTAAATATATAAGTAATACGGAATTAATGGTAGTATGTATGGCTGAGGTCTTTTGTGAAACATGAAGGTTTGTGTGACTACATTTGCCTTTTCTAGTATGAAAAGCACTTCGTTTTCGGGCACATTATATATTCTAGTGCGATAATGTCTAGTCAAAATAAAGTAACAAAACTGATTGTTTAATTAATTTTAGATCTACTATACAATTTCTGCTATATTTATCTTGAGTTATTATGGACTTGTTTAAATGCTACGGGATCTCTTTTACTGTTTAGCTCGGATTTAATATTGTATATAGTATTGTATCCTACATAGTTGAGCATTTTTTCTCTTTATTTACAAATTTTCATACAGTTTATACCATTGATGTCTCCCAAACAAACACTAAACAACATGGTGTTTTCAAACGTTTGCCATTTTACTTTTTGACAACAGCCGCAATGACCGTTTGTTCTGGGACCACCCCCATAATTGCTTAAATTCATAACTCCTCTGTGAAAAATTGCTGTTGTTTCTGGCATTAAGTATTCATTATGGATTATAAATATCAAACACTGCAATAATTTTTTTGATCGTTTTCATATGAAATATATACAAAGTGCAGCCGTGAGGTTCGAACCGGTGCACATTGGGTTGAAAAGTGTCAAAAGTTGAAGATAATATATTGCAATAAGTTTTGATACGGGATTAAAGCAGATAAAATTAACCATCAATAGTTTGTGGCCCTTTGTTCCCAATAGAAGCCAGAGGACATAATATATATATATATATATATATATATATATATATTAATAGCTGTCAAAACATGTTCCACGTTGTTTACTTTTTTTGTTAGACTCTCTTTAAAATCAATAATTAAGTGCAAAGTAGTAAAAAGTAAAAAAATATTTTTTTGTTTTTTTTTTAAATCAAAACCTATATTCAAGTATTGGACTAACTTATTGATAATTTATTGTTAGAAAAATGTTTCAGAAAAAAGGTATTTTTGAAATATAGAGTTTCAACGTGTTACCGGGTGAGATAGAATAAAACTGTTTCCATAGTAAATAACTATGAGATTGCGGATTCCAAAAAAAAAAAAACAAACACAAAAAACAAACAAAAAAACATATTTGCAATCACGAAAAATATTTAACTTTCTTTTAAAAATCTCAAATCGAAAAATATGTTGCAAAGCCAATAGCTAATATATGTCTTTATTATCGTTACTGTGATTTGGTCATTCCTGTTATAAATATGTAACATAGTATATCAAAAACATTTTTTAATAATCATGTCTAGAGAGTACAATGATAAGAAGAATTGTAGAAATTTCATTAAATTTCAATAAAAGTTTCCGGTTTGGGAAAAATTCATGGTCTAAGTATAAATGCATTAAATTTAATAATTATCACAACTCTTACCTTATTCTACTAATTAAAGATTCCTATTTTCTTCTCAATATTAAAAATTGTGGTATAACATTTTTTTAGTTCATAATTAAAATTTGTTAACCCTGGTACGTTTTAATATTGTGATGTTCAGTCCACTCTTACGTAAAATCCCAAATAGACAAAGAATTGATGGAACGAATGCATGTGATACTTACTGTTGTATCCTATCGACATGAGATTCAATATAAAAAGTTTAGAAACTATACTCACAACACGGCCAGACATTTCGCCCTACCCGAGGTTTTAGTTATATGGATCCCACATTACATAAGTTCTTTATTAACGGGTCAGAAATAGTATCACATACATTATTGCCAATTGGTCAACTATCCGAGGAAGCTCAAGAAGCTCGAAAAAAAGGTTTTAAAATTATAGAGAACATTATGCACGTAAATGCAGGCGAGAGAAATAAACAAAGACATATTTAATAGGTTTCTACTTACTTACCGCCAAAAGTAAAAGTTATAAGAAAACAATTCATCATATACTACAGATGTCACTAGATTTAATAATTTTCCCAAACAGAACAGGTGAATAGTGATTATAATGAGTGTGAATTATGAAGTAATGGTGATTACAATAATGAAAATTTTGTTGATATGGAGCATAATTAAAAAAATTTTTTTGTAAAAAGTAAAAATTCATATACTTGATATTAACTTTATTATAATACTAGATGTAACCCGGTGTGCTTCGCTACACCCTCCCCCTTCCCCCCCTCCACGAATCGTTATGAGAGGGCTCAAGAAAAGTCCCAAGGCTCTCACTAATACAGTAATTCAGATATGTCACATTTAATATTAAGTTTGTGTAGGGGTGCCATGTGCATTTGTCCAATCCCGCCCATTTTTTTGTCTGACTACTCACGTTAATAATAGATGACCTGAGACAAATTTGCAAAGCTTTCTCTATCATATTAATATATATGATATTTCAAGTTTACTTTGTATGGGAGGTGCCACGCCCGCTAAAAATATTTAAAAAAATTACAGCCCGTAGCACTCCCATATCCGCAGTAAGACTCTGTGAAAATTTCAGGAAGGTCATATGAGTAGTCACGGAGATTACCTCCTACAAGCAAACAAACAAACACATATTATCTCTTTATTATGTTAGATTATTTTATCTGAATACTTGCTGATATACAATGTTTTTTGTTTTTTCATTCGGTACAACAATTGTCAGATTTTTCGACATTCCTACCATGGAGCAAGGTACATGCTGCCCATGAGAAGAAGATGGATTATCAAAATTAGAACTGGCAGCACTTAACTATTGGTCTTGAACTTAGAATATCATTTGGCCATTTTTCTTTTTAGCGATTTTTGATTTTGCCCATTTTTGATTTTGAAGATTTTTGGGCGATTTTTATTTTTCGGAATTTTCGGTATTGGCGAATTTTTGATTTTGGCGATATATTTTGTTGCTTTCGTAGTAATTCATATTATTTAAATAGGAGTTGTCACGCCCACTAATCCCATCCCGCCTAGTTTTTATTGGACTACTCACAGTCTGCGCATATGCGGATGACTTGCTCGTCCTTATCGAAGGCCAGTCTCGTGCTGAGCTGGAGAGAAGGGGGGAGGAAGCCATGCAGATTGTCTGCGATTGGAGTAGATAGGTAGGAGTAGATGTAGCAATGGACAAAACTGTGATGATGTTGCTCAAGGGCAGGTTATCGCTAAATCGACCTCCAACTGTTAGGGCCAATGGCGTTAGCCTTAAGTATGCGACTGAGGTCAAGTACTTGGGGATAACAATGCGTGACCGTATGAACTTCTTGGTTCATCTCGAGCGTGTCAAGGCGAAATTGACTGGTGTGGTGGGATGTGTCCGGCGCATTCTTAGGAATGACTGGGGCCTCAGCAGGCGTTCTATGCGGACCATTTACCGTGGACTATTTGTTGCCTGCGCAACATATGGCTCCTCGGTGTGGTCCAGCGTGGTCACGACTGCCAGAGGAAAGCTGAAAATCAAGTCGTGTCAACGGGTAGTCTTGCTCGCTTGTGTGCCATGTTGTCATACGGTCTCCACGGAGGCCTTACAGGTGTTGGTAGGTGTAGCCCCTCTTGACCTGGAGGTGATACGTAAAAGTATTGCCTACAGGATCAAGAGAGGACAGCCATTGTTGCAGGACCATTGGGTGACTAACGATGACGTTAGTGGTAGGACCTGGACGGAGTGCAAGGCACTCTTAAATGAGTGTGTTGTCTCCAGATGGCAAGATAGATGGGACAGAAGTGACAATGGACGGGTTACATACTCCTTCATTCACGATGTGACGTTCGTGGCGAAACGTCCAGACTTTGGCTTTAGCCTGAGTATGGGCTTTTTGCTTACGGCCCATGGGTCGTTTAATGCATTTTTGTATAAAAGAGCTTTGGCTAATACGCCTGAGTGTGACTGTGGACCTTTTACCGAGGACTG
This sequence comes from Cordilura impudica, assembly GCA_963682025.1. Lineage (NCBI taxonomy): Eukaryota > Metazoa > Arthropoda > Insecta > Diptera > Scathophagidae > Cordilura > Cordilura impudica. Next base: position 94,273,084 of record OY821518.1, read on the forward strand.
GTTTCATATTTTGTGCATATGCACGTTCTACTCGGACATACGGGACCTAGATTCTCTAGGTGTCGTATTGTCGGACGATGGTTGTGATGTCAGTGGTGTGCTTGTGAATGATGAGAGAGTGCGTTGTATGAATGAGTTTGCGTGTGAAGTCTTCAAAAGAAGACATTTAAGAAGGGTTTGATCGCAGACGTGTGTTTACATCCACAGGATGTACGCATGTGTGGGTACCCAAGACCTTCTAGAAGGCCTTAGTTGTGTACCTATACACTCACCCACAGGGTGGGTGTATGGGTGTGGAACTGAGGCCTTCGAATGGTCTCCAGTCCATAGCTGTTTGGAGCCATACTGGTAGTAGCTTTGCTACGAAGTCTGACCGGAGGCTATATATTTATGTATAATTCTGGTACCACGGGAAGGTAGAGCCCTTGGAATCCTTGATTCCAGCTGACTTGCGGGTACGGCCCCTTGGGGAGTATCGTGGTGGCTGTGGTTTATACCCAAATCGCGGGGAGAGCATAGCTCGATGTGGAGTTGCATTCAACCGGGTGCTGTGACCCTAGAACCGCAGAGGTGTGTAAGGTAGGCCTCGACTCCCCACCATGTAGTGGGATTTGTTGCCCAAATGCACAAATCTTGAATTGGTACCGGAGTGTAGTTAACTACACAATGGGGCGGTGGTCGGCGCATATTCCGATCCAGTGTTCAGAGCACCGTGAGGTTATGTCAACGAGACGGGTACTCACGTTAAACACAAGAGACTTCTGGACTACTCACATTAATATTTGATGGACTCGTGCAAAATATCGAGTCTTTCCCTTTTATAGAACACCAGTTATATGATATTAGATATCTACTTTGCATGGGGGGTGCTATGCCTACTGCTACGATCACGCCCATTTTTTTGTTCAACTAATCATACAAAGAACCTATGGGCTCATGCAAAGCCACAAAGCCCTCTCGTTTACAGTACTCCAGATATATGACATTAAATAGTTACTTTGTATGGGGAGTGCCACACCCATTGGTGTGAACCCGCCAATTTTTTGTCTGAATACTCATACTAAGATCTGATGGTGTTGTGCAAAGTGTCACTGCTTCCCTTTTTTAGTACACCAGTTATATGATATCATATATTTACTTTGTATGGGCGGTGCCACGCCCACTGCTCCGATCACGCCCATTTTTTGTCTAAGTAATCACATGAATAACTTATGGGCTCACACAAAGTCCCAAGACTCCCACTATAACAGTACTCTAGATATATGGCATTATATATTTAATTTGTGTGGCAGGTGCCACGCCTATTGGTCCGATACTGCCCATTTTTTGTCCGACTACTTACATTAATAATAGGTGACACCATACAAATTTAAAAAGCTCTCTCTCTCACAGTACTCGAGATATATAATATTGAATTATTACTTGTATGGGAGGTACCACGCCCACTTGTCCGCTCCCGCCCATTTGCGGCTAGCTACTAATATTAACAATAGGTGACCTCACACAAATTTGCAAAGCTCTCCCTACCATAATACTCAATATATGTATATGATATTAAAAATTTTTTTTGTGTGGGAGGTGCCACGCCCACTAAAAATATTAAAAAAATTATAGCCTATAGCACTTCCCATATCTGCAGTAAGACTCTGTGAAAAGTTCAGGAATATCACATGGGAAGTTACGGAGATTACCTCCTACAAACAAACAAACAAATACACATTACCTCTATATAATATTAGTATAGATTAAAAAACATTTATTTGTTTATTGTTCTTTTTTTAATAAAGCATTAGGCACACCATACTTTGCAATTTTTAATTTTAAATTTTTCATTTTACGTTCTTCATTTTTCGTTTTTCATTTTTAATTTTTCATTTGTGATTTTTTTTTTCATTTTTATTTTTCATTTTTTATTTTTCATTTTCAAACGGGCTATTGCATATCATATTGCATATCTTTTTTTCACCAACACAATCATAAGTCACACCGATTTTGTTTTACGACTCACATGTTACGCTGTTTTTGTGATTTTATTGTCAAATCGAAATTTACCCCCCTGCGCGTATAGATGTTTACACATCAAAAAAATATTGAAATCAAGACGGCTTCCCTGAATTAAATCACATTTTGACTATCATATAACCCAATGTGCGATGTCTATCTCACATACGCTTTCGTCGTTCTGCATTCAAATGATTTAATTTTTTGAATAAACAATGCGCATTTTAGAATTTCCATTTATTAACATTCAAATTAAAATGTATTTACTTTGAAGTAATAACTTTTTACTTTTTTGATATACATTTTTCCATAAAGTTTTTTAAATTTCTTTATTAATTTTTTTTCTTCAAATTGGGTTTTTTTTACATACATATATTTTTTTGTATAAAAACAGTCTGTCATACATATTTATGCCTTTCTGCATTCTACTAACTCAAGCATAATTTATTTATTTTTTCATAAAGAAAAAATCGCAGTTTATTTTTGTGACTATATATTAAATTAGGGTGTCACGCAATGAAAAAAAAAAATAAATAAATAAACCACTCCAAACTAATAATTTAGATAACTACAAAAATTATGTCTACATAAAATGGATTAATATACGTATACGTACGTACTAATTGAATCAACAATTCTAAATGCTTATAATACGTTACATATTATCCGTGAGTCAGTCGTGAGCTTGAATATATAATATATAAAGATTATATAAACGTCATATTTTCACGAGACTGGTAGCAAACAAATAACTTCATGAACCCTCAGTTACGTGTGTCTCGGATTTGATGCAGAATATTTCTAAAGTCCTATAAAATTAAATTTATTTATTTCATTTTGTAAAATTTATAAGCGCTCGTTATCTTGTGAAAAAGAATCAAAAATTGCTTAAAATAAAAAGGTTTTTAAATCTTCAAGGGATAATTATCGCATGTTGATAACTAGTTCATGTCCTTTTGGATCTAGTTGCGTACAGGCTGAGAAGGAAATATTTCTTTACCAAAAACCAAAATCACTATACAACTATGCCGTAGTTTGTCCGTCCATACATCTACTTTTCCATGTAAACATTTTCATAAGGTAGCCTTAAAATTATCACTTACACCTTTAATTAAAATGTCATTTACTTTTAGAATATAAATACAAGTGACCTTACATACATATGATCGACTCCAGTTTCCACTGCGATCACATGCGCTCCAGGAAAAAGCAGCATAAATATTCCCTCCAACTTTTTTGTGCTATACGACTTTGTGCCAAAATTGCTATTTACTTTTTTTAGGTTACATTGCATTAATGTAACCTTTTGGATGGAGTACAATCAGGTACCAAAAATGGGAACAATCGAACCATGATCTTCAAGGTCTATTGCGCATTTTCATATATAAGTATGTTTTCTTAAAAAATTACATATTCATAAAAATTGTCGTTTCTTAAAAAACTGTTTTTTTTTTTTTAAAATTTTAAAAATGTACATATTCCTAAATCATAAATTTTTTAAAACTAATTATTCTTAAAAAGGACATATTAATAAAAAGTACCTTTTCGTAAGTGACATTTCTTAAAAAATTTCCTTTTTTTTCGCAAATTTTACATTCTTTTAAAAGTACATTTTCTTAAAAACACATCTTTTCCTGGAATAGTATATTTTGTTAAAAAAAATTACCTTTTCGTAAAAAATAACCTCTCAAAAAAAAGGAAATTTTCTTAAAAAATTACCACTTCCCTAGAAATCGCATTTCTTTACAAAAGCACCTATCCTTGAAAAACTAATTTTTTAACATTAGTAAATTTTCTTAAAAAAATAATTTTTTTGGAGAAGTACCTTATTCCAAAGTAATACAATTTTTTAAAAAGTACCTTTTCTTAAAAAGTACCAGTTCTTAAATCACTACCTTTTCTTAAAAAAGTGAATTTTCTTTAAAAAGTACCTTTTCTTAAAAGAAGTGTCTTTTCTCAATACGTTGATTTTATTAAAAATTTATTTTCTTAAAAAGTAAATTTTCTTAGAAAGTACATTTTCTAAAAAAAAAAAATGTTAAAAGGCCGCCAGCCGCACGCTTTGATGACTTCCACAGGGATTTTGAATAAAATTGTTTATTTTGACAATGTGTATTTCTATTAAAACTCCTACGTTAAATTCAGAAAGTTAGGAATATAATTATAACTAGCAGATTCCAGCACTAGAAATTCGAGTACAAATTCTAGGAAATTGCATTTCTTCACTTAATAAACACCCCAAAGGTATGCTTCACAACTCAACTCATTTTAAATGAAGAAAGCAAACTCAACACGTTAACCAAACACATTAACAAATGTAACGCACACATAGCATTGTATAATTTGATGTATGTGTTAGTAGCAACTTTAAATGATCATAACTCCAAAAAAATATTCCAGACGATAGGAATGTGTAAATCTGGGTAACACCTAAAAAGTAATACCTTTCAAATATTATACTTGTTTGTCAAAATCGGGGTAAATCTGTGAAACTTACATCGGTGACACGAAATCGCCTTGCCTATTAATATTATAGATTATATAATAACTTTTGTAAGTATACTTTTTGGTATGAAAACCACCAGGACCTTTTTGCTGTAAAATATTTTAATACAATTGAGTTTTGCAGGTTATGCAAGTCAGATTAAATGAAGTAACAACTCGCATGTTCTTGAGCAAACCTGTTATGTTAAATTTTTCGTTAACTTTAACAAATGTTACAATCTAAAAGAAATGCATTGCAAATAAAGTATTTAATATTGATGATGCCAGACTGAGCATAGCAAAATAAATCATTGGGATTTCGGAGACAGCGTTCACAATTACCATTTCATAAAAGCGGCCCTTTTTTATTATTTACAATAATTATAATTATACTATAATAATATTAAAATTTTGAATATACAATGTCCCTTAATCGGGCTCTCGGGTATTATTAGTATAATAAAAATTTAGGTTTCACAATTGATATAATTTTCTTTATTTTAAAAGAAAAATAGATAATTGATTTTTGCAATCAAAGATTTTTAAAAAACTTTGCTCTAAAAGCTGCCCTCTTTCAAAGTTAAAAAATAAATTTTCTTAAAATTGTACCTTGTCATAAATAAGTACTTCTTTTAAAAAAATACTTTTTCGTAAAAAATTAAGTTTTCTTATAAAAGCACATTTTCTTACTAAAGTAACTTTTCTTACAAAAGTACGATTTCCGAAAAAAATACCTATTCTTTAAAAATTTAATTTTCTTAAAAATCGCAATTTCTTAAAACAAGTAGGTAAGGTGCCATTTCTTATAAAGTCAGTTTTCTTAAAATATATAAAAAAAACTAATTTTCTTGGAAAAGTATCTCTTATTAAAAAATAATATTTCTGAAAAAGGCCATTTTTTGAAAAAAGTAAATTTTCTTATATAAATTATTAAAAAATTGGCTTTCGTTAAAAAAGTACCTTTCATTAAATAAAGTACCTAATATTAAAATAAGTACCTTTCATTAAAAAGGCAAATTTAATTAAAAATATGCCTTTTATTAAAAAAGTACCATTTAATTAAATACATACGTACCTTTTATTAAAAAATAATTTTTTTTAATTAATTTTCTTATATAAAGAAATGCCATTATTAAAAAAAATTTTTTGTTAGTAAAAAGCATCCTTTATTAAATAAATACCTCTTATTAAAAAAATACATTTGATTAGAAATGTATTTTTTATTAAAAAGTACGCTTTAATAAAAACGTCTTTTTAAACTCTTTCTTTTAACTCGTACTCTTTGTCTGTCTGTCTGCCATGGGGCAACCCCATCACGGAGAGATTCAAAACTCATGTACATAAGGAAAGAATGAGTTTTAATAAAAACTTTGTCTTTATGGGTTAGATTATTTTACCATAAAAATTTCTTAAAAAACTAACTCTTTTCCAAATGTACCTCTTCCTTTAACAGTACCAGTTCTTAAACAACTAAATTTTCTTTAAAAGCAGATTTTCTTAAATAAGGAAAAAGAATCTTTTGTAAAAAAAAAATTCTTTAAAAAGTGCCATTTCTTTAAAAGGTACTTTTTCTTAAAAATAATGCTTTTAAAATCCATTTAGTCGGTACACCCTAATGTATGTATATGTGTATATAAATACATGGCTTCTATGCTTGTAGTGGAAATTGTAGCAGTTTATTAACTGCTTTTTATGTTGTCGTAAAAGTCAGTTAATGTTGGTGTTTTGTAGTAGTAGTAGTAGTTGTAGTTAATAACAACAGCAATATGAAAAATCATAAATTAAAAACTAAATTACATTACGGAACAGTTTTTTTCTCTTTCCTCTCCTTCTTTAATTTTTCGTTATTATTACTTGTTTTATTCATGTTGATACCATAAAGTTTATAGAAGGTTAAAAAGTTGTTAAAAATAATTTATATTGAAATACGTAATAATAAGAAAAGTCAGTTTAATATATTAAAATTAATTAATTAGTTTTCATGAACACAAAAAAATATTAAACTTTACTTAATAAAGTAAAAATATATATTTGAACAATTTTTGGTTAACATATCGAGCCCTAACAGCGAAAAAAAAGTAACCAACAATTTTTTCGAAATTGACTTTTTGATGCAAAATTGTTCTAGAGCCTCCAACACGTCGCATAGTGAAATTTTCTATCAAAAATCATCATAGTTACGGAGATACAATGCTTTCAATTTTAACGTAAACGACATCCACCTTTTTGAGTGACCGCAAAAAAACGTAAGTGTCATACATAAAAAGTAGCCATAAGTATGAGTGAGAGCGAGATAAGCAAAAGAAACTAAGAAATTATGACAAAGCGGGGGTGGCCGGACTTATCCACCACGGCGATAATCCCCATAATGATTATGGGGATTTAGACCGAAATTTTTTAGACATAATGCCCATTAAATATTTTTTTAACCAAAAAATATTTGGGTCTAGCCCTGCCACGTATAAAAAATTTTATTTAATTTTCAGTTAATAATCATTTAAAGATCACATAATTTAAAAAAATTTTAGTTTACAAAATAATGAAATAGTTGATGATAATTTAGTTGTAAATAGCGCCAGAGTTCAGAATTTTTAAAAAAATTTCGCGATTTTCAATTATTGAAAAATAAATAACATTTTTTATAAGTAGCAGTGCTATGTACAAATATTTTTAGGTTAATGGAAAATTTAATGGGGAATATGTGCAAAAAATTTTCGCTTTAATCCCAATAATCACCATGGGGATTTTGTCCGTGGGGGTTAAGTCTGGCCATCGATAAAGGGCAATGAATGCAAAATAAAATTTGTTGTTTATTATGATCTTCTATTGTGATCTTCTTTTATGGTTTTTATTCTTTATAAAATCTGTGCTTGGTCAGTCGTGTAAAGTGGAATTCGACCCCAGTGACATTTCTATTTTCAATTGCAATTTCTTGTGCTAATTATTTGTTAATAAAGTTTTGTTTAAAAATGTACGCAGAAGGTGATAAAAATATTGTTTTCTTTATTGATTTTGGTTGTTAATTTTGAAAGTGTAAAATGTGTTGTAATAGAATGTTTTCGGTCCAGTGTTTTGTGTTTTAAGTTTATTTTGTTTTTGAGCTTTTTATATTTGGTTGTGGGATTACGAAATGGCACTTGTTCCCTATAGTGACACAGAGAGCGATTCAAATATTGCTAATGATGCAGTGGAAGAAGAAACTTGCGTTGGAAAAAGAGGCTATAAAAAAAAACCAAAAACGCTTGCCACCAATCTATGCTCAAAAGTGTGTTCAGTCTAATCCTTGTCTTAACAAAAAATGTGGAAACGGCTTTGCAGCTAAAATATCTGAAGAAGATCGCCAGGCTATTCACGAACATTTTTGGGGAATAAGTAAACTAAGACAGAGAGATTTCCTGTCTTCCTGCATTAGGCAAAAAGCAATTAAAAGAAAGACGGTAAAGAATGGCAGGCACAAGTTAAGCTATGAATATTTGCTTCGATGTCGCGGAGAAGAGTTTAAAGTTTGCCAGCAATTCATTTTAAGAACTTTAAGTGTGTCTCAACAAATGCTTAGAAATACCGTGGCAAATTTAAAATCACTGAACACGAACATGCGTGGTAGGCCGCACAATAAATCTAATGATGAGAAAGTTGTAATTTTGAAGAAATATATTGAGAAATTACCAGCTGTTCCTTCTCATTATTGCCGCAACAAGAGCAATAAATTATACCTTCCCACGGACTTTCGTAATGTGTCAACTTTATATAAGCATTATATAACATATTTACAAAAAAAAAACCAAAATGATTTCACATTGTCTTTAAGAGTTTTTCGCAATATTTTCAATAATGATTTTCATCCAGGGTTTCATTTACCTAAAAAAGATAGATGTACGAAGTGTGATGACTGGAAAAATTTGGACAGCAGTCACAAACAAACAGATGAATTTAAATCCCATTTAATGGACAAAGATCAAAGCAAGGATATCTTTTTGCAAGAACAAAAAAAAAGGGAAAGAAAACAAGTTTTTTTTATGTCCAAGTTTAGATCTTCAAAAAGTTTTGAATACGCCTCATAGTAAAATCATTACCTTTTTTAATTCGAGAAAATATGCGTTTTATAATTTAAGTATTTATGAAAACGGCACAAGGAATGGGTTTTGTTTTTTATGGGGCGAGAAAGATGGCAAACGCGGTTGCAATGAAATTTGCTCAGCCATATACAAATATCTCCTTATTTTAGATGAGAGGAAAACTGTTAGGGAATTAAATTTATATTGTGATAGCTGTGCCGGCCAAAATCGCAATAAAGCCATGTTGACCATGATTGCGTATTTTATGAACTCATCTTTGTCCATTAATTCTATTAAAATTACTTACCTATTACCTGGTCATACTATGATGCCAGTTGATTCTATTCACAGTACTTTAGAATCATTCATTCGCAACCGCACTTTGTCTAGTGAGTGGCCAACAGTTATCCGTAGTGCTAGAACAAACCCTTATGGGTATGAATGCATTTCATTGAAACACTCAGATTTTTATACCCTATACCACTATGTGGTTTGGGTATAATGACTTTGTGCTGCTGTTTGTAACAACCAAAAATATTTGACCTAGACCCATCTTTAATTATACCGATCGAATCAGAATCACTTTCTGAGTTGATTTAATAATGTCCGTCCGTCCATCCGTCCGTCCGTCCGTCCGTCCGTCTGTGTGTCCATGTAAAGCTTGTAATCAAACTGCAGGTCGCAAATATGAATATATTTTGACGAAATTTCGTATATGAGCTTTTATCGGCCATGGGATGAACGCTATTGAAATTGGTGAGAATCGGTCCATGTTCAGACCTAGCCCCCATACAAATTACCCATATGAAATCGACATAAATTGCCGTAAGATCCAAATTGTCATATAGATCTTACTCAAATTGGGTTTGTATGCGTTCATTACATCCTTTAGTGAGTAGTCCAAAAATGATCCCTTTGACCCCATATAGAGCTGCTTCCCGATCTTCACTTAAATCTATTAAAAAACAAAAATATTGCACTGATTCTTCTCAAATTTTGTTTGTACATATTTTTGCAAAATACAAGAGACTTTACCAAACATGATCAGGATCGGTCCATTTTTGGACCTAGTCCCTTTATAGGTATAGCATCCGATATGAACTTTTTCATATCTGCAGCCAAAAAAATTAATAAAAATCCCACTCAAATTTGGTTTTTGCTTATTTTCAATGTCCAGTTAGTTGGGCCTAAGAGATAGGGTTTCTAAACGCTTGGTATAGGGTATCGTATAGTCGGTCTAGACCGACTATAATTTTCTTACTTGTTTTAATTGGAAAATGTTTTCTGACATACTTTTACCAAAAACTATTAAACTAAAATTTCGTACCCTGCGCTCTGCTCTTTTTGAAAAAAATAATATTTCAATTAAATACGGATACTTTGAAAATAGCGAGACTAAAATGTTCAATATTGACTTTTCTACCACCCAGGGACCTTCTCTTGCGTACGCTAAAGAATTCAAAATTTCGTCAAATAAATTTAACGATATCAAAGGCCTTTGTGATAAAAACAGTATTCCTTCAAGTTTTCATAACGAATACCTTCGGCTTAACCATTGCAAAACTATAAAAGATGTATTAAATGAAACAGATGATGAAGATGTATAATTCAATTACAATTTAATTTAACTATATATACTTTAACTAATGTAATCATATAAAAAAACTATATAAATACATAAGTATGTATGTACTAGAATGCTTCAAGAAAATTAACCTTTTTTAAACTGAACCAATACTTTATCGTTGGGAACCATTAAACTTAAGCGACAAATTTCAGTTTATGCTGCCTGCAATAGAGACGGCAAAATTAACGTAACCAACAAAAAACTTTTTTATACGGAAATGTTACTTAAAACTAATTTTTTTTCTTTATATCTCGTATAATATCATTTGTGAACTACATTTAAAGTTTTATAAAGAAACTCTGAACAGATTGGAAAAAAAAGTAAAAAAAACCTTCTCCAGTAAAATTTGCTTTTTGTTGGTTACGTTTTTTTCGCTGTTAGGGCCCGATATTTTCTATAATTCTTATTTTCTATAATATTATATATTTCTGTTTGCCAAATTTCGAAATATTTCCACATTATATGTTCTCACATTAGGAACATCTATATATATAAAATTCATTTTCTGTTTGTTTGTTTGTTTGTTTGTTTGTTTATTTGTTTGTTTGACCGCTATACAAATTTTTATTTTTCAACGGATTTTCCTGAAATTCTGTACACACGATCTCTATACCCCAGGAAAGGTCGCCATATACATTTTACCGGCCACGCCTACTTTTACACCCACTTTTTATGTAAAATTCATTTTCTGTTTTATTCATATTTGTTCACAATACAAATTTTTATTTGTTAACAGATTTCTCTGAAATTCGGTACACGCGATCCCTGTACTACAGCTAAGCTCACCATATACTTTTTATCGACCACGCCTACTTCTGCGCCCACTCTTTGTATACAATTCATTTTCTGTTTTTGGTATATTTGTTCGCTATACAAATTTTTATTTTTCAACGCATTTCTCTAAAATTTGGTACACATGATCTTTGTACCCCAGGCCAGGTCACCGTGTGATTCTTGCGGCCAATACAATTCGTTTTCTGTTTTTTTGGTATATTTGTTTGCTCTACAAATTTTTATTTTTCAACCGATGTCTCTGAAATTTGGTACACACGATCTCTCTGATCCAGGGAAGGTCGACATATTCATCGTACCGGTCACGCCTACTGTTACGCCCACTTTTTGTATACAATTCATATTCTGTTTTTTGGTACATTTGTTCGCTACACAATTTTTTTTTTAAACGGATTTCTCTGAAATTTGCTACACACGATCTCTGTACTCCAGAGAGGTCGCCATATGATTCTTGCCGGCCACGCCTACTTCTACGCCTACTTTTGTACAAAATTAAAATTAATTTTCTGTTTTTTGGTATATTTGTTCACTATAGAAATTTTTATTTTTCAAGGGATGTCTAAAATTTGGTCACACGATTTCTATACTACAGGGAAGGTTACCATATGCTTCTTACAGGCCACGCCTACTTTGAGCCAACTTCTATGTATATTAAACTTATTTTTTTCCTTTTTTTGTTTTTCCTTTTATTTTAAATTAAATTTAGTACATATTCCAGGGAAGGTCGCCATATGATTTTTACCTACCACGCCTACTTTTGCGCCCAATTTTCATATAAAATTCATATTTTGTTGTGTGGTATATTTCTTCCCTATACAAATTTGTTCTTTTCAACGGATTTCTCTGAAATTTGGTTTACACGGAAATAACTACACGGTGAACAAATTCCCCAAACTTAAAAAAAGGTACCAAAAAAATTAACAAATCCCCCATTTTTTTTTTTAATCGAAATAAAAAATAAAACTTACTCCCCAAATTCATTTTGTTAAATATTTATTTTACTAAACATTTGCATACTGCTCTCAATATATGTCCTACAATAAATGCATTTAAAATGAGTATTCTTTTCAATAGCATCATTTCGTTGCGCCGAAGCTACGCTTAGCTAGAATATCGGAATGATCTGAAAAATATATTTTGACAATTAAAATAAGTTGACAACAACTGCGCGGCAGCAAAGGTGTGGTTGCCAAATGCGCGGAAGCGGCGCGCGGCACGCGACCGCGGACTCGGACGCGACGGATGCGAACGCGATGCGCTCTCGGAACACAGCTCAGCTAAAATATCGCAATGCTCTAAAAAATATGTTTTAGGAATTAAAATAAGTTAACGAGAACTAAGCGGCAGCACGGGTAGTAGCTGCGAGGAAGCGGCGCGCGGAAGCGGACGGACAGATGCGGACACGACGCGATAGCAGAACACAGCTCAGCTAAGATATCTCAATGATCTGAAAAATATATTTTGGCGATTGAAATAAGTTGACAACAACTGCGCGGCAGCACGGGTGTGGCGGCCAAACGCGCGGAAGCGGACGCGACTCGCTTGCGGAACACAGCTTAGTGAAATGTCGTTGATCAAAAGAGGCCACACATATACTATAAGTAGTTGCTTAAAGAAACCTTGCGACATAATATTAAACGTCGCATTAGTCTTGCATTTCTGAAACTTCTGACGTCTCTGCTCAATAATGATCACTTATTGAATGAAGTAATTCAATTTTTAAAAGTTCTGATTCCTTTAATTTGCGAACCATTCCGTTATATTAGATGTTTATAAATTAACTGAAAAAAAAACTTAAAGCGGGTTCGCAGCTTATTTTTGAAGCACTTTTGCTGCAGCATCTTATAAAAAACTTCTAAATTAAAAAAACAAAAAATTTTTAATTAAAATAAAAAATGAATTTACTGCCCATACAAATTTTTGGGGAGAAAGTTCATTTTATTGGGGAATTTGTTAATTGGGGACTAAGTCCTCAGCGCCTGGTAAGCATAGTGAACCATTTTTCAAGTCAAAGGCCTTTTTATCCCGGGCAAGACCGGGTAAAAACAGCTAGTGTTTAATAAAGATTTTAGCTATAAATACATGCATTCAATAGTAAAACAATGTAATCCTAGCACTATTATAAATACATGTCTACAATATAAACACAATGTAATTCTAGCACTATTAACACTTAAATATATTTTCGGTAATAATACTCTGAATACATTATTCCTTGCTATTCGAAGTATTGGAAACACGCACTATTAAAGCCTTACATAAGTAGCACATCCATATGAGGCATTCAACATGAATGAGGTAAATTCACAATTTTTTGTGAAAATTTTAGTGTGTACAAATGTAAATTCTTAAAAATTCAAAAAAAAAATAGTGTTCATATCGAAGGCTAGAATAAATTCACTTTAAGGACTCTGCAATATTACAATATGAGATAATTAGGGATTTCTCTAAATTTTGAATGTAGAAATGTACAGCACATAATCGTTTTTAGTGAAATTTTCATAAAGTTTCGTGGCCTGCAGATTGTCTTTGTTTTTAGGACAACCATTTTTGAGTTAAATATTTTTTAATTGCAAATATAAAATACTTGTATATAAACTTTTTGATTAAAATGTCTTTTTTTGTAAAACAAATTATTTCTTCATTGGCAAAGTCTCATCAAGTATTAATTCTTAATTTTGCCAGTTTTAGGCCATCACCTTGCTTAATAAACAACAGCGCCCATATTCATTCAAAATCATCGCCGCCTACTTGTAAAAAAAATTTGTTTTGTTGTTGTGAAATATCTCAGATTTATGTGCCTGTGAAGAGATTTAACTATACTTTTATAAGTTTTTATGGAAGATTACCCTTAATATATAAGGAAGTTTTTAAATACTTTGGTAAAGAAATTCATATCATATCATATAAAAATTTATTAAAGAAAAAACTTCCTGTGTTATTAGAAACTAAATATCAGAATTAAGATATTTTGCTCGAACTATTATGAGGGTGGTTTTTTCAAAACCAACACGTAGGCCATGTAATTTATCGTTTCCCTTAGGCCATATTTTTAAAATGCTAACACTCATACACCATGCGGTAGGAATTTTTAACAATTTCCAAATAATCGAAAGTTATTATATATATATATATGTAGGACGGGGTAAAACAGTACGGTTGACCAGAAGTGGACAGACGTACTGAAAATTACAACCCTGGGTATACCAGTCGAACGTATGGGGAGGTAACGAGTAGCAAGGGAGAAAGACAGACAGATTATTTTTAGTTGGCAGTTGAGTTTTGAGACGCGAACGGAACACACTACAACACATTTACGACATTAATCGTATAAGTAATTTATTCTTAATAAATTAATAAACCAATAAATAAAAGTAAATGTCTTTTATTTTAAAATCTTATGGGTTTCAAAGGAAAAACCCTACAATTTGGGGGCTCAACCGTGATTTTACGGAAGTTAATTGAAAATTAAAAAATTATCCTGAGTGGAAAGACAAAATAATGGAAATTGTATTTGGACAAAAGTTTGCCTAAAGACATAGCTGAGTGCTTCAACAAGAAAAGTAAGGTAAATAGAGCTGAGTGTTTTAGAAATCAAGAAAAGTGAAAAAAAAAGAGTTTATATTTAAATTCATTAAAATTTACAGAATATAATATATAACTGTTTAAAATAACATAAAAACTGAGAGGCAAAGTTTCCGAGAATAATAGTTAAAAAAAAAGACGTTATTTTGAAAAGCGATCATATTGGCTTTGAATATACATACATACTTATATGAATATATAAAAAAAAAGAAAAAACTAACGAGTGTTCCGAAAAACTAAATTTGCGAAAAAGAGACATCTAGTTCTGACAAACAGAGATAAAAGTTGTGTGTTCAGAGAATATAAATTAAATTTATAGAAACATGAAAAGAAATGTTAAATAGTTTATATTTGAATTCATCAAAATTTCTAATATATAATACATGAAAAATAACATATAAAAACTGAGAAGCAAAGTTTCCGAGAATAATAAAAAAAAGACGTTATTTTGAAAAGCGATCATATAGGCTTTGAATACATGTGAATATAAAAAAAGAACTGAGAAAAAAATTAACTAGTGTTCAATAAAACTAAATTTGCGAAAAAGAGACAACTAGTTCTGACAAACAGAGATAAAAACTGTGTGTGCAGATAATATAAATTAAGTTTATGGAAACAAGAAAGGAAATGTAAAACAGTATATATTTGAATTCATCAAAATTTCTAAAATATAATACATGAAAAATAACATAAGTATAAAAACTGAGAAGCAAAGTCTCCGAGAATAATAAAAAAAAGACGTTATTTTGAAAAGCGATCATATAGGCTTTGAATACATGTGAATATAAAAAAAAGAACTGAAAAAAAAATTACGTGCGTGCCGATAGCCTCGAAAAAATAGCCTCGAATTTCAAATGAATAGTTGGCAACGCGAAATTTTTAAAATGTATTCCAATGCTTATGGGAGTGGATTCTCCAGTTTGGGATGACTAATTTAAGCAGGAATAATACATAAATAAATATTAGAACATTTATAGAACCTAAATTCTTGTTTTTTATTGGGATTTATTGGGACCGGGATACTCCAAGGAAGCTTCCAGCACAATGGAGCGTCGTACCATGGAGCACGATATGTCATATTGAAGCTTAGGCAAAGGCGGATATAAAAAGTCTTCCGTGCAATAAATTTGCCAGCACGTTTCTGGACAAACTGGGAGTCTTCATTTTTGTGGTCAAACCCACTTTTTGGACAAACGTACCAAGGGGCACGGCATGTCAAATTGAAGCTTAGGCATAGGCGGATATAAAAAGTCTTCCATGCAATAAATTTGCCTGCACGTTTCTGGAAAAACTGGGAATCTTTATTTTTGGCCAGACCCACTAATTAAGACCCACTTTTTAGACAAACTATGCTTCGTACCATGGAGCACGGCATGTCAAATTGAAGCTTAGGCAAAGGCGGATATAAAAAGTCTTCCGTGCAATAAATTTGCCAGCACGTTTCTGGACAAACTGGGAATCTTTATTTTTGGCCAGACCCACTTTTTGGACAAACTAAGCTTCGTACCATGGAGCACGGCATGTCAAATTGAAGCTTAAGCATAGGCGGATATAAAAAGTCTTCCGTGCAATAAATTTGCCAGCACGTTTCTGGACAAACTGGGAATCTTTATTTTTGGCCAGACCCACCAATTTGACATGCCGTGCTCCATGGTACGAAGCTTAGTTTGTCCAAAAAGTGGGTCTGGCCAAAAATAAAGATTCGCAGTTTGTCCAGAAACGTGCTGGCAAATTTATTGCACGGAAGACTTTTTATATCCGCCTATGCCTAAGCTTCAATTTGAGATGCCGTGCTCCATGGTACGAAGCTTAGTTTGTCCAAAAAGTGGGTCTGGCCAAAAATAAAGATTCCCAGTTTGTCCAGAAACGTGCTGGCAAATTTATTGCACGGAAGACTTTTTAGATCCGCCTATGCCTAAGCTTCAATTTGACATGCCGTGCTCCATGGTACGAAGCTTAGTTTGTCCAAAAAGTGGGTCTGGCCAAAAATAAAGATTCCCAGTTTGTCGAGAAACGTGCTGGCAAATTTATTGCACGGAAGACTTTTTATATCCGCCTTTGCCTAAGCTTCAATTTGACATGCCGTGCTCCATGGTACGAAGCTTAGTTTGTCTAAAAGGTGGGTCTGGCCAAAAATAAAGATTCCCAGTTTGTCGAGAAACGTGCTGGCAAATTTATTGCACGGAAGACTTTTTATATCCGCCTATGCCTCAGCTTCAATTTGACATGCCGTGCTCCATGGTACGAAGCTTAGTTTGTCCAAAAAGTGGGTCTGGCCAAAAATAAAGATTCCCAGTTTGTCGAGAAACGTGCTGGCAAATTTATTGCACGGAAGACTTTTTATATCCGCCTATGCCTAAGCTTCAATTTGAGATGCCGTGCTCCATGGTACGAAGCTTAGTTTGTCCAAAAAGTGGGTCTGGCCAAAAATAAAGATTCCCAGTTTGTCCAGAAACGTGCAGGCAAATTTATTGCACGGAAGACTTTTTAGATCCGCCTATGCCTAAGCTTCAATTTGACATGCCGTGCTCCATGGTACGAAGCTTAGTTTGTCTAAAAAGTGGGTCTTAATTAGTGGGTCTGGCCAAAAATGAAGATTCCCAGTTTGTCCAGAAACGTGCTGGCAAATTTATTTCACGGAAGACTTTTTATATCCGCCTTTGCCTAAGCTTCAATATGACATATCGTGCTCCATGGTACGACGCTCCATTGTGCTGGAAGCTTCCTTGGAGTATCCCGGTCCCAATAAATCCCAATAAAAAACAAGAATTTAGGTTCTATAAATGTTCTAATATTTATTTATGTATTATTCCTGCTTAAATTAGTCATCCCAAACTGGAGAATCCACTCCCATAAGCATTGGAATACATTTTAAAAATTTCGCGTTGCCAACTATTCATTTGAAATTCGAGGCTATTTTTTCGAGGCTATCGGCACGCACGTAAAAAAATTAACTAGTGTTCAATAAAACTAAATTTGCGAAAAAGAGACAACTAGTTCTGACAAACAGAGATAAAAACTGTGTGTGCAGATAATATAAATTAAGTTTATGGAAACAAGAAAGGAAATGTAAAACAGTATATATTTGAATTCATCAAAATTTCTAAAATATAATAATGAACAACATAATTGGAAAATTTACGTAAAGTTTTCGAGAATATTCAAAAAGTACGTTATTTCAAGATAAAAAAAAAACCCGATCATAGAATGCTTTGCTAACGAATCTTGAGTGAGAGTAAAAACTTTAAGAGAACAATTGAAGTTAGAGAAAAAAAAAAACACATGATTCAACAATACCAATAAGTTACGACAAAACAGAGACATTTCTGTTTACATAAGAAAATACAAATTAGAGAGAACATTCGTCATCTGTAATCGTAGAGAAGAAGTTCGTCAGCGTTTGCTAAGAGAAATTTTTCTTTATGCTGTGGAGAGGAAAGGCGGAGCTTATTGAAGAAGAGAAGTTGGAGTATTCAACGTGGGAATCGACGAAAGTTAAGTTGTACAAGTAAACATTTTGTATTCTGTTTAAATGTTATTGTTGAGACAAATCCTTATTGGATTTTAAAATATGTATATTAATATTTTGGGAGAGAATCCAATAGAATTTTTATTATAATTTCTGTTATTTGAATGTTTGAAATGAAATGGTAATTGGAGTGGCAGAAATCCAACTGCTTTAAGATTTTAAATTGCTAACGTAATTAATAACGTGGATAGTTTTAAAATTCAATTCAATCTGATTATTATTTGTAATAATAAAACTTTTGTGTACTTAAAAATTTTTTTTTTAATGTATATGAATATTTTAAATTGCTAACGTAATTAATAACGAGGATACTTTTAAAATTAAATTTAATTTGATTGTTATTTGAAATAATATTACTTTTGTGCACTTTAATATTTTTTTTTTTTAGGATACGAAATTTTAAAATGCTAACGTAATTTGTTACGAGGGTAGTTTTTAAATTCAATGCCATCTGATTATTATTTAAAATAATATTACTTTTCTGTACTTTTTTTTTTAATGGATATGAATATTACAAATTGCTAACGTAATAATTAACGAGAATAGTTTTGAAATTAAATTAAATTTGATTATTATTTAAAATAATATTACTTTTTGTGTACTTTAATATCTTTTTTTTCATACTTTAATACTTGAACAATTGTGAATTAGATTTGTTTTGAAATTGAATTTGAACTTAACTAACTTTTATAAAAATATTATATTTGTGTATTTTAAACTTAAGAATTGAATTTATCTGGTTATTTATTGAATACTATTCCTATATTGAATATATTTATAATCGGACAATATGGACATACAACAAATTTTAGATTTGAATGTAGAAGGGTTAAAGGGAAAATTGAGTGAGTTAGGTTTACCTACAGGAGGTCGTAAAGAAGAACTACGTAATCGACTAAGGGAACATTTCAGTCTAAATGCTACTGATTCAGGTTCTGAATATGACGATGTTGCGTCACGACAAGAGGTTAGCTCAGATTTTGTTGGTAGAAGTATGTTGATTCCCTCACTTCATTTTGTGGGACTGATAATATTGATATTCGAAATTGGATAGAAGATTTTGAAGATAATGCTGAGGCGGTAGGGTGGAACCATCTTCAGAAATTTATTTATGCGAAACAGCTATTGAAGGGTGCTGCTCGAATGTTTGTTCGTAGCCAACGTGGTATGAAAAATTGGGGTATGCTTAAAGGGGCACTGATAGATGAATTTGGTACTAAATTAGCGGCAATTGATATTCACCGAATGTTAAGAGACCGTAAGAAGAAGCAGAGTGAAACTTTTAAAGAATACCTTTACACTTTAATGGAGATAGGGAAACCTGTGAAACTTGACGAAGACAGTTTGATTCAGTACTTTGTCGACGGAATACCAGATTCTAAATTTGGAAAGAGTATTTTATATCAGGCCAAAAATATTGATGATTTGAAAGACAAGCTTAGAACTTATGAGAAGATTCGTGGGTCCACGCAGCAGGCATTAACCTCCAAGCCAACCTCGGAATCAGACAAAGTTGATCGTGGAAAGTCGACTAGCGGAAAGAGAAGATGTTACAAATGCGGCGAAATTAATCATATGGCCAATAATTGTAATTCGTTGAGTTTCAAGTGCTTTAAGTGTGGCAAATTGGGACACAAATCATTCGAATGTAAAAATCAAACCCAGAACGTTAAAAAGGAGACACATAATGCATGCATGGTGAAACATTTTGTGGATATAACCCAGGACATAAAATCAATGGCAAATCGGAATTTCAAGGATATTATAATAAATGGTGTAAAATTCTCTGCAATTATTGATTCCGGTAGCGACATTTCAATTATTCGAATCGACATTTTTCGGAGCTTGGGTAATTTGAAATTTATTAGAGAGGAACGAAGTTTTATTACTGCTGGTGACGATAAGTTGACTACTGTGGGCTATTTCGAAACGTCGATCAATGTGGACGATAGTGATTTTGATATAAAGTTTTACTTAGTAGAAAATTTCGTTTATCCGGCAGCAATCGGAAACGATATTTTACAACAAGCTGACATCATCATGACCTCTACCAGTGCAAAATTCGTAAAAACGGGAAAATTTATAGAAAGGGAAAATTTGTTTAGTACAAATGCCGTGGATGAGTTTAGAGAATTTTGTTCTACAGTGGTCATTGAGGAAAATGACAAATATGATATATCCTACTTACCAATGGAAACAGCAGAAGAGGTGAGAGGTTTAATCAATAACTACAGTCCTAAAAGAGAAGAACCGTCGCCAATTACTATGAAGATAATCTTATCTGATGACATACCAGTATTTCAAAGACCTCGTCGTTTGCCATATAGCGATCAAAACGTTGTTGAGGACCAGGTAAAGGAGTGGTTGCGAGATGGTATTATACAAACCAGCACATCGGAATATTCATCACCTATAGTTTTGGTACCTAAAAAGGACGGGAGTAAAAGGTTATGCTGCGACTTCCGAAAATTGAATGAGAAAATATTGAAAGACAATTTTCCAATGGTATTAATAGATGACGTTTTGCACAAGTTACAGGCTGCTAAAATTTATACGACACTGGATTTGAGAAATGGCTTCTTCCATGTACCTGTTGACGAACCCTCAAGGAGATATACGTCATTCGTGACACACAACGGTCAATACGAGTTTAATTACGTGCCTTTTGGTATTTGCAATTCCCCAGCGGTGTTTTCACGGTTTATTTTTTCTATATTTAGGGAATTAATCCAAGATGGTACTATCGTTGTGTATATGGATGATATTATTATCCCATCGTCGAGCGAAGAAGAGGGTATTGAGAAGCTGAAGAAAGTACTATGTGTAGCGGAAAAGCATGATCTTAAGATAAAATGGGAAAAATGCCAATTTTTGAGAAATAGAGTAAATTTTTTGGGGTATATAGTAGAGAATTCGACGATTAGACCATCATCCGAGAAGACATCCGCCATTTCAAATTTTCCTGTTCCAAGAGATAGAAAATCGCTACAACGATTCTTAGGCCTTACTTCTTATTTCAGACGATTTGTGTGCGATTATGCTATTATTGCAAGACCACTATCCGATTTATTGAAAAAGGACGTTGCGTTTGAAATGGGAGATCACCAGATGATTTCATTTCATCAGTTAAAAAGTAGTTTAATCAATGCACCAGTTTTAAATTTGTACAATCCCAAAGCAGTGACTGAGATTCATGCTGATGCCAGTATGTATGGCTATGGTGCTGTATTTCTTCAGAAAAATGCGGACGATCAACAACTACACCCAGTCGAGTACATGAGTCGTAAAACAACATATGCGCAACAAAAATATCATTCTTATGAGCTCGAGGTTTTAGCTATAATAGAAGCGTTAAAGAAGTGGAGAGTTTATCTGTTGGGTAATAAGTTTAAGATAATTACTGATTGCAACGCATTTACAATGACAATCAAGAAGAAGGATGTTCCTTTAAGGGTTTCGAGATGGGCAATGTTCATGCAGGAATTCGATTACACCATCGAACATAGATCTGGAAGCAAAATGCGTCACGTAGATGCTCTGAGCAGAGTTTCCTGTCTTTTAGTTGAAGACTCGTTAAGACATCGTCTAAAAGAGGCACAGCTACAAGATGATTGGGTGAAGGCCATTCGAAAGATTGTCGAGAAAGACCCTTATGAAGATTTTTATTTGAAGCATGATTTGGTATACAAGAACCCAAATCAAGAACTTATAGTAATTCCCGCTAGCATGGAGGAAGAAATTATACAAATCGCACATCGAGAGGGTCATTTTGGAATAAAGAAAACAAGGGAAATTGTTGAAAGAGAGTTTTATATACCTAACATTTCATTAAAGGTCAATAAAGTGGTACGCAGCTGCATTCAATGCATAATTACTGAGGCGAAAACCGGTAAAGCGGAGGGTCTTTTAAATCCAATTGATAAATCGGATAGACCTTTAAGGACCTATCACATCGATCACGTTGGCCCGATGGATCAGACACAGAAGCGTTATAATCACATCTTTGTGGTAGTAGACGCATTTTCCAAGTTTGTGTGGTTATACCCTACGAGAAGTACTGGTTCAGATGAGGTCATAGAAAGATTGAATCGGCAATCTGCAATTTTTGGAAATCCGGAAAGAATAATATCGGATCGCGGAACTGCGTTTACTTCAAACTCATTTCGGGGATATTGCGAACAGCAAAATATACAGCATCTTTTAATTGCGACCGGGGTTCCGAGAGGAAACGGACAGGTAGAAAGAATTAATAAAATTGTAGTGGCGTTGTTATCTAAATTATGTTGCAGAAAACCCTCAGCAATGGCATAAGTATGTAGATAAAGTTCAACAGTGCATTAATAACACACCCCCACGTAGTTCTAGGGTTAGTCCATTTACAATTCTTACTGGTCTGGAAATGCGGATTAAATCACAGGAGAGTATTCGAAATTTAATAGAAGAATTTGCTATCCAAGAATTGGACGAAAATAGGAATGAAATCCGTTACATTGCCAAGCAGAATATAGCTAAGGTACAAGCCGAAAATAAAAGAACATTTAATAGGAAAAGAGTTGCAGCTCCAGTATATGTGGAAAACGAACTTGTGGCAATTAAGCGAACGCAATTTGGGGCTGGTCTCAAATTAAAGCCTAAGTATTTCGGGCCTTACAAGGTTATTAGGCAATTGAACCACGATCGTTACGAGGTCGAAAAGGTTGGTGACGGTGAAGGTCCGCGAAAATCAAATACGGTGGCCGAAAATATGAAAAGATGGAATCCGTCATTCGAGCCGAATGACTGTGCAGGACGGCCGAATGTAGGACGGGGTAAAACAGTACGGTTGACCAGAAGTGGACAGACGTACTGAAAATTACAACCCTGGGTATACCAGTCGAACGAATGGGGAGGTAACGAGTAGCAAGGGAGAAAGACAGACAGATTATTTTTAGTTGGCAGTTGAGTTTTGAGACGCGAACGGAACACACTACAACACATTTACGACATTAATCGTATAAGTAATTTATTCTTAATAAATTAATAAACCAATAAATAAAAGTAAATGTCTTTTATTTTAAAATCTTATGGGTTTCAAAGGAAAAACCCTACATATATTTTTTTTTTTTGTATTAATAAAATTTTAATTTTATTTATGTCTATTTCGATTTTTGGTATAATCGTATTTATGTGACAAACACATGCAAGATGCATTCATGCTGTGGTATATGGTATCTGAAGTTTTCCACTTCATTGCGTTTTACGGAATCATACACACAATTATAAATACGAAATATTTGGCATATTTTCGCATAGTTAGGCTTTGTGTACAGTAAGTGTAAATATTAAGTGTACACCTTTACGATCTTAGCAAAACTAAAATTATCAGTTACAGTGTTGATGTTAATGCAGAAAAAATTTATGCCGTCTTCTATTCTGACAAAAAATGTTGCAACAAATTGAGGCTATTATATTTTGATAGGGCGAAAATACCCAATTGTTTCCCTACTTTAAAACATTCTCACCCTATCAATTAAAAGACGACAACGACCCCACTTTTGGCACATTGCGAGGGTAATATTTTTAGATGTTTTTTAAGGAAAGGTATTTTTTTAAGGAAAAGGTAGCTTTCCAAAAAAAAGGTAAATTTAAAAAAATACTGTTTTTAGGGAAATGAACTTTGTTTAAGACAAGATATTCTTGTAAGAAAACGTAATTTTTGAAGCAAATATACTTTTGTAAGAAAAAAGTAACTTTTAAGAAAAAGTTCTAATTAATAAGAGATACTTTCTAAGAAAATTTACTATTTGAAGAAAAAGTAAGTTTTCAACCAAACTACCTTCTAAAGCAAATGTACTTCCTTAAGACAAGTTATTTGTTTAGGAATATTACTCCTTTTAAGAAAAAGTACTATTTACTCAGAAAAATTTTTGTTGAAGAACATGTACTTTTTTAAGAAAATTTACTTTTTAGTGAGATATTTTTATGGAAAGGTATTTCTTAGAACAGATACTTTTTTAACAAAAACTACCTTTTCAAGCAAAGGTACTTTTTTAAGTATTTTATTGAAGAAGTTGTACCTTTTTAGAAAATTTATTTTTTTAGTACGGCATTTTTTTTTTTTATACCCTATACCACTATGTGGTTTGGGTATAATGACTTTGTGCTGCTGTTTGTAACAGCCAAAAATATTTGACCTAGACCCATCTTTAATTATACCGATCGAATCAGAATCACTTTCTGAGTTGATTTAACAATGTCCGTCCGTCCGTCCGTCTGTGTGTCCATGTAAACCCTGTAATCAAACTGCAGGTCGCAAATATAAATATATTTTGATGAAATTTGGTATATAAGCTTTTATCGGCCATGGGATGAACGCTATTGAAATTGGTGAGAATCGGTCCATGTTCAGACCTAGCCCCCATACAAATTACCCCTATGAAATCGACATAAATTGTTATAAGATCCAAATTGTCATATAGATCTTACTCAAATTGGGTTTATATGCGTTCATTACATCCATTAATGAGTAGTCCAAAAATGATACCTTTGGCCCCATATAGAAATGCTTCCCGATTTTCACTTAAATCTATTTAAAAACAAAAATATTGTACTGATTCTTCTCAAATTTTGTTTGTATAAATATTTGCAAAATACAAGAGACTTTACGAAACATGATCAGGATCGGTCCATTTTTGGACCTATTCCCCATACAGATATAGCATTCGATATGAACTTTTTCATATCTGCAGCCAAAAAAAATTAATAAAAATCCCACTCATATTTGGTTTTTGCTTATTTTCTATGTCCAGTTAGTTGGGCCTAAGAGATAGGTTTCTAAACGCATGGTATAGGGTATCGTATAGTCGGTCTAGACCGACTATAATTTTCTTACTTGTTTTTTGTTTCTTTTTTTGAAAGGTATTCCTTAGAAAAGGTACTTTTTAACAAAAGCTACATTTAAAAACAAAGATACTTTAAAAGTGAATTTTCCTTTTGGTACAATGTACTTTTTAAAAAAAATTTACTCTTTTTAAGAAAATTTGCTTGTTTAATAAAGCTGCTTTTTGAAAAGATGTTTTAAAAGGTTCTTTTTAAAAAAATTTACTTTTGAAAGAAAAGGAACTTTTTCCAGAAAACGTATTTTTTTTTAAGTAAATGTATTAGAGTAGAAAACGGAACTTTTTAAACAAAAGACAATTTTTATAAAAGTTTTTTTCGTTAAAATGTTTTTCTTAAGAAATGGTACTAATATAAGACCACGTATTTAAAAAAAATTTTACTTTTATAGAATAGGTACATTTTTAAGGAGGGGGTTTTTTTATAAAGGATAGTTTCGTAAGGATATATTTTTTAGAAAAAAGTACTTTTCTTAAAAAAATATTTTCTTGAAAAAAGGTATTGCCAAAAGGTACTTTATAAAAACAATTAATTTTTTAAGAAAATTTATATATATGTTTTAACAAGTATAAGTGTTGATTCAGCTGTGTCAAATATTTGATACCCTCCACGTGTATTCTGAACACAATAGAGACAAATTATAACGACTAAATTTCTTACAAAAATGTATTAGTTTCACAAGATAATTAAGAACAAGTAAGAAAATTATAGTCGGTCTAGACCGAGTATACGATATCCTAAACCATGGTTTAGAGAGTCTATCTTTCGGTCCAACTAATTCGATATAGAAAATGAGCATAAACAAAATTCTAATGGCATTGTTATTAATTTTTTTTGGCTGAAGATATGAAAAAGTTCATACGATATAGGGACTAGGTCGAAAAAAGGACCAATCCTGGCCATATTTGGTCTAGTCACTTAAATTTAGAAAAAATTTATACGAACCAAATTTGAGAAAAATCTGTGCAATATTTTTTTTTTTTTTAGATTCAAGTGAAGATCGGGACGCAGCTCTATATGACTAAGAATTGTCCTATAAGTATTATTTTTGGACTACTGATTAATTGATATAATAAACACATACAAACTCAAGTTGAATGAGATATATATAATAATTTGGATCTTATGGCAATTTATGTCGATTCCATAGAGGTCATTTGTAGGGGACTAGGTCTGAACATGGACCGAATTTCACCAATTTCAGCAGCGTTCATCCCATAAAAGCTTACATAGCAAATTTCATCAAAATATATTCATATTTGCGACCTGCAGTTTGATTACAAGGTTTACATGGACACACAGACGGACGGACGGACATTGCTAAATCGACTCAGAAAGTGATTCTGAGTTGATCGGTATAATTAAAGATGGATCTAGGTAAAATATTTTTGGTAGTGCTTTTTTAACTGAAAGAAATTATTAATTACAATTGGCATAAACGCAAACAAATACGATTATTAGCTTTTATTAGCGATGCATAAACATTTTTTCTTGTTGTTGTTTTTTCTACAACAAGCAAACAAAAATATGTATGCATCGCTGATACATATTTTTAATTTTTATTTTTCACTATTTTCAGTTTTTTATGTGCAATTTTATCGGAGTATTTTTATATTTTCTCCATTCCTCGCCTGTTTGATCTAGAGGATCCAAATATAATGCCAAACTGTTGCAGATTATGGCTCACATTTTGAGCATAAGTAGTACTATCAACTCGACCTGTTACGTACAGCAGAATGTTTTCAACAGACATACAGACAGACAGACAGACGGAGATCGCCAAATCGACTTCCCCTTTTGTAAGGATCAAAAAAAATACGGTATTTATTTATATGTCATACAAATGGCTTAATAAACTGATATACATATACCCTCTGTACAGTGGTCTGGAAGGTATTTAAAAAAATTAAGTAAGCGTACTTTATAAGACAATGTTTTTCTTTAGAAAAGATACTATTTTTTAAAAGGCACCTTTAAGAGAAGGAACGTTTTCAAGTAAACATATTTTTTTAAGGCATTATTTTAAGTAAAGGTACTTTTATAATAAAAAATACTTTTTAAGAATATGCACTTTTTGAAAAAGATTATTTTTGGTAAAAATGTACATTTAAAAAAAAGTGGTTTCTTAATAAAATGCCCTTTTTTAAGAAAATTTACTTTAATAAAATAGGTACTTTTCTGTTTAAGAAATTAAACTTGTTACAGGATAAGTAAAAAGTACTTTATAAAAGGAGTAATTTTGTTAAGAAAATTAAGTTTCAATGTACTTTTTCGCGAAAAGTTTCTCTTTTTAGTAAATGTATTTTTTTAGTAAAAATAATTCTTAAAGAAAATTTATTTTTTAACAAAGGTGAGCGTAAATATATTTCAATATAAATTTCTTTGAAAATTAGTCACAAAAAAATATTTACCTAAGAATTTCAAAAACTAAGTAAAAATTCCTTATGTTTCAAGATAAATTATTGAAAATTTGTGTGAAAATTAGTCAAAAAATTCACAATTAAACATTTTAAAAATGAAGTTAAATTTCTTACAAATTTTTAAGAAAGATACAGAAATAAATTAAAATTAACCCATAATTAAATTAACTAATTTTTCTCGTATATGAACCTATAATTGCATATAGAGAGATAATCTATAATATTAATAGGCTAGGCGATTTCTTGTGACCGATGTTTGGTTCTACCATTTTAACCCCATTTGGCCAAACGTATACTATTTGAAATATTTTTCTTTTTAGCCGTGTTGCAGACTTACAGGTTTTAAATTTTTTCCTTTGTTTTGAGTAAATTGCATTTAAAGTTGCTACTAACACATACATAAAATTATACATGTGCTATATGTGTGTTTTTTGAATTTATTAGTGTGTTTGTTAATGAGTTTGTTATCATCCTTCACAATAATAATAAACCAAAAAAGTGTTGGTTTGTGAATTGGCTAAGTTGAAAAATAAAGCTGCCTAGAAATTGCACTCGAATTTCGAGCGCTGGAATCTGCTAGTTAATATTAAATGGAGTTCCTGATATGGGTTGTTGTCTGTTATGGCCAAAAAGATTTGAAATACCTTTTGGTATACATTCCTTCAGTTGTCATATCCATTTAATGTAAATGGTCTCATCTAATACAAGTTTAAGCAGTTTTTTTTTAACTCTTTCAAGGTTTAAATTTTTAAATATTTATAAAATACAACTTTAACATAAGCTCAATTAATTGAATAAGTGCTCATAGAGTGTTTATATAAAATTTTGAAATATTATCTGCATAGAAATGGAAAAATACGACTTGTGTGTATTTTCTCTTAGTCTATTCAGTATGAATATATTATGTACTTTTCATATTTTTCATCTATTTGCTATAATATATATATATATATATATATATATATATATATATATATATATATATATATATATATATATATATGTATATATATTTATGCTTTTCCATGCTCTGTTTTATGTGCATAAGTCATTATGTTTTATTGTTCAGTAAATAACATGAAATCTATATATATAAAATTCATTTTCTGTTTGTTTGTTTGCTTATTTGTTTGTTTGTTTGTTTGACCGCTATACAAATTTTTATTTTTCAACGGAGTTTCCTGAAATTCTGTACACACGATCTCTATACCCCAGGAAAGGTCGCCATATACATTTTACCGGCCACGCCTACTTTTACGCCCACTTTTTATGTAAAATTCATTTTCTGTTTTATTCATATTTGTTCACTATACAAATTTTTATCTGTTAACAGATTTCTCTGAAATTCGGTACACGCGATCCCTGTACTACAGCTAAGCTCACCATATACTTTTTATCGACCACGCCTACCTACACGCCCACTTTTTGTATACAATTCATTTTCTATTTTTGGTATATTTGTTCGCTATACAAATTTTTATTTTTCAACGCATTTCTCTAAAATTTGGTACACATGATCTTTGTACCCCAGGTTAGGTCACCGTGTGATTCTTGCGGCCAATACAATTCGTTTTCTGTTTTTTTGGTATATTTGTTTGCTCTACAAATTTTTATTTTTCAACCGATGTCTCTTATATTTGGTACACACGACCTCTCTGATCCAGGGAAGGTCGACATATTCTTCGTACCGGTCACGCCTACTGTTACGCCCACTTTTTGTATACAATTCATGTTCTGTTTTTTGGTACATTTGTTCGCTACACAATTTTTTTTTTAAACGGATTTCTCTGAAATTTGCTACACACGATCTCTGTACTCCAGAGAGGTCGCCATATGATTCTCGCCGGCCACGCCTACTTCTACGCCCACTTCTTGTACAAAATTAAGATTAATTTTCTGTTTTTTGGTATATTTGTTCACTATAGAAATTTTTATTTTTCAAGGGTTGTCTAAAATTTGGT
The DNA here is from genome assembly GCA_963682025.1 of Cordilura impudica. Classification (NCBI taxonomy): domain Eukaryota; kingdom Metazoa; phylum Arthropoda; class Insecta; order Diptera; family Scathophagidae; genus Cordilura; species Cordilura impudica. Next base: position 94,302,414 of record OY821518.1, read on the forward strand.
CACACGATCTCTATACTACAGGGAAGGTCACCATATGCTTCTTACAGGCCACGCCTACTTTGAGCCAACTTCTATGTATATAAAACTTTTTTTTTTCTGTTTTTTGTTTCTTTATTTGATTGCTATACAAACTTTTATTTTAAATTAAATTTAGTACATATTCCAGGGAAGGTCGCCATATGATTTTTTCCTACCACGCCTACTTTTACGCCCAATTTTCATATAAAATTCATATTTTGTTGTGTGGTATATTTCTTCCCTTTACAAGTTTGTACTTTTCAACGGATTTCTCTGAAATTTGGTTTACACGGAAATAACTACACGGTGAACAAATTCCCCAAACTTAAAAAAAGGTACCCAAAAGAAATGAACAAATTCCCCATTTTTTTTAATCAAAATAAGAAATAAAACTTACTCCCCAAATTCATTCTTAAATTTTTACATACTTTTATTTAATGAATTTTGTTAAATATTTATTTTACTAAACATTTGCATACTGCTCTCAATATATGTCCTACAATAAATGCATTTGAAATGAGTATTCTTTTCAATAGCATCATTTCGTTGCGCGGAAGCTACGCTTAGCTAGAATATCGGAATGATCTGAAAAATATATTTTGACAATTAAAATAAGTTGGCAACAACTCCGCGGCAGCAAAGGTGTGGTTGCCAAACGCGCGGAAGCGGCGCGCGGTGCGCGACCGCGGACTCGGATGCGACGGATGCGAACGCGATGCGCTCTCGGAACACAGCTCAGCTAAAATATCGCAATGCTCTAAAAATTATGTTTTAGGAATTAATATAAGTTAACGAAAAGTAAGCGGCAGCACGGGTAGTAGCTGCGAGGAAGCGGCGCGCGGACGCGGACGCGACGGACGCGAACACGACGCGATAGCGGAACACAACTCAGCTAAAATATCGCAATGATCTGAAAAATATATTTTGGCGATTAAAATAAGTTGACAACAACTGCGCGGCAGCACGGGTGTGGCTGCCAAACACGCGGAAGCGGACGCGACTCGCTCGCGGAGCACAGCTTATTGAAATGTCGTATGATAAATTTTATCTACGTATGTGAAATAATTACCTGCTGATCAAAATAGGCCACACATGTACTATAAACAGTTGCTTAAAGAAACCTTGCGACACAATATTAAACGTCGCATTATTCTTTCATTTCTGAAACTTGAATTTGATGTCTCTGCTCAATAATGATCACTTACTGAATGAAGTAATTCAATTTTTAAAAGTTCTGATTCCTTTAATTTGCGAACCATTCCGTTATATTAGATGTTTATAAATAAACTGAAAAAAAAAAACTTAAAGCATCTTATAAAAAACTTCTAAATTAAAAAAACAAAAAATTTTTAATTAAAATAAAAAATGAATTTACTGCCCATACAAATTTTTGGGGAGAAAGTTCATTTTATTGGGGAATTTGTTAATTGGAGACAAAGTACTCAGCGCCTGGTAAGCATAGTGAACCATTTTTCAAGTCAAAGGCCTTTTTATTCCGGGCAAGACCGGGTAAAAACAGCTAGTTTTTTAATAAAATGGAATGTTTTTAGAAGAACTGCTTAAAAATATGTCACATTTAGATATGTCAAAACAATTCAAGTGCAATTTATAAAATATAAAATATGCATGATTTGTAATCGCAAGGGATATTAAGTAAAACAAAATAAGAACTATGCTTCGAAATAATGATTCAATGTCACTTGAGTTTGTTGATTTCTCCAAATTGGGCCATCGAGTTATTAACAAGTGCGAACAGAAAATATTTCAAAAGTATATTTACAGCTTAAATGTAAATAACATAAATTTTTAAAACATGAAAAGCACAACCCAAGAAGTGAAATGATTTTCTTGGGATAAGGAAGTGGTGAACAAGTGGGTCAGAACCAATGACTTTAATTAGCTGGATCATGTAAAGTACATTTTAAGTAGGATGTCATGATAAATCACTTCTTTGAAAAGGTGTTTCTAAAAGAACGTAAATATAAAATGTGTGTAAGGAAACTGGTACAAGGCATAAGTATTTTATCAGCTAAAAGAATAAGGTATAAACAGATTAAGAACCACTAATTTTTTTATAGTGTCTGGTACATTATTTTAATATCTTTTTATTAATATAAATAAGCAGCAAATCCGTAGAGTAGAAATATTAAAATACTAATAATTAAGAATAAAACAAACAAGTAAGAAAATTATAGTCGGTCTAGCCCGACTATACGATACCCTATACCATGGTTTAGGGACCCTATCTCTTCGGTCCAACTAATTGGATATAGCAAATAAGGATAAACCAAATTTGAGTGGCATTTTTATTAATTTTTTTTCGCTGCAGATATAAAAAAGTTCATATCAGATACTATATTTATATGGGGACTAGGTCGAAAAAAGGACCGATCCTGACCATATTTGGTAAGGTCGCTTTGAAAAAATGTATACAAACCAAATTTGAGAAAAATCTGTGCAACATTTTTGTTTTTTGATAGATTTAAGTGAAGATCGGGAAGCAGCTCTATGTGGGGCCTATGACTGAGAATTTTCCTATAGGAATTATTTTTGAACTACTGATTAAAGGATGTAATAACCACATACAAACCCAATTTGACTGAGATCTATATGATAATTTGGAACTTATGGCAATTTATGTCGATTTCATAGGGGTCATTTGTATGGGGACTAGGTCTGAACATGGACTGATTTTCACCAATTTCTTTAGCATTCAGCCTATGGCCGATGAAAGCTTATATACCAAATTTCATCAAAATATATTCTTATTTGCGACTAGTAGTTTGATTACAAGGTTTACATGGACACACAGACGGACGGACGGACGGACATTGCTATTTCGACTCAAAAAGTGATTCTGAGTCGATCGGTATAATTAAAGATGGGTCTAGGACGAATATGTTTGATTGTTACAAACAGCAGCACAAAGTCATTATATCCAAACCACATAGTGGTATAGGGTATAAAAATATATATACGAGCAAACCAAGCTCCGACAACATATTTTAAGATGTAGAGTAAAATATTTCCAACTAATTTTACAACTTTATAAAATCACCATGTTGCTTTTTGAGCCGTTGTCAAAAATAATGCCATAAATAAACAATTGTGTTAATATCAGTGCTATGAGACGGAGATTCCATAACGTTTGGGCTTTGTGTTTGAGGGGGTCGTTTTCTTGGTAGGCATACCAAACCTTTTCAAGAGGAAGGAGTTCAACAGATCTAGACAATTTTTTAAAAAATATTTGTTTAATTCATTTGATCCACAACTTCATCAACTGAATATTGAACGCCGGGTCCTGCTTCGAAAAAATAGTCCCTAACCATCACTGAGCCTCCTCTATGTTTAGTAATTGGTTTTAGAGTTGTAGGCAAGGTTCTTTCATCCGGCCCGAAGTTTAATCTTTTTCCAAAATGGAAAATCGCATAGTTTTTAGCGAAGTACTAAACTATTTTCTTATTTTCCTTACTTATAAATGGCTTTTCTGCATACTCTTCTTCCCACTGGAAACACTGGCCTTTTCCCAAATCTTTATCGGCTATTTCTGCTAACTTTGGAGCACTAAAAAATGTTTTTTTTTTTAATTTTCTTAACAAATACCTCTTATAAGCTTTAGAAAATTTTTTACTTCTTGATTTTTGATTTATTTCCAATATCTTGATTGCTTCTGTTTATCAGTATTCCAATCCCACTTATTGTTTTTCCAATATGGTGGCTGTTTATGATCTCACGAACGTGTGTTGAAGTTTATTATTTATTTATTTAATTTAGCAACATAATAAGAAAAATATTGAGAACTTTTCTTACTTTTTTAAGAGTTTTTTTTTAACAAACAATGATGCTGCTTAAGCATTTCTTTTTCAATATGGCGGTTGTTTATGAGCCCGGGAATATGTGTTGAAGTTTATTCTCGTGGTGGGCGCATTTTAAAAATTTTAATCACGATTTAATTCAGCTTCTAAATACTTTAGACTTCTGACTCATGAAATTACTTTTGATTAAAATTTATAAGAAAAAACCCAAATAAGTTAGATTTATTTACATTTCTATTGTGTTTTGTTTGCGTAAAATTTTTGTATTTTTTTTTTTTTTCTTCAATGCTGATTTGTTATGCTGCCACTTAATGAAACTAATCTTTAATTATACCAGTAAAAAGGCTATAAAATGCGCTATAAAAAAGAGCGTCGTATGTATTTTAAATATCGTTTTTATATTGAAAAATATACGTATACTTTTTCCTAGTTTGAATTACATCAAGTGTATATTTTTCATTTCTTTTCACAATAAAAACTAGTATTACTTACACTATGCAGCAAAATTAACATTTTTTTTTATAAAAATTGACAATTTCTATATTTTACTGATTCTATGGATAAGTTTTTATTAATGTTTTTTTCTAAATATGGGTCTCTTACCGGTTTTATCAAAACTGGAGAATAACTGGAGCAATTTTATTATAAAAATCACAAAAAAGGTTTCACTAAAAAAAAATCTTTTTTTAACAAATATCTTTTTCCCGTCAAACTTTGGTGAAGTCAGCGACGATTTCACCATCAACTTAAGCCCATGGAGAAACGTTATCAGCAATTATGGGACCCAAATATGACGGAAGATTTTAAATGGTTCCTTATACGAGATTCAGAACCTGAATTAAACAGTAGGTAAAACAGAGTCGAAATCATTTCTAGGATATTTATTTAACTTGCTAAAACTTATTTAATAAAAACAACTAAACTAAACAACAATTTTTGTCAAAACCAGGTACCTTCACCTTATTAAGAACAAAATCAACATTCATATTTTTAAGATATATTGCTCGTTTTGTAATATATGTAGCATTATGATTTAGTACTAAAAATTTCATGTTTTGCTATTTTATACTTTTTGTGAGTTAAAAAAAAATATTTAAATTTTGCACAAAAAAAATTCTTTAATTGTTTTATTTGGAATAACTCCGAAACTGTCAATAATATAAAAAGTAATATGCATAGCATAGAGGTAATTTATATTAAAATTTGATAGTGTTTTTTATAATAAAATGGGTCCAGTTGTTATTGATTTTTGATAACATTGGTGAAACATTCTCTTCAGAAAAATTAAATTTCAGAGCAAAATTAAAGAAAACTTATCCACTGAACTTTAAATTTCCATTGTTTTTGTTGTTAGAGGATCATAACGAATAAAGTAATAAGGTTATCTTTGTTTTTTTGCAGTGTTAAATTTAAAAAAAAAATATTTATTTTGTTTTCATTTCTCGATATCAGTTCTTAATTGTCAAAATTCCTGTATTCGAAAGTGTAATTTTCATAAATTTATTTTGACATCTTTGAAAGCTGTTTAAAATCAAATCCAAAGAAAATTTTTTTTTAGAAATCCCAAAGATATCTTAGAGGATTTGTGAGCACTGTTGCCGCAATAATTTGTGATTGTACATGTCCGCAAGAAAGCCGTTGAACTCAGTTATAAATTCGAATAAAAAATACTTTGGAATAGCAATAATTTTTGAAAAATATCCTCTTATATGACCTAATTTCTGTGCGTATGCCGAAAACAAATCCGATTAAGATTTCATACTTCTTAAAAGAGAGTATAAGAAAGATTTATTGAATTGTTATTGCTTCAACTAGAACATTAAATCAATTCCTTGCAAGGAATTGAATATTTTTTAATTTAAATCATAAGCTGGAAAATTTGTTGAAGAAAACGTACTGATATATTTAAACTTTAAGCTTACTATATTAAAAATTTTTCAAAAATAATTGCTATAGTAACATAAAACTATTAAATATCTTTTATAAATTATATAAAAAAAAATATTCTATCAAAATATTTATTTAATTTAGCAACGTAGTGAAGAAAACTTTAAGAACTTTTCCTAAGTTTTTAAGAGATTTTTTTTTTTAGCAAACAAATAAAGATGCTGCTTAAGCATTTCTTTATTTATATCATCTGTAATAAAGAACATAAAAACGAAAACTTACTTTTGTTGTCTGTCAGTTTTTAAATAATGTTCTCCTAAAGTATATGTTTAATATTATAAAACTTTTTGCTTGTGCTTATTTAGCATTTTTGTTGAAAAGAAAAAACTTGTTCTAAAAGAGCTATTGACAGATTCGGTGCAGTCTGTGAAACAATAATAGAAAGAAATTAAATAAATAAATTTTAACTAATAATATTTTAGAAATTATTTTTTTTAAATGTTTATTTCAGAAATGTAACGCCAACGAAAGAAACCTTTGCGAATAAAGTAGAAATCACTCGCAAAGAAAAAAGGTTGATGCTAAAAAATTTTGGTAGTTAAAACTGAAAATTCTATGCGTAAAAAATCTTTTAGCTAATAAAATTTTTTATATACAAAGTAAATTTATTCTAGCTGACATCACATATTTCATTACCTCTAAAATAAAGACTTCTTTGGACTTTCTTTTACCTAACCACCTTTCGTGTCTCTCCCCAATATTATATAATATTTTCACTGCAGATTTCCCAGCCCTAGATGATTGCTTTACTTCCATTTTTGCTGATGATACCGCTATTCTTAGCTCGAAAATATTGGCGATTGATGTATTATCCAGTTTACAGACTGCACTCACTGTAGTTCATTCATATTTTATGAAATGGAAAATACTAATAAACACACAAAAGACACAAGCTATTTATTTTTCAAGAAGAAGGAAAAACTGTTTCTTACCTCAACAGTCCATCACTTTCAATAACAGCGAAATCCATTGGACAGACAAAGTCAAATATCTGGGAGTGATATTAGATCCAAAATTTAAATTTAAAGATCATATCTCATCTATACTAATATTATAAAGAGGTAATGTGTGTTTGTTTGTTTGTTTGTTTGTAGGAGGTAATCTCCGTAACTACTTATCTGATCTTCCTGAAATTTTCACAGAGTCTTACTGCGGATATGGGAAGTGCTATAGGCTATAATTTTTTTAAATATTTTTGTGGGCGTCGCACCTCCCACACAAAGTAAATTTTTAATATCATATACATATCTTGAGTACTATGAAAGGGAGAGCTTTGAAAATTTGTGTAAGGTCACCTATTGTTAATATTAGTAGCTACGCCGGAAATGGGCGCGATCGGATAAGTGGGCGTGGCCTCACATACAAATAATAATTCAATATTATATATCTCGTAACTATTTAACGTCATATATCTGGAGTAAAAGAGAGAACTTTGTGGCTCAGCGTCAGCCCATATGTTCTTTGTATGATTAGTCGAACAAAAAAATGGGCGTGATTGAAGTAGTGGGCGTAGCACCGCCTGTGCAAAGTAGATATCTAATACCATATAACTGGTGTACTATTAAAGGGAAAGACTTGATATTTTGCACAAGTCCATCAGATATTAATGTAAGTAGTCCTATAAAAATTGGGCGGGATGGGATTAGTGGGCGTGGCACCTCCTATATAAAAAATATGAAGTACTACGAAAGCGACAGTCTTTTGAAAAGTACATTAGTTATCAATGTGATTTGTCGTAGAAAATATATCGCCAAAATCAAAAATTCGCCAAAACCGAAAATTGCGAAAAATAAAGATCGCCCAAAAAAATCTTCAAAATCATAAATGGGCAAAATCAAAAATCGCTAAAAAGAAAAATTGCCAATGATATTCTAAGCTAAAGGCCAATAGCTAGCTCCAGGGTAGGAACGCCGAAAAATCTGATAATTGTTGTACCGAATGAAAAAAACAAAAAACATTGTACGAGTATATCAGCAAATATTCAAATAAAAAATCTATGCTAATAATCTATACTAACATAATAAAGACGTAATATGTGTTTGTTTGTTTGTTTGTTTGTTTGTTTGTTTGTTGGAGGTAATCTCCGTAACTACTCATCTGACCTTCCTGAGATTTTCACAGGGTCTTACTGGCTGTAATTTTTAAATATTTTTAGCGGGCGTGGCACCTCCCACACAAAGTAAATTTTAAATATCATGTATATTAATATGATAGAGAAAGCTTTGCAAATTTGTCTCAGGTCGTCTATTATTAACATGAGTATTCAGACAAAAAAATGGGTGGGATTGGACAAATGCGCGTGGCACCCCTACACAAACTTAATATTTAATGTGACGTATCTTAAATAATGTATTAGTGAGAGCCTTGGGACTTTGCGTGAGCCCTCAAAACGATTCATGCGGGGGGAAGGGGGAGGGTGTAGCGAAGCACACCGGGTTACATCTAGTGTTTAATAAAATCACTGATGCCAGCAACAGATCTGATTAAGAACACAGAGTGATTATGAGTTTTTGAGATATATGCTTTCTTCTTCTTTACCACGCACTATTGAAAATAAATCAAAATTTGCATATTAATTATAGTGCTAATTGAAATCTGTCTAAAGAAATTACTTTCAATTTAAAAAACCAAATATATTGATTCCTGAAATGTTATTTTGAGCATCGTATACCATATCACTATCTCTTGAGTTTTATATTGTTTTATTTTTAAGTAAAAATACGCATAATTCTGGAGAGCACCCAATAAAATTCAAAGATTTCAAAATTTACGAAAAAATACATGAAATATTGCTTGGATTCATCTTTAATTTCAACACAAAAAATATACAAAATTATTTGATTTTTATTGAAATAATCATAAACAGATACAATATGAAATTAATTGGTTTAAATTCGCTAAGAAAATATATGATACCTGTAAACCCAGTAGTGCGTTGCTGCTACATTAATAATTATTGGACCTACAATATTCCAGAAATTGCAGAAGTATGATATTTCATATTAATTTTGTATGGGCAGTGCTACCCCCATTGATCCGATATCACCCACTCATGCTTCCACAACTTACATAAATAGCACATCTTAGAAAGTTTCAAGGCTTCTGTTGTCATAATAGTCAAAATATGAATATTTACTTTAGGCTCCTGTTTTGAACTCTAACCTACCTCTTTATGCTGGATTGAACGTATGTTTTCGTATTTTCAATTTTAACATGTGTAACTTGTACCACGTTTAATATAATACACTACGTTATACTTAAATATTTTTTTATAAATCGATGCCAAGTTTCAATGGAGTGTATATTTTCATACATGTATAATGAAAGGGTCTAGCTTTTTCGAGTAGTAGTTCGTAAACAACACAAATATTCTCGGATTGCTTAAAATTTAAAAACATTGTGTCTTTATTATGTTTTTAAAAAGTTGAGGTGATACTTTTTTTTTTAAATTATATCCAACTTGAAATCAAAGAAAATTAACACACATTTGTAGAGAAAGTGACTGATACTTTTCGAGTAGTTGTTCGCCCAAAGCTCAATTTTAATCGGAATGGCTTAATTTTGTACTTTGTGCTGATGTTTGTAGCTACCAAAAATATTTGACCTAGACCCACCTTGTATTATACCGATCGACTTAAAATCACTTTCTGAGTCAATTTAGCAATTTTTGTCCGTCCGTCCGTCCGTCTGTCCGTCTGTGTGTACATGTAAACGTTTTAATCAAACTACAAGTCGTAAATGTGAAGATATTTTGATGAAATTTGGTATGTGTGCTTCTACCAGCCATAGCATTGTCGAAAATCGGTGCATGTTCAGACATAGTCACCATACAAATGACACCTATGAAATCGTCTTAAGTCGCCACATGATCCAAATTATCAGAGAGATCTCGGTCAAATTGGGTTTGTGTGTGTTTATTACACCTATTAATCAATAGTTTAAAAATAAACCGTATAGTACAATTCTTGGTTATAGCCTCCATATAAAGCTGCTTCCCGATCTTCACTTAAATCTATCAAAAAACAAAAATATTGCACAGGATTTTTTTAAATTTGTTTGTATATGTTTTTGCAAAAAATAAGTGACTACCAAATATAGTCAGGATCAGTCCAATTTTCGCCTTGTCCCCACATATATATAGCATCCGGTATTAATTTTTTCATATCGAAAGGAAAAAAATTAATAACAATGCCACTCAAATTTCGCTTATACTTATTTTCTATATCCAATTAGATAGGGTCTCTAAACATGGTGCAGGGTATCGTATAGTCGTTCTAGACCGACTGTAATTTTCTTACTGTTTTATATTCTGTTTTCTTTTTTTTTGGTTAGTAATTCCTTCAAGCTTCAAATTTTGCGGAATGCTTTGTAGCTTGAAGGAAGCATTGTAAGAAATACAATTTTTTGTTAAGTCATTGTGGAAAATTTTCTGGAAAATGCCATCAAACTTAAACAACAGCATATTTTCACACATTTGTATAGAAAGTGATCAATACCAATCGAGTAGTGAATATACAAACGTCTCAATTTTGTCGAATTGGTTCAGCAATTTTAATGACTGATCTATGAATATAGTCGATTACACCCATTGCAAAAATAAAATTTTTATTATTTTATGGCTTCTGCAAAATTTCCAATCTTTTCCGAGAATTTGTTACCTACATGTTAATATTTTTGTCATAATGAAAGCATAATCTACATATGTACATATATTTGAATTAAAATACTAATAATAATACTCTATAATATTAATAGGCTAGGCGATTTCTAATGACCGATGTCTTGTTCTAAAGTTTTATCCCGATTTTGACCAAACATATATTATTTGAAAGGTATTTCTTTTTAGCCGTTTTGCAGATTTACAGATTTTTTTATTTTGAGTAAATTGCATTTAAAGATGCTACTAACACTTACATAAAATTTTGCAATGCTATGTGTGTGTTTATTAAATTTATTAATGTTTTTGTAATAAAAATGAGCTTGTTTTTTTGTGTCGATTTGTGATTTGGCTATAATTGACAAGGATAACTTTAGGGTCTTTATTTAATGAAAAAAAATTTCCTAGAATTTGCACTTGAATTTCAAGGGCTGGAATCTGCTAGTATATTATAAACAAATTAAATAATACCACCAGATTATTGTACCCTCTTATAAATAGAAACTCTAAACTTAACATCGAAAACAAAAGATTAATATTTAAATAAATATTCCACGCCATAATGTATTATGCTGTACCAGTTTGGTCTACTGCTGCACAGTGCCATATCAAAAAATTGCAGATCGCCCACAACAAACTACTTAAATTGATATATAATTTACCTTGGCATTATTCTACTCAACGATTGCACTCCTTAGCCAACGTTGAACTCATAAATAACAAAATAAATAGACTCACATTAAACTTCTACTCGAGATGTCTTAACTCGGAAATTCCTCACATCAATGAGATAATCTCATCATAATATATTTGTAAGAACGTTTTTATATAAAATCAAAAATCCAAAAAAAAAAAAAAAAAATCAAAAAGAAAAAAAAATATAAAAATAAATAAAAAAATTGTAACAAGGTTTTTTTGAAAATTTTCCCCTTACTTGTAAATATTATTTTGTTAAAAACTATGTACATGATAAAGAAATTGTTATTTATATTTTTAAGTAGAAAAGGAACAAGCTATCCTAAACTCTTTAAGAAAATTGTTAATTTGTTGTAATCAAAATGTTATTTAAATAAATAAAATTGAATTGAATTGAAAAACAAAGCTATAATGAAAACAAAAAATAAATTTTCAAATCTTCACCTTATTAAAAATAATATGAGATATCCAAATAAATGTGGTGAATTGAAAAAGAATTAATAAAAAAGCAAAACTATGATATTGCGAAAAGGATAATTGATTTCAATATAGGAGGAATTGATGTTCAGTTAAACTTTTATATCGATGGAAAGTGCAAAGAAGAATTGTTGTGAAATTAATTAACATCCTAATCATTAAATAAAATCTACTTTTTGTATTTGGGTTACCATTTCGATTTTGCAACTCCTACAAAAAATTTAAATTTACTCTTTTTTGTTCTTGTTAAAAATATCACTTTTTGTAATGTTCCATAACAAAATATTGATCACATGAGACTGAACTTTGACCTTTCGCAAATACGATATTATTCTAGTGAGGTATTTATAATTTATTCGCGACATCATATTTCAAATATAAAGTTAAGTAAGATATTAAGTGTATGCTAAACAAAATTTATCAAATTCTAGCAAGGCGAGTTAATCCTCTTCGTTGATAAGTTAGTATTGATAAAATCATCAATAATGATACTGCGGAATACCTATTCAAAGGAGTCACTTATCAAGGCATCCTAAGAACTAGTTAAATTTTGTATTAAGTTCATCTTTTCACCATATTCCGATCTCAAAAAAGCATCGCTTTTTTTACTTTTTGGAATGTCCCTTTACCTGTACTTTATCTCTTTATCATTAATTTTTTTTTTTTATTTTCAGTTGTTATATTTCATAATATATTGAGAAAATTTTTCGGTGGAAATAGTTTTTGCATTAAAAATATTTAGAATTGATTAATTAATTGAGTTTCGCCCCTATAAGTTTAAATTTTTTTTTTTTCACCCATTGCCACAAATTGCCAAATCGTATCAAAATGTTCTTATTTGCAGAAAACTTCAGAAGACTCTTCATTTAAACTTAACTTCACATTCAATGGACAAATATTTCTTTTTCTAAATCAAGAATTCTTAACCCATTAACGCCTGACCCCCTATTCCGTTGTCCGATTTTGACAAAATTTCACACAGATAGTATTTAGGGCATTTATATTGACGTGGTATTTTTTTTTTTATCTGTCATACCCGAACATGTGGCTCTTGGGAATTTTTCTACCCACTTAGGCATTAACGTGTTCTAAAATATTGTTTTTTGTTAAATGTAAAAACTTTAAAACGTTAGCAATAAACATATTTATTGTGTTTTGATGAAAAAGTGGTGTGTTTATCTATTTTGAACTATAATATTTGAAGTAGTGGCATGAAAACAAAGTGTGTGGTGTATGTGGCGTGTTTGTTTATATTTAATTGTTTGATGTGATTTTAAAAACGAATTTGGGACTTCCCCGTTTTTGGCTAGAGTAAGTGAAATTCAATCAAAACAAAAATGTTTGATATATTATATTGTATTAGTTGATACGTTCATTTCAGTGTGTGTCGTGATTGCGATAGAGTTTCAGTAAATTTTTGAAAAAGAAATATTGTAGTGATTTTAAAAAGTTTTAACTGTAACTGAATTACAAGCAGAAATAGATGGATGGACTAGTGATGAGGAAGAAAATGACTTTGACCATAAAGCAGATAAAATAAATTTTGTGATTACTCCGCCAGATAAGGTTGATGATATAAGTGACAACGAAGATATAAATGATAATCTTCAAATACTTCATGATAAAACTCAATTTCCTAATGAAATGCCTGACCAGTTTGAGATTGAGTACATGTATAATGATGATAATAGAAATCTTTCAGTGGTTTCTGAATTAGTGGAAAAAAAACTCTGATCCATTAGATACAGACAATGAACCCCAACCATCTACAACGAAGTCAAGAGGTCGTGTCTTTGTAGGAAATAAACCTAAATGGAGTAAAGCGCATAATTACAAATTTGGTAAACAACCTTTCCACAATGAAGAAAATGCCCAAAAATCATTGTACGAGATTATTGGTAAGTTTTTTGGTATACCTTTGTAATATACAAATCCTTAGAGCTATTTTTGGTTCTGATAGGTTCGTTCACACCACTTCAATTATGGGAATGCTTTTTCGATGATGAAGTCATGAATATGATCATCGAAAGAACAAATGAATATTCTGGACAAAAAAATGTTCCTGGTTTCGTTACTTCAATATCGGAAATAAAAAGATTTTTGAGAATCTTGTATCTTACAGGATATAATACTTTGTCAACCATCAGATCATATTGTTCAAGTCAAGCATCCATAGGATGTCAGATTGTAAAAGATGCAATGAGTCGCGATAGGTTCGAACAAATAAAACAAAATATACACGTTTGTGATAATAAAAATCTGGATGCAAATGATAAATTTGCCAAAATTTCTCCTTTGAGTGATGCCTTAACCCTTAAATGCACAAGCCCACCGATTTTGACCTAAAAAATATATTTTATGTAAATTTGAGTAAAAATAATAACTGAGTTTTTAGTTTTCAATCTTTTTTTTCTAAGTTATTTTAAAAATGTGCATTTACCCACATCTAAAATTCCTACGAAAATATATTAAAATAAAAGAAATATGTTATTAAATTTTTATTAATTCATTTATTTTAAGAAGTTAAAATTATTTTAATATATTTTATTAAAAATACACTGAAAACTAAAATATTTAAAAATACTCTGAAAACTAAAATAATAAGCCAAAACGTAAATAAATCAAAAATAATACATATAGATTTTCTAAATTCATTTATATACATATATCATAGCAAACAATACAATAAATTACACTTTTGAAGAACTGTGATAATTCTGTGGTCACAAACATTAACCGCCTAACTCGAAAATCAAGCTTTCGAGAAATCTAACTTTTTATATAAATGTAATGGGGCTTCACTACGACTAAGGTCAGTATATTTTTATTTATATCTTTTTAATAAACAGTGTTAGAGAAATGGGGATTTCAAGCTTGAAGCTTGAGACTTTAAATTTCGAGAAAAATTGCTTTGTATATAAATATAATGGGGCTTCATTACGACTTAGGTCAGTATGTTTTCATTAATAACTTTTTAATAAAGATTGATACAGAAATGGGGATTTCACGCAAATATAAAGCGTTTTCAGTAAAATATGATAGCATGCATAACTCAAATCGTTCTTAAGTCGACTTAGGCGGTTATCGCTTGTGACCACAGAATTATAAAAACAATTTTTTTCTGCAGTTAAACATAAATTTAATTTACATTTGGTACAATACATCCGTGTTTGTTCTAAGCAGTTTGGAAATTTGCATCTACCCTTCTTATCAATTGTTGTCCAATAATCAATCCTGTCCAATCTGGTGTCCTTCGGAGGCGGCATATTGTAATTAGGTTTGAGGCGTTTTTCTTGAATTTCTGCTTCAATACGAGGGCTTCCGCGAACTGGAGGTTGTGCCGATTTAAAGGAGAATAAGGTATCAGCTATCTCCAATTTAAAATCAATCAATCTCATAGCCTTAAATCCTTGACAATTTTTATTTATTCGTTTGTATAAGAGCCAGGAATTTACAACTGTCATCTCTAAAAGGTGATAGAATATTTGTCCACTTTCGGCTTTTCATAGCTCATATGCCGGTCCATAGCGCTGTCCATTAAATCAACACCGCCCATGTACTGATTATATTCTTTTATAATTTTAGGACATGGAATCATTTTGACCGTTTTTTTCTTTTTTGTCAAATCTCTTAACGGTTAGTGGTTCTTCCGTTCCATTTCCTATGCTAACTGATAACGGTTTTACTCCAACATAGGTAGATATTAAGTTGACAATCCTGTTGTCTTTCGAAGATAGAGAAGATACATCAATTCAATGAATATTACATATAAACTCAAGACTGGTACCACGCTCGAACTTTTGCATTACTTTTTTGTCGGGAAGCTTACAATTTTTTAATCTGTTACGTCGAATGGTACCAACTGAAAGTATGCCTAGTATGCGCAAATACACTACTAATGCCTCGTTAGTGGAATAGTTGTCAAAATATATTATGTGGTTTTGAAATTTCGGTACTTCTCTAACCAGTCGAACCACTATATTGAGCAAAGGTTGAAGATCCGGTTCACCAGGATCTGGTGTTTCTGGCGCTCCACTATATATTTCAAATTTATATCCATATCCTGTAGTATCACATATGATGAAAAGCTTGAAGCTTGAATGGTCTTTTTTCTTTTTTGGCAATAAACAAATTTATTGCATCTTCTTCCCAACGTTTCGTTGCTTATTTGGCAACATCTTCAGGGGAATTTCTTATTTGGATTTTACATTGACAATTTTTTAATATAAATAAATACTTTAACAATTTCAGTTTTTTGTCGACCTTTTTTATTGTATTTTTTTGATATATTTAGAAATTCTTCTAATGGGCTTTTAAGGTCATAATAAATGTAAATAAAAGATTATTTATTTAATTATTTCATCCCACGTTTCGTTGGGATTTTTTCCAACTTCTTCAGGGATATTATAATTTATTAGATATATAATCTTTTTTCAATTTTTCACCTTTAATATTAAAACATTTTTCCTTGTTTTTGTACGACATAACGACATAAAACACATAATTGAATAATAAAAATTGTAAAAATAATCAAAAAGTAAATATCACAGTATAATTTTTTCTCTATGTTTATATCACTGTTGAACCAGTTTTTTTCTCTAAACCCAATTAACACTGAATTAAAATTAAAAAACGCAGACTAAATGTATAATTTTAATTAAATAAATTTGATACACGGACACGATGTTATTCCTCAAGCTAATATCACAGAACTATGATATTAAGGAATAACATCGTGTCCGTGTATCAAATTTATTTCATAAACAGCAAATGAAGATGTGTAGTTGTATCAGCTTTTAAGTGAAAATTACCAAAAACAATTTTTCACTAGTGTAAAGTAATAGGTAAACGATAATAACATATTCAGATGGCAAAATGAACCATTTGGTTGGCTCTCTGATACTTTATGGCATTATGCGCATAAGCTCAAACGCAGTGATGGTTGGTCGAAATAGATTTACTTCTGTCCTTTTTGTTGACTTTTTACGTTGAGCTTTAATTTTGTATTCAAATATTTATACTCTATACTACTCTGGGTATAATAAGTTTGTGCTGATGTTTGTAACTAACAAAAATATCTAGCCAAGATCCATCTTTTATTATACCGATCGACTGATAATCATACTCTGAGTCCTACCGGCCGACCATCTGTCTGTCTGTTTATCTGTATGTCCATTTAAGCTGTGTAATGCTACTACAGGTCGCAAATATAAACACATATTGATGCAACTGTATATGTAAGCTTTGCTCCGTCCTAGCATGGACGGTATTGTAATTGGTAAAGGTCGGTGCATATTCACCCCTAGTCCATATAAAAATAATCCCTATGAGATTGACTTAAATTGCCTTAAGAACCAAACTATCATATCTTGCTAAAATTTGGTGTATGTGTGCATATAACATTCATAAGTAGGTATTCCAAAAAATAAGCCTATAGCACCATATTAAGTCATAGTGCGCATATAAAACTGCTTCCCGATCTACATTAAAATTTATCAAAAAATATAAAATTATTGCATAGATTATTCTCAAATTTGGTTTATATAATCTTTTGCGAAAAATAATTACTGATCTGCCCAATTTTCGAACTTGTGTTCATAAAAAAAACTGGATCTTATATGGAATTTTACATATCGGCTGGCAACAAATTAATAACAATGCCACTCATATTTGGTTTATGTTTTTTTTTTTTTATATCCAATTGGTTTAACCTTTTATTTAAACGCATGGTATAGAGTATCGCATATTCGGCCTACACTAACTATATGATACTTACCTGGTTTTATTGAATTAACAACGAATACCTATAACTACTGTACAGATAATTTTATCATAAAAATATATAAAAGAAATTCAAGTACTTTTTGCCTCCATTAAAGAAATACAATACTCCCATAACAATTTGTTCTTAGAATAAGTTTGATTTGATATAAAAATTGTATTCCAAACAATTGTCACCCTTTGGTGGCGATGCGAAAAACAGCTATTAAATGATGTCAACATATTTTATTTCCATTACGAACATAAAAATCTAAATGTGTTAAAGTGTGAACGTCGGTAAAAACAAAAAACTAAAGAAAAAATAAGAAATTTTCTAAATGGTCAATCTCTATTTCCCCAGTTTTAAATGTTGAATCCAGTTGGCGTTCAGATGTTATAGCAATTTGACACCTTAATGTAATGAGATTGTCTTTATATTCGTTGCATGTACCCAAACGCACAATTGGTGAAGTATAAATGATCGTATGTACTTACAAACATATGTACGTATGTATATGTCATGTTTGGTAACATTATATATGTAATTTTATGACTCTAGTGCAGCACGATAAGATTAAGAAATAAAAATATAAAAAAAAAAATGAAACGCAACACCTTGTCTCGGGTATTGTGTTGTATAAACTAGGGATAACAACTTGTATTTTTTTTATTTTTCTCCGATGTTACAACGTTACAACTATGTTTAGAAATAAAGTAGACAACGAGGAGTTTGTTTTATCTTTTTATTATAGTGTAACCACTTGATTTTATATTACGATAATAAATATGATACTCGTACCATGCTTAGAGAGAGGAAGTTAAACAAAAGCAGGAGGATTAGTTTACAGATGAGATTTTAAAACTAGTAACAATATTACGTACAATTAGAGCTCAGATATCGCTTAACCATTCAGTAGGTTAGGTTAGGTTACGTTGAAAGTGGCTGCTAAACCAAAGGAAAAGCACGCTTAGACTCTGGGGTCCATTGTGATACCACGGGACGAATAGGTGTTCCCCTCAGTCCCCACCGTAGAACCAGTTTGAGCTCCTGATGAAGCCTCTGATATGTGAAATGTCCACATTTGAGAGATCAGAGAGATCGTGAAGAAACGGCGATCCCAATGTTCGAAGTCTCGTTCTGGAGAGCGCCGGGCAATAGCAAAGGAAGTGTTCTATGCTCTCCACCTCCTCCACATCCATGCAGCTACAACAGAAGTCATTTGACGAGACCCAGAGGCGCTCAGCGTGTCTCCCTATGAGGCAGTGGCCAGTGATAACAGCAACTGCTGTTGATATCTCCCCACGGGGGAGTGATAGCAGCGCGCTAGTGCGCTTATGATTTAAAGCCGGCCAGATCTGTCTCGTTGATCCATTAGCCCATCTGTTGTCGGTTATGCCGGCGGTGTGAAGCCGAAGTTCCAGCTTGCAAGATTCAAGGGGTATACCAACACATTTCAAGTCCGCTGGAACCCGTAAGGTAGTGCCCTGTCTTGCCAACTCGTCAGCTTTACAGTTTCCCAGTATATTCCTGTGCCCTGGGACCCATATGAGTCTGATGTCGAACTGCTTGGCTATCTCATTTAAAGACGTGCGGCAGCTAAGGGTGGTTCTTGTTTTCAGTAACATTGATTCCAAGGATTTTACCGCGGCCTGACTATCCGAGTAGATGTTGACTGCGGTTGTAGACAGAATATTCCGACTCAACCAGTCAGCAACTTCCTTTATTGCCAGTACCTCTGCCTGATAAACACTGCAGTGGTCTGGCAGCCTGCGAGCCAGATTTAATCCAAGCTCCTTTGAATAGACTCCGAAACCAACTTGACCACACAATTTCGATCCGTCAGTATAGAAATTTATCGAACGCCTGCTACCTGGAATCCTCCCTGACCAGGATTCCCTGGTCGGTATCAGAGTTTTGTAGTGTCGTTCGAATACACTCCCCGGAGGAGTGTAATCCACGTTCAATGGTAAGTTCCTGTTATTCACTCCATGGGCACAATTGTGACCACGCCATTGTATTGTGCTTCTTAGTCTAATGGCCGATGAGGCCGTCGACTGCTTTCCTAATATGTCCAACGGTATTAGGTGTAAGAGGATGTTCAAGGCATCCGTAGGTGTAGTACGAAGGGCACCAATGATATACATGGAAGCCATTCTCTGTGCCCTTGCAAGACGGTTGGTATTAGAGGCCTTCTCTAGAGCAGGCCACCAGAAGGTGACCCTAGTTTTCAGTAGTTTTCAGAACAATGATTTCTAAATCGTTATTTAATAATATTAAAAAGAAAATATTCAAACTTTATAAAAATAAAGCCATGAATGCAATGCTAGTATGAGTAGTCGTGGAAAATATGGGCGGAATCGCCGAATTAAAAAAATCGCAAAACCCAAAAATCGGGAAAACCGAAAAATCGTGAAAAACAAAAATCACCAAAAACAAAAATTTCCGAAATCAAAAATCGTTAAATCAAAGATCGCCAATTACAAAATCGCTAAAATTTCCCAAATGATATTCTAAATTTAAGACAAATCGTTAATTGTTGCCGGAAGCGCCCCGGTAGGTGAGTAGGTAGCGTGCTCGTCTATCATGCGGGGGTCGTGGGTTCGATTCCTACCAGAGGCTTTGGTGTGTGGTTGCAAAAAAACAAAAAAAAAAAACTAGCCAAAATTAGAATCTGCAGACAAGCCACTCGGCTTCGCGGAACTAGGCTTAAAAAAAAAATTACTTTGTAAAATACATATTTTTCTCATGGACACTTATATGTAGGAAGTTAGTTTTGCAGATTTGCTCTTGTTGTTCTATACATCTACAGTTAGTCTGAAAAAGTTCATCTCTTGCTGTATGTACTCTTCACTAGCTACACAGTTTCTCTAGAAAGGATTCTTACCTTGCAGTCCGTCTTTCTGGATATAAAATAAATAACTGATTGAACTTATAATTTTGAGCCGTGCTTTATTTCATACCGAGAACGTTTTTTGGCTCCACTGAAAGCTTTTATGAAATACGCAGTTATTCCAGAAAACCATATATTTTAATTTAGCGTTTTATAGACTTTTAGAATAGCATATTCTAGTTATGGGATCTGAAATGTTATCAAATTTGGTGGGTCTGTAAGCGAAGAACTGGTATTGAGTTATTATAATTGTATCAATACACACAGAAAACAGATTCGTTGTTGCAACCGAATTTGTTGCAAACCGAATTTATGTAGTTACATGTACTATCACATTATTATGTTGTGATTATTGAAATGTATATTTCAGTTAAACGTACAATGGTAAAGGCAAACAATTTTATTTTTGTTAATTGTGACATTTACTTGGTACAATAGAATTATTCATTATATTTATTGATTGTAAGAACCATTTATCGGAACTTTACTGATATAAAATAAAAATTAATGGTAATTTAAATTTAATTATTTATTAATAACTAACATAATATTCATTGAACTTAATAAAACACACTCTTATAATATAAAATAAAATTAAATTGTAATCCCTTGTGTCAGTACAATATCCGTGACCACAACTTTTACAATTTAGCGGTTTTGGAATGAAAATATTTCGTTATTTCACCAGCTTAAAATGATGTCATATCGATGTGTATTTTCCGCTAACATTGCTATAAGAATAAAAATTAAATAAAATGAATACAACTAAAACAAATAATCACATACATATATGAAACTTAAACAATAATCATAATGGTTGATTACCAATGTATTATACTTTTACAACTATCTTATTTAAAATGTTTGCAGAACTGTTTTGTACCTTCCTTCGTACATTCTTCCTTATTTACTAGAATACTTATAGGTTCATGTCTAACACGAAGGCTGTGTTATAATACATATTGAGGCATTCTAACCAAGGAAAGCATCTTGAATATATTTTTTATCTGGACATTGAAACCGCGGGATATTTCATTGGCTTGGTGCAAAATGAAGCATTTGATTAGTACCATGTAGTTAATCATATCAGGTTCCAGGTTACGTGCATCCTCACAAAGCCTGACCGATACAATGCCTGACAATCACGATTGGACATATTGATTTGTTGTTATGTGACAATCAAGATCTTTTACAGGAACCTTCACGTTCAGAATTTCATTTAAGCACTAGAAGCACATATATTTTTTTTATCTATACTAATATAATAAAGAGGTAATGTGTGTTTGTTTGTTTGTTTGTGTGATAGAGAAATCTTTTCAAATTTGTCTGATGCCATCTATTATTAATGTGAGTAGTCGGACAAAAAATGGGCAGTATCGGACCAATAGGCGTGGCACCTGCCATACAAAGTAAATATAAAATGCCATTTTCATGTAGACTTTGGTCTCACTTATAATTATGATTATGTTTTTATATATATATTTTTTTTTTTACAAATAATCTTCATTATGAAAAAAAAAATTTATTATCGTTACCACAATCACAAAATAGGGTCATGTAAATAAACTTTAGTCCTTAACTATATGTCGCTAGATTTATTAATTTAAGACTAAGTTTTAAGGACAATGAGCTACAATTTACACACGTTGTGTTTAAACTAAAATCGAGATTAACATTTCGAGATGCAGGTTTACACTATAAATATGTATTTATGTTTCAATATAAATATTTCGCAACAACCGACTATCAAAAGATATTTAAAAAAAATGGTATGAAATAAAAAGGATGCATGTTTAGAAAGAGAAAAAAATGAAGCAAAAGGCCATTTGAACGATCACTTCTACAATATTTAATTGGATCTTGACAAGATTATATTATTTCCTTAAAATTAATTTAAAATAATTGTGGTTAA
This sequence comes from Cordilura impudica, assembly GCA_963682025.1. Classification (NCBI taxonomy): domain Eukaryota; kingdom Metazoa; phylum Arthropoda; class Insecta; order Diptera; family Scathophagidae; genus Cordilura; species Cordilura impudica. The sequence goes on from OY821518.1 coordinate 94,324,587, forward strand.
CAGTGAACAATAACTCGATTTGTAATTGATGTTTGCGATTAACCGTTTTCAAAAAAAAAAAAAATAAATAATTGAATGTTGGTAGATGACGGGTTTTTATTTAGAAACACTATTCAAAAATATTTAAATTAAACACGTTATGTACTTATTTTTATACACCAATTTAAAAAATGTGTATAAATTTACATGCAAATTGTTTAAACTTTATTAAAAACTGAATTGTTAATGCTGAGAATATCTCATACAAATTCATTTTCTTATTCGTCTTTAATTTGCCCTCGTCTTAAACGTACTAGCAACCTTACGGTTTCCTTCCTTATTTTCTTTCATTGTCTTAACGTCTGCGATGAAAGTTTTCCTTTTATAATTGTCATATTCCGGTGCAGACATGTTCATATTTTAAATAAACACAAAGAAATAAACAACAGCAACCATTGTTTGTCAAAGAATTAAGTTCTCGGTTGTTCACAACTAAGCTTATCGACTGTGTTGTTCGGTGTCGTGCAGGCCTTGTTTTTATCAATCGTCTTCAACAGAAGATGAAGAAGGTGGTAGCAAAACGAGGATTTGTCGTCATAGACCATATTATTTTTGCTCTTACTGTATGTTCATTGTTTTGAAAGGATTAAAAAGAGTTTTAAAACATATTCTGGTCTTATTTACACTTTGGTATTACTTTACTTTAACAAGAAATTTATTACTTAAACAAAAAACCAAAAAAAAAAGGAAAATAATAATAATAAAACTAAAAGGGTAAAAAACTTTTACTGTTTACTTTTAGTATTGCTGGTAGATTTTGTTAACATTTCATTTCATTTTGTTCAGTTTCGTTACTCTAAAAGGGGGTGGTATAGCTTTCATTAGTTGATTTACAGTTTTTCTAATTCATTGCATTTTAATGGCTTAAGTGAAATTTTAGAGCTTAAAGTAAATTAAACTTGGTCATATGAAGTGAGTTTAGTAGCAAATGAGCATGTGGATAGTTTTTGTTAGAAGCAACGAAAGATTAATGACAAATGGGAAAGTGGAATATGTGTTTTTACTCTAATTGTAAAGAAAATAAAACACACTATTCTATTGAATTAGTATTAATTAATGGATATAACATTTACTAATTAATAATGTTAAGAGATTAGCAAGCTAAAGGTGGGTTCACTTGAAATGCAAATGATGGGCTGATTTTAATGATATCATAATATCAAAATCGAAATAATAACAATTCGAGAATATAGAATTTTTGTTAAATCATTCTGTAGATATTTGTATAATTAGTGTACAAAAATCGATATTGTAATATATTAGTAAAATATAATGCAATTAAAAGTACATCCTAAGTAGAGCGAATATGTTAAGGTCAATGTGAAAAAAATTATTCTAAATGAAGTTATAATAATTTAAAAGTCAAAAAAACTTATATTTTATATGCCAATAAAAAATCCTCATAACTCTATTTGCTCTTATATGTTACTTATTGTAACACTATCTGATTACATTTAGAATATTAAAAAAAAATATTTTTTAAATATACGAGGGTCGTCCCAGAACAGCTCGACCTGCCAAAGAAAACACAATAAAATTGGGTAAAATTTTCTTAATTTCTCAACACAATCTCCTTCTAACTCAATTCTCTTTTCCCAGCGATGTTCAATAGCTTCGATACCCTTCATATAGTGGGAACTGTCTAGCTCCTTAAAATAGCCATCAACTGCAGACTCCACCTCCTCGTTGTTGGAAAATACTCTACGACCGAGCTATTGTTCAAGTTTGCAAATAAAAAATAATCCGACGGAGTTAAATCTGGCGAATAAGATACGTAATAAAGCAATTCCAACTTTATTTCGTCGATTTTGGAAGTCGTAGTTAAATGCGACCTGTTTTCCTCAATTTCATCACCTAAAGACTGCAATAAATTTACATTATACTCGCCGTTTTTTCGTATTTTGAGGATAAGGATAATTAATAAAAAATTATTCCATATGCATTCCAAAAACCAGACACGATTCTTCCATTGCAGTCCACTGATTTGACTATTACTTTGCCGCAATTGTGAACTGGTGGAGCCATGTCTCATCCACGGTTACGAATTGATGCAGAAATCCGCCTTTATTGCGGTGAAACATCGACAAATACTGTATTGAAACATATTCCTTCTATTGTGAGCAAATGCGGCACCCATTTTGCAGACAGCTATATCATCTCTAAATTTTCGATCCATATGCGATATATAGTACATTTTGAAATGCCTATCTTTTCATCCTGCATACGTTCCCTAAGTTGATGATTATCCAATATCATTTTTTGGATTTCCTTAGCAGCTTCTGGGGTGGCCGCCTCAAATCACCTAGGCAGCTCGCACGGTGTCTTTTAAAATCTACCACCCAATACTTTATAGCTGTAAACGAAGGAGCAGACTCCCCAGGAGTAGAATCTACATAGTTCGTATTTTGGGGGCCACCAGTCACATCCTTGTTTGGGAGATAACTGGCAGGAGCCGAGCAGTAGGCAGGCTTGGTTACGAAGCCTCATCAAAGGCGTTGATGATTCATGGAATTGTCCATATCGGAGGCAGTACGAACAAGGACACATAAAAACCGGTTTGTGGAAGTAAGACGCTCCCAGACAAATGGGGTGACAACCATCATTGTGCGATGTTAACGATGTCCCAAGCTATCAATGATGTAACATGAGTTGAGGAAATATGAGTGTAGTAGGCGAGAGTGTTGTAAGTTGGATAACGAAGTCCGATGGTTTTTGCGCCAGCTATCACACCGACAAGATCACTACCACACCGACAAGATCACTGTCGATTTGTTGAAGACTTGAATGCTGTACCAGTAGTTGAAAAACGAGTTCGGAGAGCTATCGATGTCATCTCGCATGTACAGCAATAGGGATGATAAAAGTAGCAGGAAGAGGGAGTGGAGTAGACGAGAGTGATGAAATGATGTGACGTGAGTTTAAAACGAGGGGAATATTTGAGACAGATATCACTGACAAGATACCATTACGGAGAAGTCAGTAGACAAGTATGCTAGTTTGAAGACGAGTCCAAGTGCGCTTGAGTTAGCTACCATACTGACGATACAACATTACGATTATGAGTCGGAGACTAGCTTAAACACAATTTCGAAACGTTGGCGATATCAGCTCCCACCATGATAGAGATAATTAGTAAGATTGAGTGTAGTAGATCGAAGAAGGTACATACAGGTACTTTCATGTGCAGCCATAGGGATGATAGACATAGCAGGAGGAAGGAGTCTAGTAGACGAGAGTGTCAGAGGATGTATGTATGGTTGCAAGGAAGTGAGGAATCCTTAAGTGGCTTTTTTTGGGAACGGCCCTTCGGGGAGTTTCGTGGTGGATGTGGTAGCTCCAGGTCATGTGAAGAGCATGCGGTGGAGTTGCGTTCAACCGGGTGTTGCGACCCACAATGCAACACGATTTTAGATCGGTCCGACTCTATAACAAAGGGTGGAGTGTATGCCAAACACATATCTTCAAGTATGTAATCTATCTTATGATGGGCGTTGGTGGATGCATAAGGCCCTACTCGAGGTTAAGAGCACCGTTTGGTTAAGGCATCACGACAGGTATGCACGTTAAATCACCAGAGACTCATGGCTCGTATTTGAAAAATAAAAATCATTTTTACATGTTGAGATGCTACTATATTTGGGGATACCTAAACAATTTTAAGCATTTAAATGAACATTTATTAGATTTTTCTATTGCAGAAATAAATATCAATAAGCAGAAATAAATATCAGTTGAAGTCAACATTAAAAGCTATCAAAAAAAAATTGTTTGCCAATATTTATATGGTTAAAATTGTATTTCTTTGTGAAGATTTCCAAAATGAAATTTTCTTAAATAAAAAATGAAAATCAATTGCAAAATGCAATAAAATTACACATTACAGTTCAATAAAATTATTTGGATTTCCAAGATAGCAAGGTTTAAATATTCTATATAAATGTAAAGTACTGAACCTTTTTTTTGCTTATCGTCATGTCTGCATTAATTGAGCTCTTGGGGGGCAACATTCAAAACCGCAGAGTTGTATTTAGCTAGTACGAAATATACTTGGTTTTGTACTTTATTCATATCATTTTATTGCAACATAATACAATGATAACATTTTTGAAAAATTACTCATATATTTTGTTGAAATTCTTCAGCAATGTCACTCACACATATCATGATGATAATCATTCTATTGTTTTTCCGTTTTCTTATTTGACTAAGAATAATTGAAATTAACTGAAATCGTGGTGGCGTACAAGACATGGAAGCGTATAACAGATTTAAAAGAAACACGTTACAAACGTACAACCAACATATGATTCGAATTTAAAACCCAGAATGTAGCCAAGCGTACCGAAAGGAAAAAATTAAATAAAATAATACAGTCATGAAGAATATATCGAAAAGTTCAGTTAAAAAAAATTTTAAGACATGAAGAAGTGCTGCAGAAATCCCCATGAAATAATATGTTACGCAATATTCAACATATAACTACGTACGATATGCATGACTTACTTACTACTCCTTTTCAGAAACAACAATACAGTAATAAAGACAGACAATGTATTGAAGGATATTTTTTGCACATAATAAATATGGGGAGTTTATTTCGTTTTTTAAGTGGGGATTTAATACGAGAAGAGTAGTAAGGATAAAAAGTAATTTTTATTTACAAAAAAAAAAAAAAGAAAAAAGATTTCATCTACAAAAGGGGTCGTTTGTAGAGGAAGCAATTTTAATATTGAAAAATAAAAATCAGCAACGTGGAAGGAAAAAATGCATTAAAACGTATGTCTATTGGTGAAAACAACCAGTACACTCGTACCAGAATGTAACCAGTAAAATTGAGATTGCGAAATACTATACAAATAAACTCATTAATAGTTGGAATATAGTAGTATTCTTAGAAAGTTTCCCACACTATCTCAGATTTGATTGCAGAATGGTTTTCGAAATATGGCGCCGTCATAATTGAAAACAGTCATTTAAAACTCACAAAGTTGGGTTAACATTATTGCAATTATTTGTAAAAGTAGTTTACCTACAAGTTAGCTTGAGGTGTCATTGAACTGCCTTTCATATGAACAATGTCAAAGATGGTAACCATATTATCTATAATTTATGCAAAAAAAAAAAAAAACTCAGAGTGATATTTTTTAGCTTTTAATAAAAAATAAAAATAAAATAATTAATTAAATATAGAAAATATAATAAATTTTAATGGAATTTTTGTGAATATGTTGCCCGGTCAAAAAATTCACCGGTCATTACCAACCTAGCAAAGCTACTCATTTTAGTCAAAGCCATACATGAACCAAATTGGAAAAAGATCTATGCAATATTTTTGGTTTTAAATAGATTTAAGTTAATATTGTGAAGCAGCATTAATTAAATGGCCCAACAGGGTTTACTTTTGGACCAATTACACTATGTAACAAAATTTAATTTTTTTATGACACTCGATAAACACTATATTTTTTTGGTTATGGTCCTCCAACAACAAAAACAGTCGAAATTTAAAATTGTATGGAAAAGTGTTTATCAATAGGTATTGCTTTATAATAACTGGAGAAAAAATGGACCAAAAAAATTAAAAATTCTAATTTTAATTACCTCCAAGTTATGCTAACATTATTTTGTATATCCTCAACAATTTTATTCTTAATAAAGTGAATCTACCTTCCTTGGAAAACCAAAATGGCGAATTTTTATTTAGTTAAGTTATTTTTATTAGACAAGTTTTACAAGTGAATTATTTAAAAATGATTTCAACTTTGTTTTGTCTACTGTAAAATTCAGGTATTGATCCTATTATAAGGAACCAAATAAAGTCTCACATCATATGTTCGTTCCATATCCCTGGTAACGTTGCTGCAGAGGCTTAATTGACTAAATTAAGGTTTGACGGGGAAACGATATTGGTTAAAAAATATTTTCTCTTTGTGAAAAATTAAATTAGCAAGAAATTTAAAAGGATAGTATGTCATGGGTGCAACAAATATGACACCACAAAAAAACGTCATTATTTCTCAATTATGAAAACTGTTTTAAAATAATCGTCAGAAATGTTGGCCAACATTGGACAGCTAGTTCAATTTTTGATAAGTGCCAAATTATTTTAAGGAGATGGAAAGTGACTTGAGTCGATCGTATAATAAAAGGTGAGTCTAGGTTTGGGTATAATGAGCACAGTAACTATAAAAAGTTTCACATTCCAAAAGCTGATGCTAATTCATTGTGAAAATGCGCTTTAATTTTTTAGGTGTTTTTTTCTTCAAAGAAAAAACTTATATTCTAAGAAATTATAATTCAAATCATTAGATCAAAATTTAGTTTTTTCTTTTTACTCCCTTTATATTAACTCGGAGAGCCTGTCATCAAAATCTTGGATTGATTTTTAACCATTTTCCCGTGATCCAATCGATCTAGAATTTTTTATTTTTGACATGGATATTTTCACCCAATAAATTATTTAATTACATGATGGTAAATTAATTTACAAATAAAGGGAGTATAATAAAAACTTGGTTTTTCTGGGTTGGCTTTTTAAAGTCACAAAATATATTTTAATACTGATAAGTGCTTTTTATAACTTTTTGCATTAAATAGGAACATATGTATACTAGAGTGGTCCCTGAAAAAAGTAAAATGCGATTTTAGGTATAGGCGAGATTCAGTTTGTTACCTTTCCATATAAAACTAATAAATGTGAAGTTTGGGGGCAATCGGCTAAAGAAAAGCCGCGCCGGAAATCGATTGAGAATTTCAAGTTTATATGGGGAAAATATGACTTTTTTTGAGATTTTACGAAAATTTCGTTCTATATCTTAAGTTTTCCGACAAGCTGTTGGAAGAATCAGGATCAGTATTAAATTGTCTATTCAAAAAGCTATACAAAAATTAAAATCGAATATAAAATTCGCCAAGAAATAGCAATGCCCAAAACTAGGTCATGAAATTTGATAAAATTTTTTCAACTTTGAGATATTGATTAGTTTAGTTTAGTTTAGTTTAGTTTAGTTTATTTATTTATGATTTCCCATACAACAAGATTTATAATCTTATAATTAAAGTATAGGAGTTTTACATTGAATTGAAATAGGAAATTTGAACAAATTTGTCTTAAAAAATAATAATGGTAAATATAAAAATATTAAATAATTTTAAAGAAAAAAAAAAAAATAACGAATTATAACCAAAAATGTTAATACAAATATTAGTAAATAAAATAGTATAAAAAAAATAAAAATAACAAAAATAGTTAAATAAAAAATATAAAATATAAACGGATCAGCAAAAAAAAAAAAAAAAAAAAAAAAAAAAAAAATTTTTTAAAATAAGAAAAAGGATCAGCTAAAAAATTTAAAAAGTTCCCTCTTAAAATGCATTGCGTTGCTTATAATTTTAATGGACGATGGTAGCGAATTCCAAAGACGTATTGAGGAGACATAAAATTGCCATTTGGATACTAAATATTGGTATCTAATGTACATTATGTCATGATTTCTAGCCGTGCGCATAAAAACGAGTCTGTCATATGTTGGCTGATGTGTACGTACAACTTTATATAAGAACAGAAGCGTTTTTATCTTTAACAAATTTTCAAATGTTACTCCGTAAAGTTTTTTTGAGTAGCACGAAATCGGCTCATATTTTCGAATATTGAAAATATATCTTAAAATTGCATTGAAAGTGGACTCAAGCTTTTTATAACTTTTAGAATCAGTGCTTGCATATATTTCGCAGCCATATAGTAGAGTTGGCATAAGATATGTTTTTGCAAGCAAAATTCGAATGTTAAGGGGGGTTATATGTTGTGTATTCCATAACGTTCTAAGCATTGAGTAAGTTCTCCCAGCAGCAGAAGTAATATGGTTAGACCATGTGAGATTATCATTAAAAATAATACCTAGATTTTTAGCTGTTGATACGATTTCAATTTTCTGGTTGTTTAACATAATCAATGGTTCAAAAGGCAGTGTCATTGTTCTTCTTGTAAAAATCAAACACTTTGATTTAGAGGGGTTGAGGCATAAACCATTTGCACTTGCCCATGTATAAATCTTATTCAGATCTGAATTTAATTTTGCAACGCAATCATTTATGCTGCTTATACCAGTAGTTATATATAACTGAACATCGTCAGCATATATGTGTACGTTGCAAAACAATAATTGTTCTACTAGGTCATTCACGTAGATGGTAAAAAGAAGAGGTCCAGATTTCAGCCATTTTTTTTTTTTTTTTGTCTCTATACTTACTAGTAATCAGATATGAAGTATTGTTTTATTACCACGTTGTTAACCTATTGCGCATTGAGACCGAAAATGAAAATTTTTTTGATAAAATTTTGAAAACTCCTCTTTCAAGTTTTAAAAAATTTTCTTAAATAAAATTTAAAAAAATGGAGCTGGTACTTTAGGGTTTTGGTAAGTGCATGTTACAGATTAACTGTGTGAATTTTTAAGTAAATCTCTATGCCAGAATTTTTGAAACCACTATTTAGAATTGAAGAAAAATCAATCGGTTAATTTTTATTTATTTAACCCTTCAGTGCTCCTGGGATAAAAATAATCCATTGTGATATATCTCTGGTGCAATTGTCTGCTTATTGCTCGCGAATATAAATTTAAACAACTTTTAACCAATTTTATTATAAAGTATATTATTATTAAAAACAATATATATGTTTCCAAATAAAATATGAACATTTTTGAGCTATAACTCAATATTGTTAAATTATACTTGACTTTGTACAGGATCTGTAAGCTTTCAAATGATGTATATATTGCTGAAATCCGATGGATGCTAGATCATTTTCAAAATCAAAAGTTACATAAGTATAGCATTTATAAGATTAATATATGGAATATCCAACATATTAAAAAAAAAAAATAACATCATATAATTTTAAATTACTACGTCACAATTTTTTCTCCATTCAAAAGTTGGCATTACAAATTTCGTTAATATTTCATGTTCTTTAAAAGTTTTATCAACAATCGTACATATATATATGTACTCTATATGCAAAATTGCTGAAATTTTGTTCCCACTTTAAAAACAATTTTTTGGGTTGCCATATTGAAAAACATAAAATTAATGGGTCAACGTTCTCGGATTTATCCCAAATTTTAGGAACGGAAGTTCCACACATTTGGTTATTGTATTTTTTTAGCGTCTCATCTAAAAATTCCACAGCTCTTACAAAATATTTGTTTTTTTTTAATAAATTGTCTTTTATTAGCTAGGGGTCATATGTGACCCCAATTCCAAAAGAGTTAATAGGGTCATATTATTTTTTTCCGAGACCTTAGGCTACTGAGATGAAATATAACATTTAGAAGAAGGAAAGTGATGATTTTTGATACAAAGTATTTATATTTTACAAAAATCCTATTTTTCTCGAAATCCGCAAAAAATAAAATCCTGGTCAAAAAAATTCTGGCAAGGGGATTAACTTAAAAATTCACACAATTACTCTTAACAAAACACTAAAGTGCCAGATCCATTTTTTCAAATTTTGTTTAAGAAAATTTTTCAAAATTTTATCAAAAAAATTTCTCATATTCGGTCTCAATGCGCAATAGGTTAACAACGTGGAAATAAAACAATACTTCATATCTGATTACTTATAAGTACAGAGACAAAAAAAAATTATGACTTTAATAAATTTAAAATTATTATCTTTCTTTCATTAGAAAAATATATACATGATCTTAAACCGAACAATAAATGACTAATTATTCAAATACAGATCAACAATACATAACAATAACAAATTTCTCAAAGTTGAAAAAAATTCTATCAAATTTCATGACCTAGTTTTCGATTTTGAAATTCTATAGCTTTTTGGATAGATAATTTAATACTAATCCTGATTCTGATAACAACTTGTCGGTAAAATTAAGCTATAGAACGAAATTTTCATAAAATCTAAAAAAAAAGTCATATTTTCCCATATAAAAACACATGAAATTTTCAATCGATTACCGGCGCGACTTTTCTTTACCCGATGGCCCGCAAACTTCACATTTATTAGTTTTATATGGAAAGGTAACAAACTGAACCCCGCCTATACCCAAAATCGGACTTTAATTTTTTCAAGGACCACTCCAATATATACATATACTATTGTATCGTTTGCATAAAAAATATTTTTTTTTTTCAATTTGGTCTGGAAACAGTTAAATTATTCCGGTGGACTCAAAATCACATTCTCAGAGAGCTTATGTTCGTCCATCTGCACGTGCATCCATGTAAGCTGGTCAATAAATCTGCGACATTTTGAGAAATATATCTTTTTGCCAAAAAAAATATAAAAAAAAATTAATTAACACGTTGACAGCTAGAACGCCGACTACCAGTTATCTCGTACTGTGTTTACTTGCCATATTCGTGCAGCTACGACTGAACTCGTATATATCAGTGATAGTATAGATAGATGGCTTTTGGGAAGAGAACAAAAACTAACTTCTGGCTTACATGAACAGAAAATATAATTATTAAATATTTGTTCAAAATCAAGAAGTAAAAGAATTTTTGTATTGGCTTTTTAGACCGGAATTTAGAGAATTGCTGTGGCAGTGAAAGTGCTAAAATAATAAGATTTCTAACGGCCCTCGAAATGTGCATTTATTTAATAGTGGTTGCGGCTAAATCGCTTTCATCCGAACCATTTCTTTAGGTTTGGAAATAGAAAAAGTGCGATGTAGCAATTTGTAGCTCTCTTCTGTGCTAAAAAAAAAAGTCCTAATTAGACTTCTAGACTGCCAAGAAATTTAAAAATTAGACATTGTTATGAATCACCCCTCATACCAAATGAGCTTTTAATAAAGCTTTGACCGACTCAAGGACGATGGCTTCTTCAATTGGTGGTACTTGTTCAGCCTTGTCCCCATACAAGTATTTATCACCTTAAAAGATGATTTTCAGTCATTGAATTTTGATTCTGATTATTTTCTATACGCAATTAGGTAGCCCCAAATTTGAATGGCATTGTTATAAACTTTTTGACTGCCGATAGGATAAAGTTCATATCGTATGCTTTTTTATATAAGAACTAGGTAGGAAAATGGACTCATCACAACCTTATGGTAAAATTACTTGATGATCGCAAAAATATACAGGATCCAAATTTAAGAAAAATCAGTTGAATTTTTTCGTTTTTGGTGGATCTAACAATATCGGGGAAAATCTTATATGGGGACAAAAATTAGAAATGGTCCTGTAGGGTTTAGTTTTGCAGTAGTAATTAATGGGTGTAATTAACCCATAGAAACCAAATTTGACCGAAACCTATATGACAGTTCGGATCTCAGGGCGATTTAAGTCACTCCATGAGGTCATTTGTATGGGGACTAGTTCTGAACATGAGTTGATTTTCATCAGTTTCAATACCATTATAATATGGCCGATAAAAGGTAATATACAAATTTTCGAAATATATGCATTTTAGCGATTACTAGTTTGATTACTAGGTTGACATGAATTCGCGGACATACAGTCAGAAGGACAGACGGGTGTCGCTAAATCGATTCTGAAATGGAGTCTTAACCGACGGCACATGCTTTTTATAGGATAAACAAAATTAATTTAAATTTTTTTAATATTTTAAATATTTTGTTTTTATTATTTTTTGACGTAAATATTTTTTCTATCTGTTTTTATATTAAAAATCACTTTAAATCCTTAAAACAATATATTTTTATACCCTATACCACTATGTGGTTTGGGTATAATGACTTTGTGCTGCTGTTTGTAACAACCAAACATACTTGACCTAGACCCATCTTTAATTATACCGATCGAATCAGAATCACTTTTTGAGTTGATTTAACAATGTCCGTCCGTCCGTCCGTCCGTCCGTCTGTGTGTCCATGTAAAGCTTGTAATCAAACTGCAGGTCGCAAATATGAATATATTTTGACGAAATTTGGTACATAAGCTTTTATCGGCCATGGGATGAACGCTATTGAAATTGGTGAGAATCGGTCTATGTTCAGACCTAGCCCCCATACAAATTACCCATATGAAATCGACATAAATTGCCATAAGATCCAAATTGTCATATAGATCTTACTCAAATTGGGTTTGTATGCGTTCATTACATCCACTAATGAGTAGTCCAAAAATGATCCCTTTGACCCCATATAAAGCTGCTTCCCGATCTTCACTTAAATCTATTAAAAAACAAAAATATTGCACTGATTCTTCTCAAATTTTGTTTGTATATATTTTTACAAAATACAAGAGACTTTACCAAACATGGTCAGGATCGGTCCATTTTTGGACCTAGTCCCCATATAGATATAGCATCCGATATGAACTTTTTCATATCTGCAGCCAAAAAAATTAATAAAAATCCCACTCAAATTTGGTTTTTGCTTATTTTCAATGTCCAGTTAGTTGGGCCTAAGAGATAGGGTTTCTAAACGCATGGTATAGGGTATCGTATAGTCGGTCTAGACCGACTATAATTTTTTTAACTTGTTAACACTTGTAGTTGTTGATGCCCTTAAAACTGCACACAGAAAAAAATCGCCAACCGAATTGTTTTAAAATTTATCAATTGTATTTTCTTGACACAGTCGAAAATAAAGTTTTTTATTAAGCGTAGTACCACCTAACCATTTCCTTTTGTGATGAAATACAATCTACGGTTAAAACAACAGAATTGTAATCATAATCAACGTTAAAGTCGGTTACTATTTTCATAGCAATTCGGTTTGCAATAAATTCGATAGACATAATGAATCTGTTTTCTGTGTGTATTTTATTTAAGTTATTGAAATAAAACGATTTAAACAAACTCTGCTAGATAAAATCAATTTGTAGGACAAATTGAAAACCACAATTATTTTGTGTCTATATGTGTGCATGTCAATTAACATGTAACATATGAAAAGGGCATTTGTCAGCCATTAACTGATTACTACAGCAATACAAAGTTTAAAAACCAATTTAACGGTAATTGGATTGAATATGGTATCAGAGTAGTGGTCGTGTACATATATACGTATATATACGTGTATATAAAACGATACTGTGTTAAACGCTTAAACCCGAACTGTTAGTAGTGGTTGTAATAAAAGTTCTTTAAATGATTATTTTACCAAGTTACTTACTACAGGTGTTGTGTAAGTAAATCAGTGAATGGTTAAAACCAATACCTTTAAAAAGTGTCATCAGTATCTATTTATTTAAGCTGGTTTCTTGACCATTACATTAGTTAAATTAATAACTCTGCGTATTTCTTCAATAATTTTTCAGCTTAAAACAAGAGTGAATGGCTCTTTAGGATAAATTAAATTAAAACAAGTAAGAAAATTATAGTCGGTCTAGACCGACTATATGATACCCTCTACCATGCGTTTAGAGACCCTATTTCTCAGGCCCAACTAACTGGATATAGAAAATAAGCATAAACCAAATTTGAGTGGGATTTTTATTAATTTTTTCGGCTGCAGATATGAAAAAGTTCATATCGGATGCTATATTTATATGGGGACTAGGCCCAAAAATGGACCGATCCTGACCATGTTTGGTAGAGTCTCTTGTATTTTGCAAAATATATACAAACAAAATTTGAGAAGAATCAGTGCAATGTTTTTGTTTTTTGATAGATTTAAGTGAAGATCGGGAAGCAGCTCTATATGGGGCCTACTGATTAACGGATGTAATATATACATAAAAACCCAATTTGACTAAGATTTGTATGATAATTTGGATCTTATGGCAATATATGTTGATTTCATAGGGGTCATTTGTATGGGGGCTAGGTCTGAACATGGACCGATTCTCACCAATTTCAATAGCGTTCATCCCATGGCCGATAAAAGATTAAATACAAATTTCATCAAAATATATTCATATTTGTGACCTGCAGTTTGATTACAAGCTTTACATGGACACACAGACGCACGGACGGACGGACATCGTTAAATCGAATCATATAGTGATTCTGATTCGATCGGTATAATTAAAAATGGGTGTAGGTGTAATATTTTTGGTTGTTACAAACAGCAGCACAAAGTCCTTATACCCAAACCACATAGTGGTATATGGTATAAAAATTTAAAAGTTTTTTTTAAATTTAAGCATTTGATGAAAGTTCTGTTTGGGTATAACACTTAACAGAATTTCTAATCCTAACTAACCACAAAAGTTCAACTAATTCATTGGAATATCGAAACTAAATTCATGTCACGTCGTTTTCACTCAGATCCTTTGTTTTTAGCAATTACTTTAGTTAAGTGCATGTACGGTATTTGAAGTTTAAACATAAAACAAGTAAAGTGTTACAAAAAGGAAAAAACAAAAACTTCTTAAAAAGTACCCTGCTGTTACCTCAATTTTGTTACTTTGCAATTTTAATAATTTTAGCATTTCCAATTCTGGCATCCTCTTACTAAAAAAAAAAGTTCACATGAAAAAAATCACTAAGAATTAAGTGTTTCTTTCATTAAGTCTCTAAGGGAATACAAAATTTAATTTTAAGGCCTCTGGATCTACTGGTGTTTGATAAAATTAAAAATCCGAAACAATATTTTCTTTTACTTAGTTTTGAAAGATAAACCAAACAAGTTAGCCACAATATGCGATAAATTTAACTTTAAACTAACAAGGCATGTATCGTCATTGGAGGCACTCGCAGATTGGATATCTCATAGAATACAAAACAGGTTAAGCGACCCGTGATATTTTTAACTTATAATAAAATAAAATAAAACTATTCATATTTATTTTTATGTATTTTTTATTTATTTATTTTTTTTTTATTATCGGCACGTTCGGTTCGAAGCGACATCTTATGTGTTAAAGTGATAGCCCTGTACATAAAATATAGTCAATATGGGTATACGAAATTTTCTTTTAATGATTACATTAACGTGAAAAAAAGCATTTGGAAAATCTGCTTTAATTTATATATTTTTTTTTTTTTTTTTTTTTTTGATAGGAACGAATACAATAAGATGACGAAATACTTTTTTTAAGAATAGATTCTTATTTAAGATATATACTTTAGTAAGAAAATATAATTTTTAAGAAAATTTTAACAAAAAAAAATTACTTTATTAAAAAGGTTATTTTTTTAAAAGGAAGTTTTTAAATAAGATAATTTTTTAAAAGGGTATTTTTTTTCCAAAAGAATGTGAACATTTTTAAGAAAACTAACTTTTTAAAGAAACTTTCCTTTTTAATTTAATTTTTTAAAGAAAATGTACTTTTTTAGGATAATTATTTTTAGAAAATGTACTTTTCTAGGAAAAGCTACTTTTTTAAGAAAATTAAATTTTTTAAGAACAGGTACTTTTTACGGAAATGCACTGCTTTAAGTAATATTAATTTATAATAAAAGTTAGTATTTAAAAAAAGGCAATTTTTATGTAAACTTTTTTTTTTTTGTATTAACAAGAGGTAATTTTTTTAAAAAAATTATTTTTTATTATATTTTTATTTATTTTCCGATATCTTTTTTAAGAACAGGTACTTAAAAACATTCTATTTTTTAAGAAAAAGGACTTTATAAGAAAATCTAATTTTTAAGAAAATTTTATTTTTTAAGATGTATTTTTGAGAAAATTTACTTTATAAAGAGAAGGTACTTTGTTAAGAAAAGATACTTTATTTAGAAACGGTACTTTTTTAAGAGAATATACTTTTCTATACCTTTCAAGAAAAGGTATTTTTCATGAAAATTAAATATTTCATGAACAAATAATTTTTAAGGAAACGTACTTTTTTAAGAAAAAGGTATTATTTAAGAAAACGTACTTCTTTGGGAATAGTATTATTGAGAAAATTTACTTTATTGATAAGGGAAAATATTTTTTTTTAGGAAAGTTCACTTTTTTCTGAAAGGGTTCTTTTCTACTAAAGGCTGCTTTTTTAAGAAAACTATTTTTTTTAAGAAAATTTAGTTTTTTAATTTAAAAAAACTTCTAAAGATGAATTTAATTTTTTACGGAAGAAGCGCTTTTTTAAGAAAAGGTACTTTTTAAGAAAGGTACTTTTGTAAGCAAATTAACTTTTTTGTGAAAGTGTACTTAATTAGTAAATGTTTTCAAAAAATTTACTTATTATAGAAAATATAACTTGTGCAGAAAAGGTTTTTTGTTAAAAAGATATGCCTTTTAAAGAAACATCACTTTGTTTTGGAAATGGGGCTTTTGAAGAAAATATACTTTTTTAAGAAAAGATACTTTTTAAATAAATTGTACTTCTTTAAGAAAATATACTATTTTAAGAAAATTTGCTTTTTTAATTAGAGGTAATTTTTTGAGAAAAGTCAATATTTCAAGAAAAGGCACTTTTTTAGGAAAAGGTACTTTTCTACGGTAAATTACTTTCTAAGAAAATGTTTTATTTTTTACTTTGCCAAGAAAAGGTACTTTTTTAAGAAAAGTTAATTTTTATGAATATTACTTTTTTAAAATTTTACTTTTTGGAATAAAAAGTACTTTGAAAAACAAAATCGCATTTTTATGAAAGAATATTATTGGTTAAGAAAATGTACTTTTGAAGAAAAGGTCCGATTAAGAATAGAGTGTAGTTATGAATTTTTTAAATATATGCTTTCTTCTTCTTCTCTGCCACGAAACATTGAAACAAAATTTAATTTTGTATAATAATTACAGTATTAATTACAAATGACAACAAATCTAAGAAACAAAAATTTTCGCTTCAAATCATCATCCCAAATATATGTAAAAAGTCCAATATGTAGTATGTACAAACCGTACATCACATATGGCAACTCTTACGAAACTGAGAATATTGGAAATTAGAAGTATAAATGCAAGTATTAAAGCAATTCAAAAAACAACGGTTGTTTGTGTGGACAGAGTTGTATATTCTGAAATTAATACGAAGTAAAAGCTGTATGGTACGAAAACTGATTCTAACCACACTGCTCGTAGGCCTGACTTTAAGTGAGTGTGTTAAAGCGCTGACCAAAAAGTGTAAGTACGAGTGTATGCGAAGGTTCACGGTTCAAACCTCACGGCCGCCCTAAGTGGAAGAACTTCATATAGATATAACATATTCAATTATAACATAACTATTATCACAATGTTCTATAAATTGCTGATGAAGGCTGAAATGCCAGAAACTGGACCGATTAAGAATACAGTGTAGTTATGAAATTTTAGAATATAAGCTTTCTTCTTCTTCTCTACCACGTACCATTGAAAGAAAAGGTAATTGTTTTCAAAGAAAATTAACTTATTGCACAAATGTGCGGTAGGGGAACCTACATTCGAATTTTTAAGTTGCTAGTTTCAAGATACTACTACCTACATGTGTGAGTTATAATTGTGTTATTAATTAAATATTGATCATACAACGTTACATATCAGAGTCAGTATATAATTTGATAGTCAGTGATGGATATTATTTATAATATAAGTAAAATAATACCCTCTACATAAAAAAAATATATAAAAAAATTTTAAAAGGTGTAGCTTTCTTTTTTTTCCCCAAACAACACCAGCATTTGAGCAGAGTCGTCCTTGAAAATATTTTTTTATATGATATCCAATTTGATACTTTATTTGAATCAAATATGAATAAAATAGAATGAATGGCATGAAACATAAAAAAACAAAATATATTTCTGCATATAATTCTGCATGTAATAAATCCAAGCTATAATTAGCTTCTAAGCATTTTGAAGAACATAGATTTGAGGCGAAAATATCTTCAACTGAATTCAGCCAGTTTTCAACTGGTTACAGAAATCAAGGAAAATGTTCACGATTAAATCAATTTCTTTAAGCTAAAATATTTAAAACGCAAACTTCTTTTTGTAAATTCATGCTCTTTACTTGATCCTTTAATACATTGATGAGAAGTTTCTTGCTCATCTCAGTACATTTTAATACCTTAAACTAACAATATTTTTTTACTTTTTGTTGTCCTTGTTTCCTCTTCTCCCATAGCAGAGTACATCAAACTTCATAACATTTTCTATGCATATTTTTTTTACTTTTAGCATGTTTCTGTCTATATGTGTATATAGCATTGTATAAGGTTTCCCTTAAAATCGAGTGATTTTGTCTGTTTTTAACATTGGTTGTCAAATTTCAACGTGTGCTGATATTCACAAATCTTTGTTGTTTTCCCTTTTTAAATTCCTGTTTGTTTTCAAAAAGAAAACAGAATGTCCTTAGTACTTAACAAAAAGTCTGTGTATTCTTCTACTCTAACGCCTTAAAGTATTATGTGTTTGTTTGTTGTACAGACAAGATTTGAAGTGACGTATATCTTTGGGTTGTTTTTAAGTGCATTACAAACACAGAATTATGTACATGTTTCACATACACATCTGTACATAAATAAACAAACAAACACATATATACACGGCATATTGTTTGAGTAAGTGATTGAGGAATAAGTTGTAAGGATTTAGTGGTGTGTCAAAAAAAAATGCAAAAAATCTGTACAAAAAACTGAGGTTTAAAATTGTGGAGCCATAATTTTTCTTTCACTTTGGGATGACTTAGAATATTTTTAAAATTAAATCAAAATAGCTTAACTTGTCAACAATAAAATGATGAAAATTATGAAAAGCAAATCAGAAATCATTTTCTTATAAAAAGTATTGTCCATATCTAAAACCCAGCGGAATGACTTTAACACGGAAGTTGTCTGTTATGCATTTTTCTAGTTTTAAGGATGTCATGATAAATCATTTCTATACCATATACCTTCCTGTCTTCAGGGTATAAGGAGTTTGTATTCATGTTTCTAATTACCAAAAATATCGCTATTAAAATGGGAACTTAGTCCCTATACAAATGATGCCCGTAGACTTACTTAAATTATGCTTGCATACAAAAATAATGATGGTCATTTTAAATGAAAGATTATATCAATGGGTTGAAAGGAACGATATATTGACAGAGTATCAGGCTGGATTCAGGAAAGAATATTCGACAATTGATAACATATATAACCTGACAGCATTTGACAAGATAGCGCGAAAATAGTGAATATATAAATCGTACTCAGTGGGAATTGCATATAAATTTATTAAAATAGTCGAAGCAATTTATGCGGATATTAAATCTGTAGTATGGAATGGTGAAGAGTTATCTGAGTACTTTCAAAGGAATTCGGGTGTGATAAAAGGGTGTGTCCACTTCTATTTTTATGGTAAACCAATTACTTACATCACAGTTTGGGTGGTGGAAAATATGAACATCAGACTGCTAATGTATGCTGATAACATCGTCATTTTAGCAGTAGATGTAAATACTCTTCAAAAAAGATTGCTAACTTAGAAGTTTATTGTGATTTATGGAATCTTAAAGTAAATCTTAACAAGTCAGAGATATTGGTATTTAGAAATGCGCTGAGTACTTAGCCCCAATGAAAAAATGCCCCAAAAAATTAACAAATGCCCCAAAAATTGGGGCCTAAGATCGCGATGAACAAAAGCCCCAAAACCTTTTAAAAAAAAGCCCCCAAAAAATGAACAAATGGCCCAATTTATCAAAAAACCAAATAAAAAAAAAATGAACTTACGCCCAAAAAAACATTCCGCAAAATTTTTCAAATATTTTTATTTAATGGTTTTTTGTTTGCCAAATATTTAAATGAAAATTTGCCTACTGATCTCAATATTTCTCCTACAATAAACGCGTTTAAATTCTGTATTCTTTTCGGCAGCATCATTGCGGAGCTTTCACTTGCAACCCCATAGCATATCTTGCAATGTATGTAAAACTTTCATAGAATTTTTGCGTTTTCTTATCCAAAATGTAAAATATCGGAATAATCTGCAAAAAATATGTTTTGCGTCGATTACAAAAAATTTAACGACAACTGAGCGGGTGTGGCTAACAAACCCGTGCGGAAGCGGCGCGTGGTTATGATAAATTTTATTTACTAATTACTTCAATTTACAAACGATTTCCGATATTTTTTCAGAGTACAAAAATAAATAAACTACAAAGAAAACAATAACATAAAACGGTTTCGTAGTTTATTTTTGGAGTATATTTGTTCATCAGTCTTGAAAAAAAAAATGAATTCAATTCTCAAACTTACCAATTAAAAATGAACAAGTGCCTTAAATATTTTAAATTGGAATAAAAAATTAACTTGTGCCCCAAAAACCATAAAAATTGGGGCATTTGTTCATGAGGAACAAAGGGAAAATAAAATATATTGAAAGAAGAAATATACAGGCTAAAAACGCAATAAATCCCACATGGAAAACCTTTCTTTCTAATTAACATATCCAGCTTAGATAAAAGTGTAATCATTTTCTAGCAGTTTGCAGATCAATACAAGCGTATGCATCGCAGGTGTGGGGTTTTGGACATTTTGAAGAAATAGATAATTTACAGCGATATTTTATGGAAAAAAATTTTAAAACTGCCTGAAAATACACCAGATTTCGCTCTTATGCTTGAAACTGGTGCCGTGATTGGGAAACCTGGCTCAATACTTAAAGATAACTTTACAATACGGATACATCATGGTACAAGAATTTAACTAAAATTCATATAAAATAAAATTCTTACACTTTTGGTAAATTCAAATCAAAAGCTAATAATCTTTATTTAATAGGCAGGCGTTTTATATAATATTGTCGAAAATTTACTTTTTTCTTGTTTGCAATAATATTCTTGTATTCTTAAAATATGTAAAATTATTTTTATTGTTAGTAAAGAAATACTACTACTAAAATACTAGTACTAGATTAAAACTATCATATCGATTTCGGTTAAATTTCGGTTGTGTTTGTTTATTATACGTATTAATTTGTTCTATAAAAATAAACCCTGTAGTAACATTTTTAGTTATAGTACTCATATGAAATCTATAAAAAAAAACAAAATTATTGGCAGATTTCTCTAAAAGTTGGTTTATATATAATTTTTTGTCAAAAATAAGTGACTTGACCAATCACATTGGACTTATGCCTTATGATCTCTCTCTAAACTCATAATATTGGATATGGAATAGTCGGTCTAGACCGTCTATAATTTCCTTAATTATTTTAGGTAAATTTTTTAAAATAATTTGATGTTAGTTTATATTTTTATCAATATAAATTTTTATCATTATGATTTTTTTATTTTAAATTTAGATTTATTTTTTTTATGTCTTATCAATTTTTAATACCCAATATTAATTTTGATAACTTGCAATGCAATTTGATATTGTGAATATATGGTAGGGTAGTTTTGTTTTATAATAACTTTATATTAGTATTTTTTGAGTTATTTAAAACCCCATCAATAAGCAGCTGTTGCTTTGGATCCAATGATAAAGTGATTCTTTTAGAATGAGTTCCTTGTTTTTGCTCGGATATTGTAGGTTGTTCTTATACAATAAAAACTTGGAGACATATTCAGTTTTCTTGAAGCATTTTACAATCATATCGATAAGAGGTGTTGTTTTCAGCGTCTAATTCAGAAACGATGATAATTCATTTAATAATCCTAAAAAAATTTTTAATCCTAAAAAGAAGTTATTTAACTATCTATGAGTTTTATTAAAATTCTGATAGTATAAGGAAATATTAACCGTCTCCATTAATTAATTTAAGATTTGATAAAAATTGCGCAATTAAAATTCAAATTATTTTACATTCGAACTTATTTTCTTTCAAACGAATATCTGTGCTGATATCGAATAATACGATTCATCCAAGCTATATTTCGCTAAGCAAAAAGATCTGTTTTCTCTCCCGTAGAAATCTATTTTTTTTGAATCAAAAAATATTACAGATTAACTCTGAAAATAAACTATTAGAAGGCATACAGTTTACTTTACAGTGACCATAGTCTCAACAAATTTTGTTGCAAACAATTCGGTTGGTTGATCGAATATGATTAACTCACAATAAAAAATGTATGAGATTAAAACAATGTAACATACTAAATTTGTCACCTGCCATATAATTGAAAACTTTATGAAACAATGAGACTGCTACTCTACCTCAAGGGCGGTCAAAGTAAGCTAAGTGATACAAGAAAATCGTCATAGAGATTTCTTTAAAATCAGTAGTACAGACCATCACAAAGCACTTTACTGTTTTACCTTTTTAAGAAAAAGTAATTCTTTAGGAAAAGGTACTCTTAAAAGAAAAAGCGACTATACTTTTTAAGGGAAATTATTTTTGTAAGAGAATAAATTTTTTTTAATCAGAAAAGTTACTTTTTTCAAAAAAAGGTATTTTTTGAGAAAATGTAAAGGAAAGGTACTTTTCAAGAAAGTGTCTTTTTTAAGAAGAGGTATATTTTTGAGAAAAGGTACCTTTTCGTGCAAGGTATTTTTTATTAAAATTTATTTTTGTAGAAAATTTACTTTTTAAAAAAGGTACCTGAAAAAAAAAAATTTCCTGAGAAGGAATTTTGCTAAGAAAGTGTACTTTTCAGGAAAGGGAATTTATTTACGGTACAGACCACTAAAAAAGTACTGTACTTCTGGAAGTACTATGTATTATAGAAGTACTAAGCTATGTACATAAAATTTTAATTAATGTCTAAATATTTGAACAACTATAATAATATCCAGTTTTTCAAACAACATTTATACAACCTTCAACCCCCAACTCACTATACAATTTAGTTTTTTCAAAAAGAAGCCTTTATTCCAATAGTTAATCTCAAAAAATCTTATAATTCACAAAATGAAGTAAAATCGTGCTGATAGTTTTTCATTTCTTGACCTAATTTCCCTTTAGAATTTATACTTTCGAAAGATATAATTATTCAAAAAATGTCTTTAAATATTTTTGTTGTCACATCAAAAAGCATTCTTTGGCCAATGGTAATGGAGTGCGCCATCTTAATGGCAAAATTTAGTAACTTTGACATTTGTCAACCGATTGACTTGGCATATTTTTGAAACGTCACTTCAGTACAATTTTTAAAATATATGGCTTTACCCCCATTCAGCGCGCCGAATTAGTAATTTTGTACACTGAAACTAGTCACTAGTTGTGTTAACTCAACGTACAAATCGTAGAAAATTTCGTGGCCAGGAAGCGCTGTCTGAAAACACTATTCGTCTATTGTTATGCCGTACATCAATACCCAATGAATTTGATGAAGCGATAAGAGAGATGTTGCCGAGAACCTATATGAGTCTTATCGCCACCGCGCTCAGCTTGTTGGCATATGCTAATATGCATATATGTCCGTATAAAATCCAATTGACTCAAAGAATTTTTCTGGCCGACCGTCCATTTCGATTACAATATGGCGTAACTTTCCCTCGTATGGTTGGCACTGAACCTGACTTTCAGAATCAAATTTTTATGACCGAAGAAGCCCATTTCACTATCTCTAACACCGCTAACAAGTAAAATTGTTGCACTTGATCAAGAAAATACCATTGCATGGCCAAAAAGTGACTGCGTGGGTTATTTTTCTTCAGAGAAGGTAACACTGCTGATGGAAAAAGATATCGAGGGATGTCCACCCCAAAATGCGTGAAAATAGTCTGGACGATTACGGGTTTTAACATATTGGTTACACAATTCACGCTGTAAATCAAACAATGCAGTTTCTGCAACTAGAATTCTCTGGCCGGTGATGTCAAAAGAAAACTCCACACCTCCGGGCTTGTTTTTGTGTGTTTAATTGAAAAGAAAGTTGTACACCGACAAACTTCTGATCAAGATAAACAATCGGTAAGAAATCATCGCTATATCGTCCGAGATACTCTTAAAAGTAATGGAAAACGCTGCGAAAAGTATTAAAAATGAATTGAAAAGGGAACAAGTTAAATAAAAATGTCACACATATGGAAATCGGTTTTTTTAAGTGATTCAATATTCACATACAGACATAGAAAATGGCACATCCTGTAGAACAAACAGATCAAAGTCATATTCTCTCAAATTTTGTCAATCAAAATATTTTCAATAAATTCTTTCGAAAATTACCTATGTTGAGAACTGAATTTTTGGTATTTAAGTTTTTTTCACAAACAGATCATTGATACATCGCCTATTAAAAAAATTTTTTTTATTACACATTAAAGAATCTCAAAAATTCTAATTGCAATCTTTCGAAAGGTTGAAGTACTTTTAAAACGAGTTAGATCATGAAATTAAAAACTGCAAAAGAAGTTTTACTCCATTTGGCCTATAGTCTTAGATGTATTTATTGTTCGTGTGTAACGAAGGTTTTCGTTTTTTGTCGGTAGTGTAATATGTAAACCTTATTAAAAAATGCCTTTCCCCAATTTTTATAATTCTTCAAAAACTAGATAGTGGAAAAAAATTAGTTTTTGAAATTTAAATAACTAAGAATGAATACTGTTTTTGCTCATGTTCAGTTGGACTTTATTTTTATAATCTAACTGTATATCTAAATTACGCCTTAAGTTTATCAACATTTAACATTGCTTTATTCTTAATATTAAATTAAACTTATTCCGTTACTTATATTATTTGCTTACTCTCTTTTTAGCTGGTCTCAAATATACCGATAATCAACGTGTGATCATTCATGTCAAAGACGTCAACGATGAACCACCTTATTTTATCAATCGTCCCCTGCCCATGCAAGCTGTCGTTCAACTTAATGCTCCACCAAATACACCCGTTTTCACTTTACAGGCTCGTGACCCCGATACCGATCATAATATTCATTATTTCATAGTGCGCGATCGTACGGGTGGTCGTTTTGAGGTAGATGAACGATCGGGTGTGGTGCGTACTCGTGGTACTGATCTCTTTCAGCTGGATATGGAATATGTTTTATATGTCAAGGCAGAAGATCAAAATGGAAAGGTGGATGATCGACGTTTCCAAAGTACACCCGAAGAACGTTTGAGTATAGTGGGTGGCAAGCGGGCACCACAGTTCTATATGCCCAGTTATGAGGCAGAAATACCGGAAAACCAGAAAAAGGATTCAGAGTAAGTAATATAATAATAAAATAGTTATTATTTTAAATGATAAAAATACAAATCCACAAATCACGCCGATCAATTATAATTACATCAACAATAAACTTTGGACCTTTCACAACAATTTCGTAAAATTTTTAATATTGATTTTCAAAGTTTTATCTTATTTAGTTTTTTTATAATTTACTGTGTTAAAATTTTGTTAACAAAAATCATTCCGTTTGTTCAACTACGCAGATTTTCATAGCAATTTTTTCGAACGAACAATAACAAAATGTGTTTTGTGCAAGGTTCAGAAAATACACACATGAAACACACAATGTTCTGTTCAAAAGCAGCCAACACATATCTTTATTTTCATATCAATTATGTGCGTTTCGAAATTTTCTACGGTGCCCAACACAATCATGACTGTGTTCGTTTTAATATTTCGTTATTTACACGAACATGTTTCTATCACGTACTTTTTGTTTTGATCACACATAAACCACACAGATTTGAGTGTTGCTTTATTTGAAGTTCGTGTTTTGGTACGTAACTGAAAAAAAAAATGAACATGTACAATAAACAGGTTCGAGTTCAGTTATATTTTAAGTCGTATTGTGGCTCGTGTACTAAGAAAAAACAGAACATGTACAATAAACAGGTTCGAGTTCAGTTATATTTTAAGTCGTGTTCTGGCTCGTGTACTAAGAAAAAACAGAACATATACAATAAACAGGTTCGAGTTCAGTTATATTTTAAGTCGTGCTCTGGCTCGTGTACTAAGAAAAAATAGAACATGTACAATAAACAGGTTCGAGTTCAGTTATATTTTAAATTAGTGTTCTGCAAGAAAGATTTAAGTGCAGTGTGCAGTTTTTGTGTCTTAAGTATTTTATTGTGTCTTAAGTATTTTATTACCATCTTTTATTAAAATAAGAACCAGAACAATTGTAAATAATTTCAACGTAAATCACAAAAAAATGGCCAATAAAATTTTAAAATATTTGACAATTGTAAACAATTTGCAACGTAAGTCATAAAAAAGGGTCAATAAAATTTTAATAAATTTGGTTGAAACAATTGTCGTCGTTTTTATCGGGGTGTATCAGATCGCGAACTGATGTTTCAATTTTTCGCAGTACACGAGCCAGAACACGAATTTAAAATATAACTGAACTCGAACCTGTTTATTGTACATGTTCTATTTTTGCTTAGTACACGAGCCAGAACACGACTTAAAATATAACTGAACTCGAACCTGTTTATTGTACATGTTCTGTTTTTTCTTAGTACACGAGCCAGAACACGACTTAAAATATAACTGAACTCGAACCTGTTTATTGTACATGTTCTGTTTTTTTTTTTCAGTACACGTACCAGAACACGAACTTCAAATAAAGCAACATTCGAATCTGTGTGGTTTATGTGTGATCGAAACAAAAAGAACGTGATAGAAAAATGTTCGTGTAAATAAAGAAATATTAAAACGAACACAGTCATGATGGTGTTGGGCACCGTAGAAAATTTAGAAACGCACATAATTGATATGAAAATAAGAATATGTGTGTGTTGGTCTAAGTTATGTTTGTTTACATATATGTACGAGTTTTTTATTCAGTGTGTGTTTTTTTCTGAACTCTGGTTTTGTGGCTTTAACTTGAAATATATTCATAATAAAACAATTGTTTGTTCTTTTTACTCGTATTTGCATTTTGCTGACATAATTGAGTTTTCTGTTTTTCTGTATTACATTCTGTTTTTTAATATATTTTTCTTTCAACCTTATTGAATTTTATTTATATTTGTTATTAGTCTCCAGACATTTATTATACATTTCTTTGTTTTTATTTTCTTTACAAAGAGTAAACAAAGGAATAAAATAAAATCATCACCTTAATCTAAAGAAAAAACTAACCTTTTTTTCCCTCTCTTTACAGCATAATTTCCGTCAAAGCAAAATCTTTTGCAGACCGAGAAATCCGTTATACCTTAAAGGCACAAGGACAGGGTGCGGGTACCTTTAATATTGGCCCTTCATCTGGTATTGTTAAGCTGGCAAAAGAATTGGATTTTGAAGACTTACGACAACCACACGTATACTCATTGATTGTTACAGCCACTGAAGATTCTGGTGGTTTTTCAACATCCGTAGAGGTTTGTTCGCTCTTATTTTATTTTATTATTTTTCAAATTCAATATGTTAAAAACAAGTTATAGTCTTTAACTTGGCACGTTTACTTCCTGTTTTACCTCCACCATATTCCCTTTACATTTATATTTATTTTCTTATATTTTCCAATAACTATATATAAGTATACTCGTATATTGTATTCTGTATTGCAACTTTCTGAGTATTATTGGGGTTTAGTAGTTTGTGGTTGTTAGTTGGTGGTGTGTAAGTAGTAAATCTTCCAAGGGTAATTTAATGTCATTTAAAATTTGTTTTCCAACTTTACCAGCAATTGCACTTAAATGCATAATTTTATTTAGACGTCAAATAGTAGAGAAAAAAGCAAAAATTATTGCACAAGAAAATGAACTCAAATTGACAGTTTTATTGGAAAACTGCAAAGAACTACTGAACATATTTTCATAGTGTAGGAGGTGAGGCACAGAAAAAAGTTATGTTGTGATAAGAATTATGTTCAATATGTCAAGTTTTAACGAAAATTGTATGAGAATACAAAAACTCGAACTAAAGGTAACTTATTGTATTTGTTTGCAAACTTTTTCGTACTTTATTAGTTTCTTTAGTAATATATATAAAATTTTTTTCTTATCTTATATTCCATTGTGTATAACATGTTTTCCAACTTGATACTAAATCCTTATCATATACATAAAAATTGGTTTAGATGACTTCAAGTTATGGGATATATGCAGTTGGAAATTGAAAATGGGTTAAAACAAATGTAGAAAAATAACAAGTTATAAGACTTAAAATATCAAACAATTATTTTAGATAGAATCAATACTACCAGTAGAGGGTTTAAAAGCTATTCTGCTGCAAAGTATAACTTAAGTTAAAAAACATTTTCGAACTCATTCATTTCACTTGAAATTTTGCATGCTTAATTTTTTCGATATTCGTTATGATAATCGCATGTCTTTTAACATATATGTTAAATTATTTTAATAACTGTATTCGGTTAATCGAATAATATATCCGGTTATTCGAATGCGGTTATTTGAATATTTTTATAAAAAGTTTGAACTATTTAACACGAAGTATTTTATTGCACACCTTACACTTTCTATTGGATCGTCAAATTGCATTTCAGCAGAAACTCCACATGTAATATTCTTGTTTTATTTTAATGCATTCGACTAGTAAAATATTTATATCTGTTAATCGATTATTTTAGTTATTTTTTATACGACATAGATGGAAAGTTTAATAATAATGCTATATCTTCGATAAATAATAATCCACTATTGCGCTATGTTACCTGATCAATACAAGTTTAATATATAGTGACAATACATTGGAAACTTTACAAAAATTTAAAATTTTTCAAGGTTGTTTTGTAATAATTTCGCGTCCTAAAATTATTTTTTTGCAATATCACTCTTTGATGTATTCTCTAACGAAAGATAACAAAGACGAAAAGTAGATAAGCTAACATAAAAGCATATTTTTTTAGTGATGACAAAACAATGGAAACTTTTAGACTTCTATATCAGAGTTGATTATTATAAAATTGTGGCAATAATAAAAATTTGTGAAGAGTTAAAAACCAGAATAGTAGATGATTTTCTACAGGTCTGAGATGTATTCCATGAATAAACCTGTATTTTAGAAAATTTCCAATAAATATCATGAAAGAGGTCGTCATCGTACCTCAACTTTAAAAGAGTGTTTAAAAAATGTAAAAAAATGCTCCCCAAAGAGGTCGTGATCAACCAAAAACTAAAAATTTGTCGTAGTCTGGCCTACTTAAATTTTGATAACGAACACGTGAACTGTTCAAGATGGAATTGGAATACTATTCTCTTTTCAGATGGGTCCAAGTTTAGTTTAAGTGGCAATGATAGAAGAACATTTGTACGACGACCGAAGGGAAAATGACTAGATCCAAAATATGCAAATAAAACTGTTAAGTTTGGCGGTGGTAATGTCATGGTATAAGGTTGCTTTTTGGGCCATGTAGTAAAAGATACTCTAACTGCATATTGTAAATGACGTAATATATCCATATACGGAGGACATATTTTCCTTGGTCTGGAGGTTCCAACATGACAATGGCCCAAAACCAACCTTCAATATTTACACCGAATGGCTACAACCTAATGCAGTTATTGTTTTGGAATGGTCAACCAATCAATCCCATAGAAAGTCTATGGGAAATTATGGATCGAAAAATTCGGGCACGAAATTACACAAACAATGTAGATCTCATAGACGTATTTAATTTGGAGTACCAAAAAATTACAATTGATATTATCAAAAATTTAATTTACTCCATGCCTCGACGTTCAGAAGCAGTACTAAAAAATAATGGATACCCAACAAAGTATTGAAACCAAAAATATAGGGAAATTGTAGATTAAAGGTTTCCAAAGTATTGTCATCAGCGTAAAAACTTTCAAGTTTTGGAAATTTTTTCTGAAGTTAATGGCTTATGTTAATATTTTTTGTTTTTTAAGTAACTAAAATATAAATATTTTTAAATCAATTAAAGATTTTTTTAATTTTATGATCCAATTTTTTTGGTGTGTATGGCTCAAGTCACCAAAAATATAATTTACTAGATGCAACCCGGTGTGCTTCGCTACCCCTCCCCCCCGAAAGGGCTCACTCCAAGTCCCAAGGCTCTCACAATTACAGTAATTCAGATATATCACATTTAATATTAAATTTGTATGGGGGTTCCACGCGCAATTGTCCAATCCCGCCCATTTTTTGTCTGACCACTCACGTTAATAATAGATGACCTGAAACAAATTTGCAAAGCTCTCTCTATCATAGTACTTAATATATATGATATTAAAAATTTACTATGTATGGGAGGTGTCACGCCCACTAAAAATATTTTGAAAAAATACAGCCCGTAGCACTTCCCATATCCACAGTAAGAACCTGTGAAAATTTCAGGAAGATCAGATGAGTAGTTAAGGATATTACTTCCTACAAACAAACAAGCACACATTACCTTTTTATTATGCTAGTATTAGTATTAGTATAAATTTTTCCATTTCGATACTTCGGTACAACAATTATCAGCTTTTTCGCCGTTCCTACCCTGGAGCAAGGTATATGTAACTGCCCATGAGAAGAACATGGTTTTTCCAATTTAGATCTGGCAACACTTAACTATTGGCCTTGAACATAAAATATCATTTGGCAATTTTTCTTTTTAGCGATTTTTGATTTTGCCCATTATTGATTTTGAAGATTTTTGTTTTTTGGGCGATTTTTATTTTTCGCGATTTTTAGTTTTAGCAATTTTTGATTTTGGAGGAATATTTTCCGCGACAAATCACATTGATAACTAATGTACTTGTCAAAAGACTGTCGCTATCGTAGTACTTCATATTTTTTATATAGGAGGGGCCACGCCCACTAATCCCATCCCGCCCAATTTTTATTGGCTTACTCGCATTAATATCTGATGGACTCATGCAATTGTCGAGTCCTTCGCATTTATAGTACACCAGTTATATGATATTAGATATCTACTTTGCATGGGCGGTGCTAAACCCACTGCTCCGATCGCGCCCATTTTTTGGTTCGACTAATCACACAAAGAATATATGGGCTCACGCAATTCTACAGAGGTCTCTCCTTTACTGTACTCCAGATATATGAAGTTAAATAGTTAATTTGCATGGGGAGTGCCACGCCCATTGGTGTGAACCCGCCAATTTCTTGTTCGACTACTCATACTAAGATATGATGGGCTCGTGCAAAGTGTTAAAGATTCCCTTTTTTAGTACACCAGTAATATGATATCATATATTTACTTTGTATGGGCGGTGCCACGCCCACTGCTCCGATCACGCCCATTTTTTATCTAACTAATCACATGAATAACTTATGGGCTTACACAAAGTCCCAAAACTCTCACTATTATTGTCTTCAGACAAATGGCATTTTATATGGCAGGTGCCACGCCTATTGGTCCGATATAGCCCATTTTTTGTCCGACATTAATAATAGTTGACATCAGACAAATTTGAAAAGCTCTCTCTATCACAGTACTGGAAATATATAATATTGAATTATTACTTGTATGGAGGTACCACGCCCACTTATCCGATACCGCCCATTTCCGGCGTAAGTACCAACATTAACAATACGTGACCTCACACAAATTTGCAAAGCTGTCCCTATCATAGTACTCAATACATATGATATTAAGTATTTACTTTGTCTGGGAGGTGCCACGCCCACTAAAAATATTTAAAAAATTATAGCCTATAGCACTTCCCATATCCGCAGTAAGCTCTGTGATAATTTCAGGAAGATCAGATCAGTAGTAATGGAGATTATCTCCTACAAACAAACAAACAAACATACATTACCTCTTTATTATATTAGTATAGATTAAAAGTTCCCATTCTTTGGTTACCTTGCACACTATAAATTTAATGAGAGATTTTTGAAGTTAAAGCATTCGGGGGTCTTTAAACGGATTTAAATTATGGATATTTCGAAATTTTCTTTAATATAAATACTATTGTCGAATGGCTATATTCGAGTAAGCGAATAATTTTATTCGGATATTTGAATAATTATATTCGGTTAATCTAAAATTTAGTTCATTTTCTATATAGAATGTTATAACATAAGGACTTTTCACTATCTAAGTGGTAGTGTGGGATTATTATGAAATGAAACTTTGGGTTGTTATGCAATTTATTTTTACTGAAATAATATCGTTCATAAATTTTCGAAACAACTCCAAATTTTCAACAAACGGCTCGAAGTTTTAAATTACTCTTTTTTACTGAATATACACAAAAATTATCGTGTTATTTTTTATATTAAACCAGTAAGTCTAACAATTTAATATCGATTTTACATTATCGATTATTCGAATAAATATATTTGCTCTTTTACAAAAAAATTCAATTTAAGTATTTGGATTATTTTGAAATATTGTCCGTTGTAAACTTATAACTAATTTTATTTTTTTACTCGATTTTTGCAATAATTAAATTAGCGTTTTTTATAAATTATTTGCATAGTTATTTTTATTGTATTTAAATAAATCCATTAAACGAATAATTTATTTTCTTTTTTACATATAGTTGCATTGTTATTGCTTTCTTCAGAAATCATTCTATTATATTAGAGTTTTTTTTTGCAAATAATAAAATTATTAGTGATGTTTTAAATATTATTCGAATATTCGAATACATATTTTTTACATATAATTTCTCTATATTTGCTTTTCTTTATTTGATTAAACTTATAATTAAATTTTGTTTTTTTTTTTGCAAATTATTCGAATAATTATATTTCCTTTTGTTTAAAATTTTTGCGAATCATTAGATTTGCTTTTTCTACACATTTTTGGACGATCACATAATTACATTTTCCTTCTGTTTACAAATAATTCGACCATATTTGCTTTTTATCCAATTATAATTTCTTTTTATAATTATTTGATTATCCGAATAATTAAACCGGCTTCTGTTTACAAATTATTCGAATGATATGCTTTTTTATAAATGATTCGATTTCACAAGTAATTAAATTTCTTTTTTTTTTAATTATTATTCGAATATTTGTATTTTTTTATAAATAATTGGAATATATTTGCTTTTTTACAAATACTTAATTCAATTATATTGTTTTTTAATTTTTGATTATTCATATGAATATGTAAGTTTTTTATTACGTCTATATTTTGTTTTTATGTATTATTCGAATAAACATATATATAGTTTTTTTAAGAGTAACTGGTTTATTTTTAAATTTTGTTTTACTTTTTTGACAAGTAATTTGATGCTATTATTTTTCTTACTCGATTATTCGCTAATATTTTTTATTTTTATTTTTTTATAATAAAGTGCGATATTAATAATAAATTTAAGTTGAATAATTAAATGTGTTTTTTTTATAAAATCTATTCGATTATTCGAATAATTATAGTTGTATGATGAATGCTATCGAAAAAAAAAAATCTAACAATTATTTACGCTTTTTTATTTTTATTATTATTTTTTTTTTTTTTGCAATTATTCGTATTCGTTCTCAAATATATAAAGAAATACATATCTAGTCCGCAATCATTATCCTCGATTTTTTTATTCCAGTTTGATTTTATTTTCTAATTCAAAGAAACAATATTTTGCTCCCCCAAGATTTCCCATTTGATATGATTATATTTGATTTTTTAAATTTTAAAGTTCGATAAAAATATCTTTGGAGTTATTCGAATAAATTATAGAATTTAATTTGTTTGCCTATCAACACTTTAACAATCCATCGCTATATGATATATTGGAATACATACATATACACATCAATCACTTGCTAATTAACTTTCTTCATTTATCGTCATCTTCTTTCAGCTCACTATACGTGTTACAGATGTTAATGACAATGCACCCAAATTTGAATTGCCTGATTACCAGGCGCATAATGTTGACGAAGATATTCCCTTGGGTACCAGCATTCTGCGCGTTAAAGCTATGGATTCCGATTCAGGTGCCAATGCAGAAATTGAATATTTAGTATCCGATGATCATTTTGCCGTTGACTCGAATGGCATAATTGTCAACAATAAACAATTAGATGCCGATAATAATAATGCCTATTATGAATTCATTGTTACGGCTAAAGATAAAGGTGAACCATCCAAGTCAGGTGTGGCCACCGTACGTGTTTATACGAAAAACAAAAACGACGAAGAACCTAAATTCTCCCAACAAGTGTACACACCCAATGTAGATGAAAATGCTGGTCCTAATACGTTAGTCACAACAGTGGTGGCATCGGATAAGGATGGCGACAATGTACGGTTTGGGTTTGTGGGTGGTGGCACATCTTCGGGACAGTTTGTTATTGAGGATATAACGGGTGTTATACGTTTGCACAATAAGGCAATAACTTTAGATCGTGATAAGTATGAATTGAATGTAACCGCTATGGATGATGGTTCGTGTTGTGTAAATGGTGACCAAACCATTCACACGTCAACTGCTGTCGTTGTGGTCTTCATCACTGATGTCAATGACAATAAGCCGGTATTTAAGGATTGTGGTACTTATTATCCAAAAGTTGAAGAGGGAGCACCCAATGGTAGTCCAGTGATAAAAGTTGTTGCCACTGATGAGGACAAAGGTGTTAATGGACAGGTGAGTTCTTTCAACTACAAATGGTTTCATTAAGAAAACAATAAACGTTTTAAATGTTGGTACTAAAGAGGAAACTCAATTTCGTAGTATTATTCATTTTGTTCTTTTCAAAGAAAAAAACAAGAACGTTTCTAAAAATGTATAAAATGTTAAAACAAAGTTTACTGAAAATAAAAACACTATTTATAGAAATGTCCTGAAGCTTTTGAAAGGCCCATAAAACAGTTTTCAAATTAAAATAAAAATTATAAAAACTTCCAAAACTTTATCGAATTAATGTAGAATAATGAGTTTGTGCTGATGTTTGTAACTACCAAAAAATATATGACCCAGATCCGCCTTCAATTACACCGATCGACTCAGAATCACTTTCTGGATCGATTTTCGCCCGTTTTTTATCTATACGTCCGTCCGTCTGTGTGTCTTTGAAAACCTTGTAATAAAATTACTGGTCGTACTTATGAATATAACATTGTGATGAAATTAAGTATAGTATATAAATTTTTATCGGCCATAGGATGAACAATAATGAAATTGGTGCATATTCAGACCAAGGCCCCTATGAGATCGATTTAAATTGCCGTAACATCCAAATTTTAAATGTAGATCTTGGTCAAACTTGGTTTGTTCGTGCTTATTACACCCGTTAATTAGGACATTTCTTAGTCATAACCCCCCACATTCTTCATGATAACGTATAATAAAAAAAGAATATTGTATTGATTTTCCTCTAATTTTGTTTTTGCAAAAAAATAAGTGACTACCAAATATGGTTAGGACCGATCCATTTTTCTACCTAGTCCCCATATATATACAGTCAGTCAATTAACCCATTTTAGCCTACTGGGTATTTAAATACCCATGAAAACGTTGACACTTAAAAAATTCTAGCGTTAACCACATGAAAGATATCGCAATTTTTTTTTTTTTTGTAGGAAAGGGGAAAGATGGGCCTACGAAAAAAAAAATACTACAGAAAATTATTGCTTGGTATAACTCAAGTTACATACCGGTTAATATCGGGTTTTTTTTTTTGTCTGAAAATTCTCTAAAAGAGTGCTGTAAATTATTGAGCAATCGAAAAAAAGAAAGTGTTGAACCTTTTCAGATGGTTTAAGGTTTCCTTTGTGCAATAAAAAAATCCTATAGTGATATGTCGAAACACGTTCCCGTGGCACCTGATTTTTTGAAAATGGGTATTAAAATACCCAACAGTCCATGGTGTATACTAAATATACAATTTCCTGATATATAAAACTATTTGTTTGAAAAGAAAAAATTACACATCTATACGGTAGTTTTATTGTTTTATTGAAATTTGACAATGCTTATAAAAAAAATGAGGTCATTGAGCCTTAGCAATCTTTTGTTTGTCTGGTTCAACATTGTTGTGGTAGTCGAGAAAACAAGGAGCCGGATGCAAGTTCGCTTGGCACTTCAAGCAACCATATTCAGTTTTCCCCCCACATTGCCGACAACGATGACGATTGTCTAGTTTGCCAATAAAATGGTCAATACGATCTGAGCGCATAGCCAGTTGTCCTCCGGATGTCGATAGTCTACCCGGATGATAATAGTTACTTGACTTGACCATTAGAGTTTCGCAAACCTCAACGCGGAATTCGAATTGAGACATCATTCGTTTCTTTTCATACTTGCGGCAAAAGCAGTGTAATTTCCACGCATTTACCATAGCTGCATCCAACGCGTTTGTAATTAACGGCCAATACCACTTCTTTCCTCAAATTCGGATACGATAATTATTCATCGCGTTATCAAAAAGGTCCACACCTCCCATGCGTTGATTGTATTGGTTTACCACATTGGGATGTTCAATTGTGACCATTTTTCGTTGCTTGCGGTCATAGCGCTTTGCGTTGGACATTGGTAAGTGGCTCATAAAATTTGAAAGTAAAGTTACGACCTGAAAACGAGGGAATAAATGAGAAATAAACGAATGAAATTACAAATTCTTATTGTAACTTACTGCATTATCATTCCAAAGCACTGCTATTACAGACTTGTTTTTGTCGAAGCAAAAGTCCGATGACCCGCGAGGTTTCTTTTTCATCTCTTTGATGTCTATCAGTGGGGCATGATTGGTCCGATTATCTCGAACAGTTCCCAGAGCGAAGATTCCATCGTTTGATAAACGAGTCATTAGTTTATGACTCGTAAAAAAGTTGTCAAAAGTGACAGTGTGCTTGGCGCGGTCCGCCAAATGTGACATAAGCGAAAGAATAACTCTTTCTCCAAGTCCGAAACCTGGGCTTTCATGTACCGATGCACCAGCGTAGGGAATAAATTGATACAAGTAACCTTCTGATGATGACAAACACCAATACTTGTAGCCAAAGCGAATCGGTTTTCCCTTGATGAACATCTTGCAGGAATGCCGGCCGTAGTAGGCAATCATTTGTTCGTCAATTGAAAGGTTGTGCGCAAATATGCCGAATTGATGGAATTTTTTATTCAATAGATCATTCAATGGTGCAACCTTTGCAAATTTGTTTTGTGTGTCCAATGCAGTGTTGTCACACACGTGGAAAAATTGTTTGATTTTTTTGAATCTGTCTCGAGAAATACAGTCTTTTATTAGCGCACATCCTAGCGATTCTTTATTCGACCAATACGAATTTGTTTGCGGCAAATTGTGGTAGCCAGTTATGTACAGCACCCCCAAAAAGATTTTCATTTCGCTCTTTGATGTAGAAAACGACGAACAATTATTGATCGTAGCGTATTCATTGGTGGATGTGACCAACAGTTCCAACACTTCGTCATCAATGAACATTTCCCAAAGTTGCATAGGATTCATGTCACCAATCTTATCATACAAGGCTTTGTATGAATTAGCTGTATCGTCGAATGGAGCTTTATCAAATTCATAATTTTGTTTTTTAGTCCATTTCGATTTTATTTCTTCATCAGTTCAAAGTCGCTTCTGGGTCTTCTTCGTTTTCGGCTGTGATTTACGACGGCAGCCATCAGAAATTGCGGGCATTACTACATCATCTCCCTCTTCTTCGTCGAACTCGGTTTCATTACCGTCTGATGGCATATTTTCGTTTCCATCATTGTAAATACATTGTAATTCGAACTGCCCGACAATCTCACGAGGTAGTCCCGGTTCATCGTCTAACAACTGGACGTTGTCGTCCAGTTCCTCAGTATCGCTTACAGAATCGACAACATCGGGTGGCGTTATAACAATATCAACGGAGTCTGCGTTTTGTCCAAAGTCATCTTCTCCATCAGACCAATTTTCGAGAATAGATTCCAGCTCGTTAGCAGTCAGAACTTTTTGTCGACGAATCATTTTGCATACAAAATTTTACAAACAAAATCTTACCAATTTACGAATTGTTATAAATTTCTCAGGTTTCTGTTTATTAAATTTTTTTGGTTTATTTCACTTTTTGGTTCATGCAACGCTCTTATTTTACGTGTGCACTACGCGATGACCACCACTTATATGAACATTTTTCTCTTATTTCTGTACGTACACACTTTCTCGCTTATTTCGGGGAAGAAAACTTTTCCTTGTTTTGCGAATAAAGCGGCACACACATGATTCGAACGAAATAGCGTGCTTATTCACCACACACGTGCTTATTCACCACACACACAGAATGAAAAAGAAATAGCGCGCGGTAGTTTCAAACAAATAAGTTCTAATGAAATTAGTTTACACTAAAGCCTGTCGGGTATTTAAATACCCATGCTATATCTCAGGTGCTAGGGGAGATATCAACAAAATTCTTTTTTCTTTCAACTACTACGATCCCCCTGGCAAACATACTCAAATTTAAAAAAAAATCGTACAAGCCAATCTAGGGTCAGTCGTTAATGGGTTAAGTTTGTATGCAAGCGAGTAGCTTATCCTTCTAACATCAAAAAATATATATTCACTGTACATCGATGAAAGAAAATCTAATTTTTTAAAAGAAAATATTGCAAATTTTATTTCGAAACAGAAAAAAAAAACAAAGAGAAACTTAATGTCTTCAAATAACAACTCAAGCGAAAACATCCTCAAAAATATGTCAAAACAGTATGTATGCAAATCTAAGTCAAGAAAATGTAATTAATTTTTGTATGGGTTAAACAGTCAATTATCCAATTTTCAATACTTAGTTGGAAAGAATTTATTTGTTATGACTGCTTTTTGACGGTTTTGTACCGATGACACCAGGTTAATGGTAGCGCTCGGTGGTATTTTCTCCCACTCTTCTAAGAAGGCCTTTTTCAAGTTTTCTTTGCCTCTTATGTCGTGTTTTCTGATTTGGTGCTCCAGGTGGACCCACAAATGGTCAATAGGATTAATATCGAGCGACTGGGGTGGGGATTTAAGTTGTTTTTTTACTTTATAGAGGAACCACTCTTTGACAATAAGCGATGTGTGCTTGGATCGTTGTCTTGCTGGAACACAAGTGTCTCGGCAATCTCAAGTTTAGCACCACATATATGTAAGTTATTTTTTTAAATATTCAAATAGACAAACCGATACCATCTATAAAAACAAGTTTACAAGAGTCTCTTTTCTCGGTTTATTGGGCTTACAAATGGCTTTTTGTAAATTTGACGGTTACGGTATCCAGCAGAAAGGAATACTTTGCGAATTGTTGCTGTAATACAAGCTTTTCCCACCTCATTTTCAATTTCCATCTGTAATTTTGGTACAGAAATTTTCGGATTTTTTTGGATATTACGCACGATTTTTTTGGATATTACGCACGATGTGGGTGTGAATGTGTTTGGCCAACCAGATCTTGGCTTGTTATTATTATTTCCTTGCCTTCTGTACCTTTCTATTGTTTTTGGACGGTTGCATGACTTTTTCCAACCAATTTGGCTATTTTTCTTTGAGTTTTGTGCTCCAGGTAGAGTTTAATTACCACTTCTCGGAGATCCGAAGACAATTCTTTGCCCCGTGGTGCTGTTTTTTGTATGTTTTTAATGTATTTTTTCCAAATAAACAACCAATACTTTTAAAAACACTGTAAATCCTAATCAAAATATAAAATAATTGTTCAGAAGTTCACTTTGTCACCTTAGGCCGGGGCCACGCAATGAGCATCAGAGTAGCGAGTTTGAGCGGCAAGTGGCTTATTACTGAGCGTCATTTCTGAGCGGTTAGTTGTCAAAATGCCATTGTCAATGTTATTATTTATTATTTATATCAAAAGTTTTTATAATAAAAGCAAAATATTTTATGATTTTATTTCAACCTTTTTAACTTTTTATCGATTGAAAAACAACACAATAGCGAATATCGTTTAAAAATTTTACTGAATATCAAAATCGACAACAAAATTGTTTTATTTTTTTAACGATTCGATTATCGTTAAAAAGAAGTTACTGAATCGCGCTACAGATTGACAAAACAAAGAAAAGCCATTTTTTTGCCATTATTCTTTGCCGCTCAGAAAACAAATAAAAATTAGAATAAGTTCTATTCCTGAGCGGCGCCGCTTAGACGCTTAAAATGCCGCTCACATGCCGCTCATTGTGTAGCCACTTCAGTAGTATTTCATATGGTTTAATTTTTTTCTGCTCATCGCTCTGCCGCTCGCCGCTTAGCCGCTCATTGCGTGGCCTCGGCCTTACACCCAAAGACCGGAATTAACTGTGCGTTTTGCATACAAACTTTATTGACTATATTTTTACATTAATCAGAAAAACAATTGATTGCAAATCTAACGGTGCTTTAAAAACTGGTTATTCTAACAGATGCTGGAAGCTAACATAATAAACAACCAAACAGAAAAATAAAGGTAATACAGGGTGTGCGAAAAATTTTGAATTGAATTTTGATTTTCAGTTTGCATACAAACTTTATTGACTGAATGTATATAGCATCCGTTATGATCTTTTTCATATCTGCAAAATTGTTTTATGCTTTATTTATATATTCAATTAGTTGGATCTAAGACGTTTTCTTAAAATAGTAGCTTTTCATAAACAGTACATTTTCTTAAAAAACTGCCTCTTCTTAAAAAATTATATATTCTTAAAAAATTAAATTTGTTTAAAAAATTAAATTTTCTTAAAAAATTAAATGTTTGTAGAAAAGTGTGGTTTCTTAAAAAGTATAAATTCTTAAAAAAGTAAATTTTCTTAAAAGGTGGTTTTTCTTTAAAAAGAACATTATCCTGAAGAAGTACCTTTTTTAAAAAAGTACCTTTTCTTAAAAAATACATTTCCTTCAAAAGTACCTTTTTTCAAAAGTACCTTTTATTCAAAAGAAAAAAGTACCATTTCTAAAAAAGTTAACTTCCTTAAAAAAGTGTCCTTCCTCTAAAAGTACCTTTTATTAACAAGTACATTTATTAAGCAGTACCTCTTTTTAAAAACCACTTTTTATTTAAAAGTACCTGTTATAAAAATGAGTACCTTTTTTAAAATAGTTAATTTTCTTTAAAAGTACCTTTTATTAAAAAGTACCTTTTATTAAAAAGTACGTTTTACTAAAAGAATATATTTTTTCTTATAAATTACCTTTTTAAAAAAGTACGTTTCTTTATAAGCAGTATCTTTTCTTAAAAAATACATATTCTTACAAAAGTACCTTTACTTAAAAAAGTTCGTTTTATTAAAAAGTACCTTTTATTAAAAAGTACTTTTTATTAAAAAGTACCTTTTATTAAAAAGTACCTTTTATTATAAAGTACCTTTTATTAAAAAGTACCTTTTATTAAAAAGTACCTTTTATTAAAAAGTACCTTTTATTAAAAAGCCCCTTTTATTAAAAGTACCTTTTATTAAAAAGTACCTTTTATTAAAAAGTACCTTTTATTAAAATGTATCTTTTATTAAAAAGTACCTTTTATTGAAAAGTACCTTTTTTATAAAAGTAAATTTTCTTTAAAAAAAAGTTCCCTTTCTTACAAAAGTACCTTTTCTTAAAAAAGTTTATTTTCTTTAAAAGTACCTTTTCTTAAAAAGTTACCATGCTTAAAAACTACCTTTTCTAAAAAAGACAATTTCTTTTTAATGCCTTTTCTTAAAAAAGTACCTTTTCATAAATAAGAATATTTTCTTAAAGAGATAGCTTTTCTGAAAAAAGTACACATACTTAATAAAGTGTCTTCTCTTAAAAAGTGCTTTTTCTTAATAAAATTCCTTTTCGTAAAGGTACATTACCTTTTCCTAAAAAGCAAGGACCATAAATAACAGCTATCCAGAGAAAATTTAAACTCAAAAACTCTCCATTTTATATTCGACGGAGACCTATACTGTCATATACCAATATATTCGTATTGAAGTGCTCTTTACTTTTTATAGTCTGGTTTTTTATTGAGTCTACCTGATATAAAATAAAATAAAACTTTTTTGAAGAGTTTTATTTTTTCCCTCTAAAATAAACTCATTTTGGTTATTTATAGTGTGTTTAGTAATTTAAATTTTACTTGTTTGATTTTACGAACAAAACTTTTTCCAAATTTTCTGAGGAAAGATTTTCGGTCGACACTAATTTAAGAACAGAGAATGCTCTTTCCATGCTTATCTGGGTTACAGGAATACACTGTACAGTTTTGACCAATTTATATATATACGGTTAATGTATTTTTTTTACCTCCCAGAACTCATACAGAAGATTATCAATCGATAAGGGCCTTGGAGAAAAACTATCGGAATTGTGACCCATATTCATGATTTTGACTTATTGCAACTTCTGTGGCAGTCACGTTACTTCCCTTACTATACAAAGCGATTTTGGTATATAAAACTAATTATGCTGCAGTTATTATTTTTTAGACTCAGAAGACCCAAAAACTGACAATTTAATAATACGAATCAAACAATACCAAATTAAAAACCAATGTTCAGAAAAAAAACACATAAAACATACAATGTTCTGTTCTAAAACAGCCAACACATATTTTTAATTTTATGTCAATTATGTGTGTTTCTAAATTTTGTACTTTGCCGAACACAATCATGAATGTGTTTCGTTTTAATACTTGATTGTGAACACGAACATGTTTCTATCACGTATTATTTTATTCGAACACACATAAACCACACACTTTCGAGCGTAGCTATATTCCAAGATCGTGTTCTGTTCGTGTTTTCAAAAAAAAAAAAAAACAGAACATGAATCATACACATGTTCGAGTGTAGCTTTATTTCGTGTTCCGGGACGTGTACTGTGGAAAACCAGAATATGAATAATAAACAGCTTCGAGTTCAGTGAATAACTATGAACTATTTTCGCTTTTTTATTGGTTTTTTATTTTTATTAGTTTTTTACTTTTATTACTATCTTTTTATTTTTTTTTTATACCTGCTAATGAATTATTTAAATTCTTTTAGATAAATTTGGTTGGAACAATTGTCGTCATTTTTAT
Source organism: Cordilura impudica (assembly GCA_963682025.1). Lineage (NCBI taxonomy): Eukaryota > Metazoa > Arthropoda > Insecta > Diptera > Scathophagidae > Cordilura > Cordilura impudica. Next base: position 94,367,144 of record OY821518.1, read on the forward strand.
CGGGGTGTAACGGATTTGTTGATCGCGAATGGATAATGTTTTAATTTTTAGCTGTACGCGTTCAGGAACACGAAAATAAAGTTACACTCGAACTTGTGTATTGTTTATGTTCTGTTTTTTTTAGAACACGAACAGAACACGAACTTAAAATATAGCTACACTCGAAACTGGGGGAAAATCGTCGCATTCGATATCGAGTAAAATCAATCGAGATTGCATATTTTGGTTCTTTTTTTAGAGAAGACGGACAATCAACAGATCTCGTTTCACTTATACTATTAAATATGGACCATAGCTCGTTATCTGTGACAGAGTAAAATTACTCCTAGTATTTTAATTTAGAGAATAAAAAAGATTACGTTCAAAAAACTTCGATAAGGAATGCGACGATCTAACCCCTGTGTGGTTTATGTGTGTTCGAATAAACAATACGTGATAGAAACATGTTCGTGCTCACAATCAAGCATTAAAACGAAACATATTCATAATTGTGTTCGTCAAAGTACAAAATTTAGAAACACACATAATTGATATGAAAATAAAAATATGTGTTTGTTGATCTGAGCTGTGTTTGTTATGTACGAGTATTTTATTCAGTGTGTGTTTTTTCTCATCTCTGCTAAAAGCCCAGATATTTTTTTATTTGGGTGTCAATTTTTATAAAATGAGTTTTATTTTCTGATGAAAAAAGAACTCCTCAAAAGAGTTTATTTTATGACTGCAAAATTAAACCCTCTTTTTAAGAGTTTCATCCGACATTTTATTTTTACGTTGAAAAATAACTGTTTTAGTAGTGTTTTTTTTTTTCTTCTAAACTCACAAAATAACTTTCATAAAAGAACTTTTTTGATATCTGTAACCGTTACGGTCCCTGCTAAAAAGGAAATTTTCTTAAAAAGCTCATTTTTTTAAAAGTACTTTTTCTTAAAAATAGCATATTTTCTTACAAAACACCTTTTCCTCTAAAGTAACTTTTTTTTAGAAAACCTCACATTAATTGCATTTTATTAAAAAAAAGATAGTGCCTTTGCTTTAAAAGTATATTTTTGAAAAAACTACATTTCATTAAAAAAAACATTAACCATTAACCTTCAACGAGAGACTAGGGCGGCTTACAACTAACTAATTATACCCCATACCACTATCTGGTTTGGGTATAATGACTTTGTGCTGCTGTTTGTAACAACCAAAAATATTTGACCTACACCCATCTATAATTATACCGATCGAATCAGAATCACCATCTGATTCGATATAACGATGTCCGTCCGTCCGTCCGTCTGTGTGTCCATGTAAAGCTTGTAATCAAACTGCAGGTCGCAAATATGAATAAATTTTGACGAAATTTGGTATTTTATCTTTTATCGGCCACGGGATGAACGCTATTGAAATTGGTGAGAATCGGTCCATGTTCACACCTAGCCCTCATACAAATGACCCCTATGACATCAACATATATTGCCATAAGATCCAAATTATGATACAAATCTTAGTCAAATTGGGTTTGTATGTATATATTACATCCATTAATCAGGAGTCCAAAAATGATCCCTATTGGACAACTCTTAGTCATAGGCCCCATATAGAGCTGCTTCCCGATCATCACTTAAATCTATCAAAAAACAAAAATATTGCACTGATTCTTCTCAAATTTTGTTTGTATATATTTTTGCAAAATACAAGAGACTTTACGAAACATAGTCAGGATCGGTCCATTTTTGGGCCCAGTCCCCATATAGATATAGCATCCGATATTAACTTTTTCATATCTGCAGCCGAAAAAATTAATAAAAATCCCACTCAAATTTGGTTTATGCTTATTTTCTATATCCAGTTAGTTGGGCCTGAGAGATAGGGTCTCTAAACGCATGGTATAGGGTATCCTATAGTCGGTCTAGACCGACTATAATTTTCTTACTTGTTTTATAATATGTATTACTTCATCGAATTTTGAATATTTTAGTTTTAAGTTTCCTCTTATGTTTCTTAAAAAGGTTAGTGTAAGTGAAACTACTTTTTACTATTTTAATTAACAGAAATTAAATGTATTTATTTAGTGAGAGAAAACCTTTTCACAGTTTAAAAGTCTATTTTTTCAAACAAAAGCGAACATTATTGTAATTAAATTTAGCTACAGGCATATTCTTTTGAAGTTGTAGTTTATTGCAGGAAGTAAAAGAAATTAAGTTGTAAAGAGTATATTATAAGAACATGTAGTTGAATATATCGGCAATTCCAAGAGAAATCGACCTAAAATTACTAATTATTTCTTTATATGTTTTTTATGTTTATTTATCATTTTCGTCATGCTGCTAGGGAGTGACTTCAGTAAATTCCACTCACTCAAATAAATTTTAATTTCCTTTCATTTAAACTGATTTTCTATGGCATTGAATATAGTCTGACGCACTAATGTGTCCCAAAAAGTCTATTTAACAATTTGCAAAGGACTACAAAAACAAACCATATTACTGTTAAATGCTTCGTTTGCATAAATTTGTACATAAAAATTCATAAATTAATTATAAAATCAATATTGTTATATAATTAAATGTATACATTCGTATAGTTCTACAGACGCATTGAAATAAATTTAATATTTAATTAAACATATTTTTGTATGTTAGTAACCTGCACAAAATGTTATATTTAAGTATATATGTATATATGTATTTACCGTGAATTACAGGAAAAATGGCTCACCTTCCGATAGATTTTTTTAAATGATAATTAATAAAGAAATGATAATTAATAATAAATAAAGAAAAATAAAATTCCCATTATCATCTTCTTAATAATTTTGCAAATGTTAGCCATTGTTGCTGTGTGTCACTGTAAACATATAAATACTACTTTAATAACACAGCTAAATAGTATTTATTTATTAAAATTATTTAAAATAACAGTTCACAATTTTTATTCCCAACCATTGTAGGTTAAATATTCGATTGTCCAGCAACCTAATCAAAAGGGTACCAAATTTACGGTTGACGAAGAAACTGGCGAAGTCTCCACTAATAAAGTATTTGATCGTGAGGGTGACGATGGTAAATTTGTATCTGTAACAGTGAAGGCCACCGATCAGGGTGAGCCCAGTTTGGAAGGTGTTTGTTCATTTACCGTGGAAATAACCGATGTTAATGACAATCCTCCCTTGTTCGATCGCCAGGTATAAAGTGATTTGTTAAATTGTTTTTGAAATTTAATAACTTTGTTTTTTTTTTATTTTTATTAGAAATATGTGGAAAATGTCAAACAAGATGCCAGCATTGGTACAAATATTTTACGTGTTTCGGCTTCGGATGAAGATGCTGATAATAATGGTGCTATTGTTTATAGTTTAAGTGCCCCCTTCAATCCAAATGATTTGGAATATTTTGATATACAAGCTGAATCTGGTTGGATTGTTTTGAAAAAGCCACTTGACGTAAGTTTTCGTTAGCTAAGCTATATGTACTTAAATGTTTTCTTTTTTTTAATTGATTTTTATTTTTTTTTTTTCTAAATTTTCTGCAAAATTTTTGAAAATTGCTTTTTATGGAAATTAAATTTAAATTATGAAAGTGTTAGTTATGAGTTTAATTTATTTTAGTTTAATTTTATGATATTTTATTTTTTTTTTACATATTAAGAAAAGCTTAAGAAAATACCTTTCACTTGATATAGTAAAACAATAAATACTTTAGAAAAAAAAAAAATTTAAACAAAATTACAAATTTCAGTTCAAAAATTTTGCAGTAAATATTTTTTATTTATATTGAACTAACATTATTTTCTGTTAAACTTACTAACAATCGGTTCTTTAAACTATGAATTATACTAGGATAGTTTTAACGCGTAAATAGGCAGCCCGAACACACTTAAACTCCTAACAGCAAAAATTATATTTATTATATATATTATTTTTCAAATTATGGAAAACTTAAAATCGTTAAGTTATCAACAATTTTGGCGGCTTTTTACCAAATTGCAAACAATTTTCTAAAACTTAAAATTATTATTTTGTTTAAACTGCACCATTTTCAGTTTCAATTTTAATTAGTAGAAATTTGAGATCTAAAAAAAACAATATATATTTTGTTCTATATAATTTGCCAAAATTTAAAAAAAAAAAAATCAATTTATTTTTCTAATGATTTAAACATAAAAACTAACAGTAAAGGTTTTAAAAGTTAGCAGTGCAAATTTTTGAAAAAATCATATGCTGTAATAGAATTTTAAAAACAATGTTTTATTTTTGTTGTCAATTACGAATTTTTTTCCTTCAAATTTTTTTACTTTAGTATAGTTTTATATTATAAAGAAAATCCTATAAAATCCAATTGGCTACAAATATTATTGATAGTATAAAAAGAAATATGGAATGATTCCTTAAAACCAACCATATTAATAATTGATTTTTTAACATTTTTTCCTTAATATAAAAAAAACAATAAACCATAATTCATTCAAAAAAGGTATTTTTAAAGGTATTTTTTTTTTTTTGGACAGGCCTTTTAAACACTTAAAGCAATATACATAATAAACTAACCTCACTTATTTATAATTTTTTTTTCTTAAATCTAACCTCACTTTTGTGACATTTTCATACAAATATAAATTAATATAAATTATTGATAAAATAATAATAAAATATACGATGTATTACGATTTTTGACGCATCGTCTTATTTTAGTTTCAACTTGTTTAAATGATGGCATTTCATTTTAAATATTTTCTTTTTTATAAATTTGTTTTATTTCTATCCAAAAACCTTTTAACTCCTGAAAGTTTTTAATTTAGCTTAGGATTTTTTGTTACTCAAAAAGACTATAACATTTTTGAAAGTCTTAATTATGAAACTGTTGAATTTTTTTTGTTGCTATTTAACGCATGCATACAATAAATATATTTATATCAAATCTAGGTTTGTTTAAAATCTTATGTTCTATGCACCTTTTATTGAAATTTATTTTCAAATTATTTATGTTTTTAATAATTTTGTTCTTATTTTCATATATTGTAAAAAAACAAACAAACTTCAAAATCTTAATCAATCAATCAATCAATTCAATTGAATACGAAAGGGTTGTTATCCTGTAAGTAAAAATTTCTGAGGATTTTTAGAAAAATTCATAAATGTTTAACATTTTACCTAAAAAAAATATAATCAATGTTGTATGCAGTATTATTAATTCAAATCATTGTTGTTTATAATCCTCATCAAAAAAATCTGCTTAATTTTCTTTAATGAGAAAATATCAAGCTATCAATTTAGTTACAAAAAAAAAAAATTATAAAAGTTAGTTAAACGTTTTACGGTACAATTTAATTTAAAATAAAAATTATTATATTCGAATATTTAAAAAAAAATTACTCAGTTATTCGAATAATTCATAAAATAATACATCGAAAAATTTTTAAAAGAAAATTGTATTAAAATATTATTGGAATAATTAAAAAAATTAACTCAGTTGTTTTAATGATGCTTAAAATATTATACGTGAGCGTTAAAGTGGTTCCACTCTTTCAAACAATTTGTCCAATTGGGATGGAATTTCAAGGGCGCTTTAGTTTTAAGCCTTTGTTTTGTTTGACATTTGTTTGAATTTCAGTAAAGCCTACTAGTTTTGCTCACTCGTTTTGGCAATTAAATAAATTAAGGTAAAAATAATGCCCGAATTTGCGGGTTCACATTTTCTTTTAAATTTGAAGAAACAACCCCCATTTTGTTCGTGAAATATTTGTTGGTCCTTCGAACCGGATATGAACCATTGACCTATGGAGCAAAGGAAAAATAGCAGCTAAAAAAAAGGTATAAAAAAATGTACTCGGTTATTCGAATAATTTGTAAACTAAAATCTCAACGATTAAGTACAGAAAAATTAAAATAAAAATGTGAACAGTTAGCCGTTAAAAGGTTGAATTATTTATATATTTTATATTTTAAAAATGAAATCTTTTATGGTACTCGGTTATTCGGTTATGCGAATAATTTATATAAACTAATTAATTTATTACAAACAAATCACACTAAAAATTTTTCGCATCTTTGAAAAATTTTACTCAATTATTCGTAAAACTGGTAAAGTAAAATTTAAACGATTAAGTGAACAAAATATAAAGATAATAAGTATATAATAATGTAAACCGTGAATTAATAGCTTCAGGATTCAATTAATTAATAGAGTAAAAAAACAGGAATATTTGAAGAATTGAGTACTGTTATTTTTATATATTTAATAATAATTTAGCTATATATTTTATTATATCTTTTAAATCAAAAAATACTATTAATTTAACATAGATTTAATTTTTGCATAAAATAACTTATTCGAATAATTACAAAAATTTTGTGTTATTTCAATAATTATAAATTTATTCAGAAATTTGTTTTTAATCGGTTACTTGAACAATTGTTAATATACTTATGGGGGATTTCATGTCAAGTGCACCAACTTTTGAAACCGATGTCCTCCGATCGGGATGAAATTTGCACCAAGGTTAGTCCTATTGGATAGTAGTTTAGATACAATTTTTCAACAAGATCGGTCTACATCTCTCTGAGTTAGAGGGGATCAAAATTTGACATTTTGCCAAACAGGTGTTTCTTCTCATCCATGTAACTTATTACCTATTGTTCTTAGAAAATTTTCTCCTAAAGAGTTTAGATAGCTATTTATTCAATATTTCGGAAAAAAATACTTAAAAAAAAAAAAATTTGTAGACTTTTTTTTTGCTAAATTAAAGCATTTTTTTGCCTTTTTTTTCAAAAAGGGCATTTTTTTCATAAGAAAGCTTAGGATTTTTCCTTTAAGATCTTTTTGGTCGCTTAGTGGGATGGGAGTGGGATATCTATCAAAATAAATGTTTTGTAACTCAAGACAACGGCTTTTCAATTTTTCACAAATGCACTGTTTTGAATTTTTTCCTATTTGTGTCTAAAACCTTACAAATAAAACTTATACTGAGAAACTAGACAAACTAAACTTTACGAAGGTATATGTATAACATGCCTAACTAAAATTTTATACCCTCGATACTGTAATACCCAGAATATGTTAACCTCAGGAAAAACATCGCTTTTTTTCTATAGAAATGTTGAAAAATTATTATTTTTCATTTATTTTTAATAATAATTAAATTAATGTATAATAATAATAATATTAAAAATAAAAAGATAAATAACTTATTAAAATTTAATCTTAATTGCATTAGATCCATTTATATCATAACTATTTTTATACTTAATTTATTGGAAAGAAATCGCATTGAATAGAGGCAGAAAACTTTTTCAACTTGAGTCTTCCACCGACAAGCGGTATAAAAGCATGGTATTCAGCGGTGCCATCGATTGTTACCGGAGCATCGAATCTGCTCTTCAGTGTTTTCAATGTTTCCTGTGATCCTCTTTGCTACTAAAAACTATTTTAGTTTCTTTACAATAACTTTTTGCCTAATGGAATAAAGCAGTCGCATCTAAGATGCGATCTTGATGAGACCACTGGAGGCTATACTTCACTGCATTTCTTTTAAGGTTTGCTCCAATACTATCACATGCTACTTTACCATGAGCAGTAGGATGAAGATGCCACTCAGCTGGCATTCCAAAATCTTTTTCATGGGCCATAAGATTTGCCAAGCTACTTTTGTTTTTAAAATGTTGACGAGCTCCGTCCGAAACGTAGTATACCTTCTTTACTGTAAATTTAGATTTTAGAAATTTTAGTATTCTCTTCTGTTACTAATAAACTGCAACGCTATCATGTTTTAAATCGTCGGATATGATTGCCATACTTTTGTGCCAGTTTTTCATCCTTCATGTTGTAAATAACTACTGTGAATATAGTTGCTTGGTCGTAATTGAAGTGGAATGCTTGTATGGCATCCTGAAGAACATATTTATAGTTTTCTGCGAAATCATATGAAATAACGAATTCACCAGACTTCAAATGTATCTTCAAATCCTTGACGAATGACCATTGCTCTTTGACTAAAAAGTCATGGTTTCTCAAGTTTAGCTATCCTGTACACATTTCTTCCACAAAATCATCCATATTTAAAATTATTGTTTTCAATGTGCATCTGTCACTCTGAATCCAAGAATCAAATTTGACCTCCTCTATATATTCTCGATCTAAAGAGTTGATTAAATTTTCTTTGATGAATGTGGTTTTCGGGCAATTGGTACATTCACCTAAGTGGCAAGAAGTTGTTTCATTAGGACACATAGTCAATTTAAGGCAATCGTGGTAATCGTGTAAATCTTCTGCCGAATCATCTATTAAATACTTTAAGTAGATTTCGTTCAACATCAGTTTAAGATTTTCATGGTAAATGCAAACGCATACTGTATGAGTTCCGCTGCTTTCTGCCAAAACGCAATGTTTTGGCCTCATTTGGGTTAATTTCGTGAAGCCAATTCTAACATCCTCGTGTTCAGATTGAAATGTGCAAATAACTATATCAGGTTACAGATAACCATTCTCTTCTGTTATGTTATGAAGGTATGTTACATACCTTCGGAAAGGTTAATTTGTCTAGTTTCTCACAAATAGGAAAAAATTCAAAATAGTGCATTTGTGAAAAATTGAAAAACCGTTGTCTTGAGTTACAAAACATTTATTTTGATAGATATCCCACTCCCATCCCACTAAGCAACCAAAAAGCTCTTAAAGGAAAAATCCTAAGATTTCTTATGAAAAAAAAAAAAAAAAAATGCCCTTTTTGAAAAAAAAAGGCAAAAAATGCTTTAATTTAGCAAAAAAAAAGTCTACAATTTTTTTTTTTTTTAAGTATTTTTTTTCCGAAATATTGAATAAATAGCTATCTAAACTTTTTAGGAGAAAATTTTCTAAGAACAATAGGTAATAAGTTACATGGATGAGAAGAAACACCTGTTTGGCCAAAATGTCAAATTTTTGATCCCCTCTAACTCAGAGAGATCTGGAACGATCTTATTGAAAAATTGTGTCTAAACTACTATGCAATATGACTAACCTTGATGCAAATTTCATCCTGATCGGAAGACATCGGTTTCAAAATTTGGTGCACTTGACATGAAATCCCCCTTATATAGCGGATTATATAAATCTGGAAGTAGATACTAACTGGACTAAAACTGAATAATTCCTTTAGCTATAGAAATCATTATGCAATTTATTGTTATTATAATTTTAATTTTTTAAAGTTAAAAGCTTAATATTTAATACATATTGAAAAAAAAATATATTCGTATAATTAAAAAAGAGTTACCAGTTTTTAATTTTCTGTTCCTTTCTCCTTTTTAAAGGAATTCAAAGTTTAAGGATATATAAATTTAAATTTATTTAAATATTTCTATAGATCACTTTGTGCCAAATGAAAGAGAACAATTGCTGGAATTTTATTTACAATTTTCATCCTCTCATATCCTTGACAATTTTCGATATATTTTTCTCAAAAAAATATATCTTGAAAACTTATGCATACTCTACCACATACTTACTCTGTGTTTCTCTAGCTTTATTCATTAAGCCTTAACAAAAAATCATATTAGCCTAATACTAAAAAAATTCTTAAACAGTACTTGTTGGACTTTAACAAGACCATATACGTATGAAACTAGAGATCCTATATAGAAAAACTGTGTACTCAGTTTTCATTTTTTATCTTTTCTCCTTTTTAAGTGACGCACAAATTTTATTGACATAAAAATTTATAAAATTAATTCAAATATTTCCATACATATGGCATTATGGGCATTAAATTAAATAAGATGATCTGTGGACATAAAAACTATTTTCATATCGATTTATCGGGATGAAAACTTTTAAAGACGTACTTTAAAATGTAAGTCCTTTCTTATTCTTGTGAACGTCTGACAAACTTCGGATCAGGAGTCTAATCGTCGAATTCGTTATCGAAATTCTTCGATCAAAATTATTTTTTTATTTTTCAAAATAAAATACTAAAAATAATTTTAAGCTGTCACACTTAATGAGTTATGGCCTCTAGTTAAGTGTAAACGTGAAACGAGGTCTGACGTTTGTTCATCTTCTTAAAATAATAAAGCAAAATATGGAATTTCAATTGATTTTGCTAGATATCGAATGCGGCGATTAGCCTACACGTTTAGAACAATCGACAGAACAATGAAGAAATACTTTATTAAACTCTTTCTTTTAACTCATACTCTCTGTCTGTCTGTCGCGGGGCAACCCCATTCGCTCCTATCCAATTGATCTGAAACTTGGCCCATAGTCTTGTTGTGACTACAGATTAATTTTGAGGTATTCACGCACAGTCACGCATAGTTACGTACAGTCACAGAGTTATCTAAAAGTCATTTCCCCTCATCCAATCGATCTGAAACTTTGTCCATACACTTGCTGTGAAAAAAAGATTAACTTTGACATAGTCGCACACAGTCAAGTAGTGACAATCTAAAACTTAGTCCATAGACTTTTTGTGACCAAAGATTAATTATTAAAATGATATTCACGATTAAATTAATTTTAAAAAAAAGGTGAATATCACCAATTTGATTATTTTATATTTAATAGCAATAAAACCATCAAACAAAGAAATAATGTAAGAATGTACTGACGATATACGACTTAAAAATTTTATGCATAAGGAAAAAGTTTTAATAAAAACTTTGTTTTTATGGGTTAGATTATTTTTACTTAAATTAAAAACAGAAAAGAACAATCCCCATTATATATTGTTATTAATTATATTTTTTTACTCTATTTTTTTCTAACCTTCTCCCAGAGAATATCTGTATTCCAAATATTTGCACAACGTCAAGTTTTTGAGAAAATGAGGTGAAATATCACAAAAAGATTGTTGCTGTTATTTTTTTTTTTTTAATTTGTAGTTATTTTTCAACATAATCTGACGAGATGCAAAAATTAAAGTAATTTAAGTTATTTTTTTAGAAAAATTATTATTTTTATTCTGAAAACATGATATCAATTTTTTATGAGATTTAATGAGTTTTAACTTCTTTTTGTTACATTACTTATTCTTTTCTGTTTTCAATTACACTAGTATAGCCCAGCACTCGAAATTCGAGTGAAAATTCTAGAAAATATTATTCTTCATTCAATTTAAAAATTTATGTATATGTAAATGAGCCTAAAGGTATGTTAATCAATTTTGGCAATTCACAATTCAACACAGGGCGTGTCATATACAATTTTAATCATTCTCATTAACAGGGTGTAACGAATTATTAGAAATATTTTATTTTATTTTATATAATTTATTTTTAAGACAGATTTAACATAAATTTTATCATTCTCAGCTTCTCCTCCATATGAGCTATAATTATGCTAATTTTCACACTCATCCGTGCTCGCATATTGCTTAAAAAGGGCACTACAAATTTACCTTCACGTATTAATATATAGATTTAAGATAAAATATTTTTTCATTGTTCAGTCGACTGTTCTAAACCTGATCTGAAATTTGTTAAAAGTTCACAAGAATATAAAAGGATTTACATCTTGAAGTTATTTCCACTGGTCCTCTTTATGACATGTGAAGGGAAACATTAAATTTTAGTTCTATAAATTTTTATATCCCTAAAATTTTGAAGTTCTTTAAAAAGGAGAAAAGATAACAAAAATGTAAAACTGAGCACACAGTTGAATGCTTAAGTGTTTATTCTTATTCTTCAAGATCTTTTTTAAGATATCTCCTAAAGTTTAAATTATTCGATTATTCAATTTTTATAGTGGGATATTTTACTTCATTTTCATTTATTAATGCGAATATTTATTCTGAGAACTATCTCGATCTAAATATAGAAGTAGCCGTAACGAATACCCATTTATTTGATTGTTATATCCATTTATTCGAATAAATTACTTTTGAAGGTTTTAATATATCTTTTCTATTTAAATTTAAGCGATAATAAAGACGAATTTTACAGTTACTGTAACATTTCAGTTTGTTGCACAAACACGGAATATTTTGATCGATTACTTAAAAAAACATTTTCATTATTTTTTCTAAGCTGATAATATGTAAATTATATCTATTACTGTTCTCAAAACAAGATAAATATGGAAAAATATTATCAACCCAATTATTCGCCAATTTTATTTGGTTTTACAACATATAATTTAAAATTTTATAAACTTTAAATAATCATTTGAAAAATTTCAAAGCGGAAAGCTGTAACAATTATTGGCAATTTTTTTTATAAAAAAAAATATTTGTATACTTTATTCGTCTACTCTAGAGTTTCGTTTCAAAATAATTGTTTTAACAAAATATATTACATCCTTCAATGTAAGACATAGAAACTGAAAAACTAAAATTATTATTATATAAATTTTACTCGTTCGGGTCAAAATAACAGGTTTAATAATATATTATTTTATAAACCTTCAAGACCTTAATAACAAATGAAAGCTAAACTAATTACGAGACTATTTTTATTATTTTAAAATGTTTTACTCGTTTATTGAACTATTTCAGTTAATTAATCATTTTTTCAAAATTTCTTTAGACTGAGTAGGTTGCTAGAATAAAGGTGCGTTCAGACTACGCAAATATTTGACCAAATAAACGTAACCCCTAATTTTATGAAAGTTTTATTCAATCTTACATGATATATAAAAGATAAAATTAAGTTATGTTTTATTATATTAGTAATATTTAATATATTTAACTATATTCTATATCATATATTGTATAACTTAATGAAAATTATACTAGGAAAATTATACATTATTTAGTGGTTACGCTTATTTGGTCAAATATTTGCGTAGCCTGAACGCACCTTTAGAGTTCTTTTTTTTATAGATAAATTCAAGTAATTAGTTTTTTGAACAAAAGAAAAATGTGGTTATTTTATCATGAAATTTTGTGCTAAAAACAAAAAAAAAGAAAATTATAAAATATTTTCAATGTATTCAATTATTCTATAGTTAGATAAAAATTACTTTTCCAATTGTTTTGCCTCATTAAATAGTAATTTTCAATATAAAACCAATAGAGATTGGTTGATTATTTGATTAATTCAATCGGTTATTGAATTTATACCCAATGAAATACAGTAAAAGCCCTGTTATCCGAAATACTTGTGGATGAGCGCATTCCGGATAATCGAAAATTCTGGATAATTGAACGTTTCATTAAAACTAGAAATTTTATAAGAACTTGGCTTGATTTTATTATTTTAAAGATTTCCGTTTACTTGTTTTCAAATTATGTACCAGAAAACTATTTTCTCTAAATATGAGTTTATTGAAATTTATTTGCTGTGCATCCCCGAATAATATAAAAAAATTTCTCTTGTGAACGCAAAAAAAGCAAAAAAGGATTACTCGGTTACTCGGGATTTTACTGTATACTAAAAAAATGGTTCTTTGATAAATTTAAAGTAAATTTTCAAAATAATTAACTAATTTTTTGTTTTAGTTTTTCAGGTATAGTTTATATTCAATTAGTATTCAAGCCTGAATTAGGTAACCGGTTAGCATTTTTTTATATTACGGCAATTTCGAACAATTTTTAATTTCAAAATTTAACTGGTTTCCTTAAATAGATGTAAAAAATTAAATTTTAATTCTGACATTTTAAAGCACTTTATTTATAATGAAGACCTGAAAAATATTATAATGTTTAATTTTCTCTTTCCAAATAAACTAAATATAAAAATTTTAAATTTATAAATCATAAAAAATATTGTACCGTAAAACCGTTTAAAAAAATAACTTTGCTTAGGATTCAACGAAAGACTTTAAAAAATTGTATAAATGTTTATCCAAAATTTTAAACCTTAAAATCCTTCTCCCTTTAAAATAAGCTGTATTAATATTTAAAAACAAAAATTATCATTTCAATATTAATTTCATTCTTTTTTAACATTTCTTTTCATTAACAAAAAAAATATATATATACTATATTAAAACGTTTATGATAATAATAAACACATACAAAAAACATAACGTAAACAATAACGTCACTTTATCCATGCCATCAACCACAATAAAAACTAAAATAACGTGTGTAACGTAACACTGAATGTATTATCCGATACACAAACCATATAAAATGCCGAATCCAATAACTTAATGTTAAAATGTACTTGCAAAAATTATCCCACTGTTATTTAATATTGTGGTTGCTAACTAATACTGTTATAAATTATATATATGAAATTATAAAAAAAATCAAAAATCACAAATTTATACAAATCATCAACAGCGTGACCGTTATCGTTTACGTGTTCGGGCCTCTGATAGAGGCGATCCACCATCATACGCCGATGTTGATGTTGAATTAGATGTCGTCGATCGTAATAATAAACCCCCGATATGGGATAAGAGTGTTTACGGGCCAATATATATACGTGAAAATGTCACTGTGGGTACGGTTGTAACATCGGTTAAGGCAAGGTTTGTATTTCCAGCTCACTCTACAATGCCATTACTAATACAAACAGAAACTAAAACTTTAATAGAATTTTGCTACAAAAAAAATAAACTACCTACATGCTCTTTTTTTCTTTTCTTACAATAACATTTTACTAATTTTCTTTCAAATATAACATTATGTTAAGCTTTCAATAACCAAGCGGGATACCATTATTTTTGTACAAATATCCCGTTATATGTATTTTGTCATACCCTTTTCATTAACACCAACCCTATAAAAGAAAAAACAAACGCTGGTATTTTTAACATTGGCTAACAAAATGATACGATTTTTTCAATATTTGCAACACCAACCAACCTACCATATGGGGAAATAATGTGTTTTTGTTTTAGATAAACATACGTATGTCCAAAAAATTGGGTTATTTTTTAAAATTAATGTCCTTAGCATGTTTGGTGTTTCACTTTCCTACTGTGGCTTGGGATTGGTGTCTAAGCTAAATCAACAAAATTTATATGACATTTTTTTCGCGTAGTTTTAAGCAACCTCTTAAGGGGATATTTTTCTTTACTCATCAGGATATATTTTTGAGAACAGTTTTCTTTTGAAAACTGTTTTACTTTTTTGTGTACAATGCAAAATACTGTATTTTTGACTTTTGCATTTGTCGCTCCCATCATCTTGTATTTATCTGTACTCTATGTTGTATCCCTCTTAAAAAAAAAACAAAAGTAAATATTATCCACATGCATAGAACACTATATTTGATTTCAAATTGGCTGTGGTTTCCCATCTTCTTTTAGAACATCGACATAATTTATATCACAATATCATTAAATAACGAATGTTCAAAAAATTTTAAATTGGTTAAAGGTAAATCCTATTGGAACTTGGTAAATGAAAAGGGAAAATATGCAGTCATAGCAAGAAATTAGAATTTATATAATTATAATTAATTTTTGAAAAATGTATAAAGTTTGAGGTGTATTAGAAAAAATTCGATTTTTATATTTGTATGAAAAAAATTTTTGTTAGAAAAGTTTTTTGTATGAAAGAAATTTTTGTCAAAATTCGCACAATTCGAATTAATTTATAAAATGTTAATGAACTACTTTTTGTAAATTAAAAAAAAAAATCATACAAATTTCAATACTTTTGAATAAATCAACATTAGTTTATATTTTTTTCATTATATTTCTGATTATATTTTCATATTTCAATTTATCATCCTAACTATCATACGGATATTTAACTTAATTCAAACGATTTTTTTTTTTGCGAAATATTTTAATGTTTAAATATTAGCAAACAATAAGAACATTACATTTCTAGAATATGAAAAAATATATTAAATTTTAAAGTTCGAATATTTTGCGGATGTTTCTTATGGGCAAAGTACTTAAAAAAATTAATATTTTCTCAAATCTCGAATATTTTATAATAATGCGAGTGCCAATATTTCCCAAAACTTTCTTTTCAAAAATTAACCTCTAAATACATATGTATATTTTACAAAATGTTTTGTAACATAATTCTAATGTGTTAGTTTTGCGGGTTAAGCAAATTGGTTGCAAAAGCCAACTTTCCAACTATTAAATAACACTTCATTTTAAATATTAAATTGTATATCTAACGTCGACATTCTTTGTAGGAATATTTGAAAAATTGATTGATTATGGTACATATTGCCATTGTGATGCGGATACTTTGCGGATATTAACCATTTTTTTTTTTCTGAGAAAGTTATTATCTGCCCATAATTAAAATCAAAAATAAATTCGGTAGCTATTTCGACAATAATTCCAATTCACACAAATAATCATATTGATGCTGGTTTTTGAGTTTCAGTTAAGATTATTTATGAAAAATTATGCAGATATGCTATCTGGAGATGTCTAAAATTATAAATATAACCGAAATGATATTTAAAAGTATTGATTTTTTTTTTTTATCAAAAATCAAATTTTCTCGTAGAACGTTTGACACGATTTCAAACACTAATATCCGCCAAACCCTTAAGATGTTTATTTAATTTTTGAACTGAGTTTCTCAGACCGTCACTATATTTTCTTTCGTTTTAGAGTAATATATCTGGTTACAAAAATTTCACAGTTATGCGGATATTTAGCGGATATTTTCGAGAATAATTCCAGTGCACGCAAATAATCATAGTAATGCTAGTTTTTTAAGTTTCAGTAAAGGTTTGCTATGAAAAATGGATATGCTATGGAAAACGGATATGCTATGCGGATGTGCAAAAATTTCAAATATTTTCAAAAAGTCGTTTTTAAATAATTTTTTTCAAAAAGTTATTTATTTAGAGAGAATCAAGCGTTTGACACAATACTAAAAACTAATAGCTGCCAAAAATATTAGATATTAATATAATTTTTTAATTAAATTTCTCTGTCATTCAATACATTTTCTTTTCTTTAAAAAGTATATGTTACGTAATAAAACTTAAATATATAGCTTGGCGTATATTTTGATGATTTTTTCCAGAACTCTTACTGTGTGTGCAGAGAGTAATTGAAATATTAGTTTTAAAATTTTTTGTAAAGATTTAGTATGATAAATTATGCGAATATGCTAGGCGGATGTGCTTAAAGATGGAAATATAGCAAATACGTCATTAACAAATAATTTTATTTTTCCAAAAATTAGTTTAGGGAATTAATTCATTCCTAGAAACTTTTTAAAAAATTTCAAACAATAATGTCCACAAAGAACTTCATATTTAAAAACTAATTTTTTAAAACTTCGCACTGAGCTCCGCATTATATAACTTCCAGGTTTAATGTTAAAAAAAAAATAATGTCAAAAAATTTATAAAACTGCATATTTTCCCAAATCTATTTTATAAAAAATTATATCATTAAAAAAATAAAAATTATTTGTGAAATATTATTCTATAATAAACAAATGGTGTTGGGTTTCTACGAATCTCAAATTTATAAGAAACAAGTTTTTTTTTCTTTAATTTTAAGTTGAAAATACAAACTGCTACACTTTTGATCATAAATGCTAGGATTATTTAATAAAAATAAAAACAGGTACTGGCTATTTATATAAATCATTAAAAAATGTTAAAAAACAATTTACAAAAACCTAAATACATAGTAAAGTTTATGTATATGAATGTAATGCTTAAAAAAATTATATAAAAAATTGCACTAAATCCTAATTATTTATTTTTTTTTTAGTTATTTAAAAAAAATTAATATAATTTCCTTATATAAGATTTTTGGTTATACATTTTAAGTATAAAACAAGGCTAGGATCGAGACTTTTTTAAAATGTATTTAAATGTAGGTAAAAATTTATATAATTTGCACTGCCTTTAAATCAACAAAACTAATATTTTATTTTTTTATATAAAATTAATAATTTTATTTAATTATTTTTAATAGGTGTTGGTTTCTTATTACTTTTAATTTATATATAATATTTGTTTTTTTATAAAAAAAAACTTATAAACCCTTTAAAAATGTTCTATAATTTTTGTATTTTGCAATTTTTTAATTTCATCTAAACTATAAACAACAACAAAATAAAAACCAAAAAAAAAAACTTATATAAATCATCATGGTTATTGTCAACAAACTCGAATTTTTGAATGTTACAAAACCGTTTTAATAACATCATCCAAAACAATCAATATATAAATGATCTTAATCAATGTGTAAAAAAAAATAGCGTGAAACCTATAAATTAGAAGCCATGGCACAAGACAAAGGTTATCCACCTTTATCACGTACCGTAGAGGTTCAAATCGATGTGGTAGATCGTGCCAATAACCCACCTGTCTGGGATCATACTATTTATGGTCCAATTTATGTCAAGGAAAATATGCCAGTAGGTGGCAAAGTCGTCTCGATCAAAGCCAGGTCTGTTGAATATTAAAACAAGCAAAAACCCATAGAAAAATAAAACAATATTTTTTTGATACAACAGTTTTTTTAAGTGAATTCTATATTTTTTTTTATTATATTAACTTTTAATTTACAATTTTAAATGTTTTTCGTTTATATGTGTTATTAAAAGTATTTATTAAATGTTATTTGCACAATATGCACCGTAAAATATTTTCCTTAAAAAATATGCTCAATTTTAGTTTTTATATAATAATAAAAAGAAAGAAATAAATAAAATGTTTCTTCACTAAAGATATAACGAAGAAGAATGTTTTTTGAAGCAAAATTTTTCTTTTAATTAAAAAAAAGTAAAGAAAATTTTGGAAAAAAAAAAATTAAATAATCGTTTTTCACAAACTTTTAAAATTTAAGAAGATAAACATCTATTTAAATTCCATAAGTTTTTTTTTTATTCTTATATTGAATATCGAATATTGAAAAAAATAATTTATTAACTATTTTAATAATTTCTGGCGTATACGTTTATTAATTATTAAAATAATTTTTACGAATTTATTAAAAGAATGAACTGATTAAATCTTACAAAATATAGGAAAACCGAAATATGCAAATTATATCAAAATTATTTTAAGAATTAAAAAAAAAAAAAAAAATAAGTAACCACCGAAAATAATGTTTCAGTTATAGATTTTAAAAATAAAAATAATCTTAAAATATATATACAGGCTCATTTTGTAAACAAAAAAAAAAAAAAACATTGACACATTTTTTTGAAAAATTGACCTATATTCTCCATGATAGGTTATACAGCTGTTTCAAGCCGAGTCACCAACCCTCATCAGTAACCAAAAGAAGTAGATTGTTTGTATTGTAAAATGTCATATTCGTATGCATTTGCTGAAAACAACCAAATGAGAATTCAAGTAAAGAGTTATACTATTTAAGCCTCTTCCAAGATAACAAACTAAAATATATAACAACTTCGGAACAAATATGTTTGTATATGAGTACACATTGCGTACTACAATAAACGTTTTTGGTTTTGTCTTGAAAAAAAAACTTAAAAAAAACAACGGCGTGCCCCCCGTATTTTTATTTTATTATTTTTTATAAAAAAACTATTTTCGATCTTTATCATTTTTAATGATTGAGTTAAAAATTAATCAGACTCAAGATCACATCTTTTTACTTTAAATAAAGCAAAAAAAAAAGTAAAAACATGTGATCTTGAGCCTGATTAATTTCTAACTCAATCATTAAAAATGATAAAAATCGAAAATAAGACTTTATTATTATTATAAAAAATAATAAAACACATATATATATTTAAATTAATTTTGAAACTTATCTACACTAATCTATACTAATATAATAAGGAGGTAATGTGTGTTTGTTTGTAGGATATAATCTCCGTAACTACTCATCTGATTTTAAAAATATTGGCTCCGTTATTTACAAATGTCCTTAAGGATGGGCATAGGGCGTGGCACCACGCATATAAAGTGACTTTTTAATGTCATATATATTGAGTACTATGATAGAGAGAGAGCTTTGCAAATTGGTGTGGTGTCGCCTATTATTTATGTTAGAAGCCATGCCAAAAATGGGTGCGATCGGATAAGTGGGCATAGCACCACCCATACAAACTAATTATTAAATGTCATATATCTCGAGTACTATCACAGAAACAGCTCTGAAAATCTGTCTGAGGTCATCTTTTATGAGTAGTCGGACAAAAAAATGGGCAGTATCGAACCAATGAGCGTGGCAGCTCCCATACAAAGTAAATATAAAATGTCATATATCTGGAGTACTGTACGGGAGAGCTTCGATATTTTGCACGAGTCCATAAGTTATTAATGTGAGAAGTCTGATAAGAATTATGGGTTAGTGGGCGTGGCACCTCCTATACAAAAAATATGAAGTACTACGAAAGCGACAATCTGAAAACTTTATTATCAATGTGAGTAGTCGTTGAAAATATAGGCACAACCGCCAAATTCAAAAACCGCCAAATCAAAAATCGCCAAAAGTGAAAATCGCGAAAAATAAAAATCCCTAAGACAAATATCTTCAAAATCAAAAATCGCCAAAATCAAAAATCGCTCAAATCAAAAATTGCCAAATGATATTCTAAGTTCAAGGCCAATAGTTTAGTGTTGCCAAATTGCATTAGGAAAATCGATATTCTTTTCATGGGCCGCTACAGGTTGGCGCAGAATGAGCTATATGGTTAAATGGTTTATAACTTTTTTATTTATGCGATTATTATAATAATTTTTTTTTAATACAATATATTATTGGGGATTTTTTTTTCAATTAGCTCTTAAAAATTATATCTTTTAAGTGATGTCCATTTCCTGCTTCGCACATACGTGTTCTTTTTAACATATTTTCCATAACTTTTCACAGACTTTCGGGTGTAATGGCCATGATTTCATTTCGAATATGGGTTTTTAGTTGGGGAATGGTTCTTGGCTTGTTAACATACTCTTTTTCTTTCAAATATCCCCAAAGAAAACTTTCAGGAGCTGTTAAATCCGGTGAACGTGGAGGCCAGTTAAAATCGCTTGTGCGTGGAATAATGGAATGCAATAATGGTATAGTCAAGCCGTTGCTGGTATTCTGTCGTCTTCAATTCTTGCACAAGTTGAACTTTATATGGAAACAAGTCTAATGTACTCAAAATTCTCCGAAGCGACTGCCGTGAGAGTCCAAGTTGTGTCGAACGTCTCCGTATTGATGTTGAGGGACTATGATGTACACTCTCCCATACAAGTTCAATATTTAGTGCAGTGTTCACGGTAGGTGCTCTTCCGGCACCGGAAACAGTTATTACAGACACATGTTGACGAAAATTTGCAATAAAATGGTTTATTGCTAACGCTGTGGACGCATTGCGCACATTAAAATGATGATGATATGCACGCTGCATGAACACAATGTATTTATACCCTATACCACTATGTGGTTTGGGTATAATGACTTTGTGCTGCTGTTTGTAACAACCAAAAATATTTGACCTAGACCCATCTTTAATTATACCGATCGAATCAGAATCACTTTCTGAGTTGATTTAACAATGTCCGTCCGTCCGTCCGTCCGTCTGTGTGTCCATGTAAAGCTTGTAATCAAACTGCAGGTCGCAAATATGAATATATTTTGATGAAATTTGGTATATAAGCTTTTTTCGGCCATGGGATGAACGCTATTGAAATTGGTGAGAATCGGTCCATGTTCAGACCTAGCCCCCATACAAATTACCCATATGAAATCGACATAAATTGCCATAAGATCCAAATTGTCATATAGATCTTACTCAAATTGGGTTTGTATGCGTTCATTACATCCACTAATGAGTAGTCCAAAAATGATCCCTTTGACCCCATATAGAGCTGCTTCCCGATCTTCACTTAAATCTATTAAAAAACAAAAATATTGCACTGATTATTCTCAAATTTTGTTTGTACATATTTTTGCAAAATACAAGAGACTTTACCAAACATGATCAAGATCGGTCCATTTTTGGACCTAGTCCCTTTATAGATATAGCATCCGATATGAACTTTTTCATATCTGCAGCCAAAAAAATTAATAAAAATCCCACTCAAATTTGGTTTATGCTTATTTTCTATATCGAAGTAGTTGGACCGAAAGATAGGGTCTCTAAACCATGGTATAGGGTATCATATAGTCGGTCTAGACCGACTATAATTTTCTTACTTGTTTTGGTTTAAAAAATAAAATTCAACTATTTTTGATCGCTGCTCGATTGTAATGATATTCATAATTAATTTTCCAAATTTCCTTCACGAAATGCTGAAGAAAAAACGAAGAAACAATAATAATTAAAAAAGTTAAAAACCATATAGCTCATTCTGCGCCACCCTGTATATGTACCTAGCTCCAGGGTAGGAACGCCGAAAAATCTGATAATTGTTGAAATAAAAAAAAAAAAATAAAATAAATTAAATAAAATATTTTAATTGCGTAATAAAAACTTCGTAGGAAAAACGGCTATGAAATAAAACATGCCTTGATTAGTCGTAATGAAGCGGGACAAGGCATACGAGTGTTTTCTAAAATGAGCCCGCAAAGTAATTTAAAACGAGTTTTACAAATTATTAATGGCCACATTCTGTAAATCATAACTTTTAATATATAAACTAAACGTAGAAACTTAAATTTTTCTTTTAAATTCTTAAATAAATATTGAACCTGTCACTTTATAAAATGAGCCCATAAATTAATTAACAAAAAAATTTTAAGATTTTTTTATATTTTTTTTTTTTTGTAAAAATATTATACATTGCTAATACCAAAATACTTAGAACGATATTTCTGAAACATTTGAAAAAAAATTTTAATATATCACTTATTTTGAATTTTCTGTATATTGCAAGACTTAATTTAGTTATTGATAACTTTCTTCAAAGTTTCAAAAATTTTTCAAAAACGTAATAAGATCAGTATTTCTGCCAAAAATTTATAAGACTAATTGCTTTTCAATAACTCGTTCTACATTAAACTGGCGAAGAAACTCTTTATTTATATTTGAATAATTTTCCACTTATAACTATAACAACCAGTCCGGTAATTTTTTCATCCTTTTAACTTCTATTTAATCCCTATTTATCCTCCCCCATGTCCTCTTCATTTTTGCACTTGCCATTAAAAAATAAATAAATATATATATTTTTTTCCATTTGCACCAAACTATATGCAATAAAAAAATCTCTATATAGCACTCTCACACACTTGTATAACAACAATTATTTAAATGCATTCACCTTTAGTTTTTTATTATGGTTAAAATAACACGAAACTTTTCATCATACACATGTAATATTTTTATTTGTTGTTTTGTTTATATTAGTGTAGTTTTCAAATGAGATCAGTGACAAAGCACCTGAAGTTTTTTTACAGCACATGTATTTTATATACTCGTATAACACATATAATGCACTGTATAATTTTTATTAATAAGTATGCAAAAAAATATATGTGTATATAGAAATTCACAAAGTAGCTTAGTTTATTCATTCAAATTAGGATTTTATATACGATATTAATTAGGGATAAAATTTTTTCAGTACAGAATATAAATGCCTTATCATAACGGCTTTAAAACTCTGCAAAGATCAAAAACTTTGTGCTTAAAAGAAACGAGAACTAAATTAAATCTACAAAAAATCTAAATATTTCATAACTAAAATATATAAACAACTTATATCTTTTGGCAGGCCCAGAAATTAAAAGGCTACATTTTTTAAAGTATCAATATTACATCCCGTTCTATTTGTATACTTAAATCTAGGCTTAAATATTTGATACAACTGATCCAATTTTTTATTTTATTTGAGTTTTTTATTCAAGTATAGGGAATTGTTCATAGCTTTAGCTTGTATATCAATTATTTTTCTTATAATCTCACAATTTTAAATACTTCTTTAACAAATAGCAAGGATATATGTGTCATAAAAATTAAAACTTAAAAATTAAAAATTAAAAATTAAAAATTAAAAATTAAAAATTAAAAATTAAAAATTAAAAATTAAAAATTAAAAATTAAAAATTAAAAATTAAAAATTAAAAATTAAAAATTAAAAATTAAAAATTAAAAATTAAAAATTAAAAATTAAAAATTAAAAATTAAAAATTAAAAATTAAAAATTAAAAATTAAAAATTAAAAATTAAAAATTAAAAATTAAAAATTAAAAATTAAAAATTAAAAATTAAAAATTAAAAATTAAAAATTAAAAATTAAAAATTAAAAATTAAAAATTAAAAATTAAAAATTAAAAATTAAAAATTAAAAATTAAAAATTAAAAATTAAAAATTAAAAATTAAAAATTAAAAATTAAAAATTAAAAATTAAAAATTAAAAATTAAAAATTAAAAATTAAAAATTAAAAATTAAAAATTAAAAATTAAAAATTAAAAATTAAAAATTAAAAATTAAAAATTAAAAAATTAAAAATTAAAAATTAAAAATTAAAAATTAAAAATTAAAAATTAAAAATTAAAAATTAAAAATTAAAAATTAAAAATTAAAAATTAAAAATTAAAAATTAAAAATTAAAAATTAAAAATTAAAAATTAAAAATTAAAAATTAAAAATTAAAAATTAAAAATTAAAAATTAAAAATTAAAAATTAAAAATTAAAAATTAAAAATTAAAAATTAAAAATTAAAAATTAAAAATTAAAAATTAAAAATTAAAAATTAAAAATTAAAAATTAAAAATTAAAAATTAAAAATTAAAAATTAAAAATTAAAAATTAAAAATTAAAAATTAAAAATTAAAAATTAAAAATTAAAAATTAAAAATTAAAAATTAAAAATTAAAAATTAAAAATTAAAAATTAAAAATTAAAAATTAAAAATTAAAAATTAAAAATTAAAAATTAAAAATTAAAAATTAAAAATTAAAAATTAAAAATTAAAAATTAAAAATTAAAAATTAAAAATTAAAAATTAAAAATTAAAAATTAAAAATTAAAAATTAAAAATTAAAAATTAAAAATTAAAAATTAAAAATTAAAAATTAAAAATTAAAAATTAAAAATTAAAAATTAAAAATTAAAAATTAAAAATTAAAAATTAAAAATTAAAAATTAAAAATTAAAAATTAAAAATTAAAAATTAAAAATTAAAAATTAAAAATTAAAAATTAAAAATTAAAAATTAAAAATTAAAAATTAAAAATTAAAAATTAAAAATTAAAAATTAAAAATTAAAAATTAAAAATTAAAAATTAAAAATTAAAAATTAAAAATTAAAAATTAAAAATTAAAAATTAAAAATTAAAAATTAAAAATTAAAAATTAAAAATTAAAAATTAAAAATTAAAAATTAAAAATTAAAAATTAAAAATTAAAAATTAAAAATTAAAAATTAAAAATTAAAAATTAAAAATTAAAATTAAAAATTAAAAATTAAAAATTAAAAATTAAAAATTAAAAATTAAAAATTAAAAATTAAAAATTAAAAATTAAAAATTAAAAATTAAAAATTAAAAATTAAAAATTAAAAATTAAAAATTAAAAATTAAAAATTAAAAATTAAAAATTAAAAATTAAAAATTAAAAATTAAAAATTAAAAATTAAAAATTAAAAATTAAAAATTAAAAATTAAAAATTAAAAATTAAAAATTAAAAAAATAAAAATTAAAAATTAAAAATTAAAAATTAAAAATTAAAAATTAAAAATTAAAAATTAAAAATTAAAAATTAAAAATTAAAAATTAAAAATTAAAAATTAAAAATTAAAAATTAAAAATTAAAAATTAAAAATTAAAAATTAAAAATTAAAAATTAAAAATTAAAAATTAAAAATTAAAAATTAAAAATTAAAAATTAAAAATTAAAAATTAAAAATTAAAAATTAAAAATTAAAAATTAAAAATTAAAAATTAAAAATTAAAAATTAAAAATTAAAAATTAAAAATTAAAAATTAAAAATTAAAAATTAAAAATTAAAAATTAAAAATTAAAAATTAAAAATTAAAAATTAAAAATTAAAAATTAAAAATTAAAAATTAAAAATTAAAAATTAAAAATTAAAAATTAAAAATTAAAAATTAAAAATTAAAAATTAAAAATTAAAAATTAAAAATTAAAAATTAAAAATTAAAAATTAAAAATTAAAAATTAAAAATTAAAAATTAAAAATTAAAAATTAAAAATTAAAAATTAAAAATTAAAAATTAAAAATTAAAAATTAAAAATTAAAAATTAAAAATTAAAAATTAAAAATTAAAAATTAAAAATTAAAAATTAAAAATTAAAAATTAAAAATTAAAAATTAAAAATTAAAAATTAAAAATTAAAAATTAAAAATTAAAAATTAAAAATTAAAAATTAAAAATTAAAAATTAAAAATTAAAAATTAAAAATTAAAAATTAAAAATTAAAAATTAAAAATTAAAAATTAAAAATTAAAAATTAAAAATTAAAAATTAAAAATTAAAAATTAAAAATTAAAAATTAAAAATTAAAAATTAAAAATTAAAAATTAAAAATTAAAAATTAAAAATTAAAAATTAAAAATTAAAAATTAAAAATTAAAAATTAAAAATTAAAAATTAAAAATTAAAAATTAAAAATTAAAAATTAAAAATTAAAAATTAAAAATTAAAAATTAAAAATTAAAAATTAAAAATTAAAAATTAAAAATTAAAAATTAAAAATTAAAAATTAAAAATTAAAAATTAAAAATTAAAAATTAAAAATTAAAAATTAAAAATTAAAAATTAAAAATTAAAAATTAAAAATTAAAAATTAAAAATTAAAAATTAAAAATTAAAAATTAAAAATTAAAAATTAAAAATTAAAAATTGAAAATTAAAAATTAAAAATTAAAAATTAAAAATTAAAAATTAAAAATTAAAAATTAAAAATTAAAAATTAAAAATTAAAAATTAAAAATTAAAAATTAAAAATTAAAAATTAAAAATTAAAAATTAAAAATTAAAAATTAAAAATTAAAAATTAAAAATTAAAAATTAAAAATTAAAAATTAAAAATTAAAAATTAAAAATTAAAAATTAAAAATTAAAAATTAAAAATTAAAAATTAAAAATTAAAAATTAAAAATTAAAAATTAAAAATTAAAAATTAAAAATTAAAAATTAAAAATTAAAAATTAAAAATTAAAACTTAAAACTGCAAAATGGAAAATGTAAAATGAAAAATTAAAAATGAGAAATGAAAAGAGAAAATGAAAAACGTAAAATGAAAAATTAAAAATGAAAAATAAAAAATAAAAAATGAAAAAGGAAAAATTATAAATTAAAAGTAAAAAATTAAAAATAAAAATGAAAACCTAAAAATTAAATATGAAAAAGGAAAAATGAAAAATGAAAAATAAAAAATTAATAATGAAAAATGAAAAAGGAAAAAGGAAAAAAAATTGAAAAATTAAAAAGAAAAAGGAAAAATAAAAAATGAACAATGAAAAATGAGAAATTAAAAATAAAAAATAAAAAAATAAAAAAAAAATAAAAAATTAAAAATGAAAAATAAAAAATAAAAATGAAAAATTAAAATTAACCAGTTCAAATAATAAATAATAATAAATATTTTTATACTAGCTGTTGTTACCCGGTCTTGCCCGGGATAAAAAGGCCTTTGACTTGAAAAATGGTTCACTATGCTTACCAGGCGCTGAGTACTTAGTTCCCAATTAACAAATTCCCCAATAAAATGAACTTTCTCCCCAAATATTTTTATGGGCAGTAAATTGATTTTTTATTTCAATTAAAAATTTTTCGATTTTTTAATTTAGAAGATTTTTATAAGCAAAAATGCTTCAAAAATAAGCTGCGAAAGTTTTTTTTCCAGTTTATTTATAAACATCAAATATAACGGAATGGTTCGCAAATTAAAAGAATCAGAACTTTTAAAAATTGAATTACTTCATTCAATAAGTGATCATAATTGAGCAGAGACGTCAAATTCAAGTTTCAGAAATGAAAGACTAATGCGACGTTTAATATTGTCTCGCAAGGTTTCTTTAAGCAACTGCTTATAGCATATGTGTGGCCTATTTTGATCAATAGGTAATTGTTTCACATACGTAGATAAAATTTATCATACGACATTTCACTAAGCTAGTTCCGCGAGCGAGTCGCGTCCGCTTCCACGCATTTGGCAACTTATTTTAATCGCCAAAATATATTTTTCAGATCATTGCGATATTTTAGCTGAGCTGTGTTCCGCGAGCGCATCGCGTCCGTATCCGTCGCGTCCGCGTCCGCGTTCGCGCGCCGCTTCCGCGCGTTTGGCAGCCACACCTGTGCTGCCGCGCAGCTGTTGTCAACTTATTTTAATTGTCAAAATATATTTTTCAGATCATTCCGATATTCTAGCTAAGCTGTATTCCCCGTGTGCGTAGCTTCCGCGTAACGAAATGATGCTATTGGAAAGAATACTCATTTTAAATGCATCTATTGTAGGACATATATTAAGATCAGTATGCAAATGTTCACTAAAATAAATATTTAACAAAATTCATTAAATAAAAATATGTAAAAATTAAAGAATGAATTTGGGGAGTAAGTTTATTTTTTTATTTCGATTAAAAAAAAATGGGGAATTTGTGTACCTTTTTTTAAGTTTGGAGAATTTGTTCACCGTGTAGTTATATCCGTGTAAATTTCAGAGAAATCCGTTGAAAAGTACAAATTTGTATAGGGAAGAAATATACCACACAACAAAATATGAATTTTATATGAAAATTGGGCGTAAAAGTAGGCGTGGTCGGTAAAAATCATATAGCGGCCTTCCCTGGAATATGTACTATAGTGTTAAAGGCAGGATCGCCATATAGTGTAGGTGGGACGCCAGCTAGGATCACCAAATATTATAAAAATCGCTGGACCGTTATATAATGTATGCCTTGTAGCAATCTACGTACATAGTGGCATTTAAATTTAATATAGTGTATGTATGGGGGCAGGATCGCCATATAGTGTATGAGGGGGCAGGGTCGCCAAATAGTGTTAGCTTGGCAGGATCGCCATATAGTGTAAGAAGGGTGTATAAAAGGATACTAAGATTGGGTGAGAACCGGACCAATCTCAGGAGGAATTTTGTCAAGTGCTTTCCTCAAAGCAGTTCCCGCGTGCACGCTAGATGCACTTTTTTAATGTTTTACAGAGATAGCACGTAGGCAGATTATGCCAATGTTTAAACCCTTTGGCAGAATATGCCAGTAAAAAAAAAGAAAATCTCTGTTTGGTTTTAATTATAACCCTTTCAAATCAGAATTATAATTGATTATTTATTGAAAATGCTGGTCTTTTATATCATTATAATTTAATATTTTTACTTAATTTAAATAATAGTCTTCTCTTTTCTTTACATTCGCATATTACAAATTCATTGATTTTAGAACGTTGGGTTCAATAGCCAATCAGAAAACGTTCAATAATCAATTTAAAATTTTCCCCTCAAAATTTGAGTGACATTCCTATTTGTCATGGGTTATTGACACAATTTGAATTTTCACAAATTTGTCATTCTGCATTCCAGTGATATTTAATTACACAATAATTTATTGTTTTGTAATTCAACCCTTTAACCAAGGTTAGTGTACTTTGTGGTATGTGTTGAATGAAAAGAAAAGATATGCAAAAAAAAATAAATAAATGTAAACAAATAATTACAAATAAATATGTGCATGTGCATATAGTAAACAAAAATAAACAAAAAAATATAAACAAATAAAGATGAATAAATGAAATAAATAAAGATAAATGAAGATGTGTGTAACATCATCACACCCCTACCCTTAAGATGAAATTTATGGGTTTTAGAAAATTCATGAATTTCATTACTTAAAATAAAAATGTTATTTTTGTTTCTCTTAAACTTAGTGGTTATTCTAATTTTGTTTTTGTGATATAATATTATATAAAAAAAAATGTAATAAGTAATTTCTATATCTATTTATTAACAATATAAATAAGTAAGTTTACTATGTGCTCTTATATGTAGTAATTAACAATCTATACAATTTTACATTTTCATTTACGTTTATATAATTTTAAAGTATTGTTATGATATGATTTCATATTTCCTTTTACATCTAAAATTGAATTTTCATTTTCAGTATTTATAATTTCATATGGACCATGAGTAGGACAAGTATTTTTTCTCCTACTTTCATATTTTACTAATACTAAATCTCCTTTTTTAAAGTTGCTAACATTAGTGTAATTATCATATTGTATTTTTCTTTTCTCTTTTGCTATTTTAATTAATTTTTTAGCTCTATCTAATGCCGATGCTATTCTAGCTTTGAACTCGTTTGCATAATTTTCTAGATTATAGACTGGCTTGTTATCTGTAATTTTGTCTGTGGGTAGTCTCGCTAATTTACCAAATACTAACTCAAAAGGTGTGTACCCTGTATCTACGTGTGGAGTTGTGTTATATGCAAATGTGTAGTATTGAATCCAACAATCCCATTCCTCATTTTCCGTAAAGTTCAATAAGTATTCGTTTAGGACTCTGTGATTTCTTTCTAAGGAACCTATTGTTTGGTGGTGATAGGGAGTGGAAAATTTCTGTTCTATTTTTAACATGTCGCATATTTCTTTCAGTAATTGGTTAGCAAATTCCGTACCTCTGTCAGATTTCAAGATTTTAAAAGTGCCATATTTAAGTATGCATTGTTCCACTAAAACTTGAGCGATGCTCTTAGCTTCCTTTGTTTCCATAGGATAGGCTATAACATATTTGCTTAAATCGCATTGTAGCGTGAGAATATATCTATAATTATTGGATAACCTAAGTGGACCTATCGTATCGATAGAAATTATTTCAAAAGTATTATCTGGTGTGTCAGTAATTCGCATTTTTTCTTTTATGTTTCTATACTGCTTATTCTTTAAGCATGAATCACAATTATTAATGTATCTCTTAACCATCTTGTTCATATTTTTCCAAATGTATCTTTGTTTTAATCTTAATATGGTCTTTCTGATTCCTTGATGTCCTCCAATTGGACTATCATGATATTCTTTAATTAAATTTAATTGCATGTCTTTATCTACTATTCTCTGCAAAGGCTTATATAAAATAATATTCAAATAAAGATTCTTTAATCTTTTCAACATTTTATTATAAATAGACGTGTAGGTTTCTTTAAACCTTTTCATTGACACGTGTTCAAATATTTCATTATCTACTGATAATGCGAGATCTCGTATCCGATTTTTATTCATGTAAGTAATTAATTTCTCCATAATCATGTCTAGACATGTAGGATTATCGTTAAAACCTATGATAAAATCATCTTGAACTTTATTAATTTGACCGAATTCTAACTTCATAGAAAACATCATTTTGTGCACATTGTTGACATCTGAAATGGACGTACATTCCCATATATGAATATCTTTGGTACTGTCTCTATTTTCAGGAATTAAATTTTGCCTTGCTTGCATACTTCTTGTGATGGGTAGTAATTTCTTGCTAACTGCCTCTTCATCACATGTGGGAATCATTGTTTTTAAAATATCAGAATTAATTTCAATTCTCGATAAGGCATCTGCATTAGTGTTCATGCAGCCCTTTTTGTAAACTATATCAAAATCGTAATCACATAAATCCAATCTAATTCTCGTCAGTTTAGAAGATGGGTTTTTATGTGAAAATAGCGAAACGAGTGGTCTATGATCTGTTACTACTGTAAATTTTCTACCGTACAGGTATGGTCTGAAAAAATTTATGGACCAGTGAATAGCTAGTAGTTCTTTTTCTATTACGGATTTGTTTAAGTCGTGTTTTTGAAGAGATTTACTTGCGTATGATATTGGTAAATCGTTACCATTGTTATCTTGCGAAAGTACACTTCTAATGCATAGATTGATGCATCAGTGGTAAGCACAAATGTTTTTGAAAAATCTGGATATTGCAAAACAGGTGGGTTAATTAACTTCAATTTCAGTGTTTCAAATGATTTTTGGCATTCGTCAGACCAGACGAATATTTGACCTTTCTTTAACAGATTATTCAAACATTTAGTTAAATCTGCAAAATGAGGTATAAATCTTCTATAGTAATTACAAAATGCTACAAATCGTCGAACTTCATCCGAATCTTTTGGTACGGGATAATTTTCAATTGCCTTATGTTTTGCAGGATCGGTCTTTATGCCGTCTTTGGTTATTAAGTGACCTAAATAAACGACTTCAGATTTTAAAAATACACATTTACTTGCGTTTAGTTTCAGATTATATTTCCTCAATCTTTCAAAAACATTAATTAGGTTCTCATTATGATGTTTTAAACTACATCCAAAAATAATGATGTCATCTACGTAAAGGAAAGCTTTGCTATCTAAACCTGAGAGTGCGATAGTTAACATTCGCTGGAAACTATTCGATGAAATTTTTAATCCAAATGGTAATCTTTTAAATTGATAGTGGCCATCTGCTGTTGAGAAAGCGGTATGATGTCTAGAATTTTCATCTAACATTATTTGATGAAAAGAGCTAGTCATATCTAAGGTTGAAAAATATTTCGCTCTACCCAGTTTGTCTAGTACATCTTCTAATTTTGTTAATGGAAATTTATCATTTACTAATTTTTTGTTGAGTTGTCTAAAATCAACTACAAGTCGCCATTTCCTTTTATCTCCATCGTTCTTCTTTGGAACAACAAGCAATGGTGAGTTGTAGGCACTAGTAGAATTTTCTATTATATCATCATCAAACAGTTTTTTAACCTGTTGATTAATTTCCTCTATTTGTGTCTGTGACAAACGATAATTTTTTATATATACAGGTGTTTTATCTGATACAGTCAAATGTTGAGTATAAAAATTATTAGCTGATAGTTTGTCTCCTTCCAAATGAAAAATGTCAGAATATTCTTCTATTATTTCATTTAGAGAATTTTTAGCATAATTGTCAATACTATCAATATTCAGTGTGTCTAATAATTTCTCAAATCGTTTTCTATTTGTACTAGTAAAATTCCGTTTATTTCCAGTTACACAAATATAATTAGAAATTGGTTCAACGTTGAATTCAATATTCATAAGTTTTACATCTCTATCAGTTGTATTAAGTATTTTTACGTGAGCAATTCCCTCCTTTGGAATGATGCAATTACTTAGAAATACTCCTTCTTCTAATTGTTTGTTTAGAATCAAACTGTCTTCCGTTAAATTTACGTTAATTTGATGTATGACTTCGCTACGTTTGGGTATAGTTATGTAAAAATCTCTTAAGACTTTTGATTTCATAGGTATGGTATATTCTTCATTCTCAACAACAAAAGTTATAGTAAAAGTTTCATAGTCTATTTTAGCTAATAGTTTATTTAAAATATCGCGACCTATTATTCCATCTGTTATAATTGGAAAATCGTCTTCTATTATTTGGAATTCGTGTGAAATACTTTTATTAAATATGCTAAAATGCATATCAAGTGTACCTAACGAGGTAATGGATTCATTTGAAATGCCTGACAACGTACAACAATTATTTTCATTAATTGTTTCACTTATATTAAGAACATTCTTTTTGCATAAAGATATGTCAGCGCCAGTGTCCACTAGGAAAGTTAAATATTTGTTATCTAATTTATATTTTAATTCTATATAATTTGTAATGTTATTCGTAATATTAAATATTTTATGTTTATTATTTCCGGAAGGTGCATTTAATTGTTCGCTTGAGTCCCCTCCGGACTCTGGGAGTTTTCCTGTAACACGTGTATGTTTCGTGAACTATTGTTATAGTTCCTTCGATTTTGGTTATTATGTCGATTTTGGTTATTTGAATTATAATTGCCATTATTGTTATTATTTCTATTCGAATTATTATTGTAACGGTAGTTGCTATTCGAACTTCTGTTGGAATTGTTTCTATTTGAATTATTATTACTGCTGTCTGAATAATTATTGTTAGGATGTCTATTTGAATTGTGGTAATCTCTACCCGTGTTATTGTTTCGTTGGTTATAATTGGAATTGTTACTTCCCTGATTGTTCCTTCTATTTGGATTATTTCTGTTAGGATTGTTGTAGGTATTGTTCCTGTTTCTACTAAAAAACATAACTTGGTTTTCTACTTGACCTTCTATATTTAATGCTAAAGTTACTGCTTCATTTAGTGTTTTCGGTTGTGCAGCAAATATTGTACTTATATATTTTTCATTCAAACCTTGTTTGAATATATTAAGAGAATATAGTTCATTTATTTTTTTCACGTTGTGTATTTCTGTTTCATTTTCTAACTTTAACTCTTGTATTTGCACTTCGTTTAGTTCGTCAATTAGTTTCAAAATTTTATCACTATAGGTTCTAATTGAGTCATTTCGTTGTTGAAATGTAGAAAGTAGATTTTGTATTTTACTCACTGTTCGATTATTCTTATACCTATTTGTGAGCCATGTTTTTAGGGAATTAAAATCTGTTAATGGGTCGGAACCAATGGCCGTTCTAACCGTTGAGCTACATTTTACGTTTATTACGAAATTTATTAAGACTGGTTTAGATGTATCATTCAAGGTGTCGTATATTAATTTTATTATTGTCAGAAATGGTTTAAGTTCTTGAAAATTACCTTTGAATTCAGGGATTATCTTGAATGCCGTTTCTAGATTAAAAGACGCCATGTTCGTATTGTTTTCTATTTCTGGTTCTAATTCTGTTATATGTGCTTCTATTTTTTTTTCTCCCTCTGGTTGGGGTTCTTCTGTTTCCATTGGTCTTAATAGTTTTGTTATTTCCTTCTCTAGTTTTACTAATGTTTTCAAAATGTTTTCCCTTTCTTCTAATTTAGTTTCACTTATTATTTCCTGACTAATTTCCTTGACTACTTGTAATTTAGCTTTAATTGTTTTTTGTGTATATCTCCTATTTGGCTGTTTTTTTAAATTTCTTAAAAGTTCTTGTATAATATTAAATTTGTCCATTTAAGGTAAAATAATATTTGTTTTATTTAACTAAAGTATCTAATTTTTAAACATTTGCGGCGCAAATCCTAGATGCCGTTTTAATAACATATTTCTTATAGTGCTGTTGCACTTTGTATAAAATAATTGCAAAAAAAATACAAATTATTACTAATATTATATGTAAGGTGTGGTCATCTTCTTCGATTGCTGGAGTCGGTGTATGTATTGTCACGAATTTCTCGATGATTTGTGTTGTTTGTTTTCCGTTGTCTATTACGTTGTTTGCTTCATACCCTGCCAGCATGAGCATTATTGATGTTCCTAGCTTTTTCCAGAAACTCATCCTAGTCTAATAACCGTAATTGTTGATAAAATTTATGTTTCTGCTCCCCTTGGCTGATTGCGATAAGTCTTCTTAGCTCTTTTCGCTGTTTGTTTGCCTTGGTTTTCTTGCCGCCCCTTGATCTTTTCTTTATTGGATTAATTGATTGATGATGTAGACAGTATTGGTTTTCGCACAATTTATCTTTGCAGGCATCTATATAGTGGTGTAGTTGTTTACAGGATCGGTGTTTGCAGGATCGGTGTTTGCAGGATCGCCATATAGTGTAAAAAGGCAGGATCGCCATATAGTGTTAAAGGCAGGATCGCCATATAGTGTAGGTGGGACGCCAGCTAGGATCACCAAATATTATAAAAATCGCTGGACCGTTATATAATGTATGCCTTGTAGCAATCTACGTACATAGTGGCATTTAAATTTAATATAGTGTATGTATGGGGGCAGGATCGCCATATAGTGTATGAGGGGGCAGGGTCGCCAAATAGTGTTAGCTTGGCAGGATCGCCATATAGTGTAAGAAGGGTGTATAAAAGGATACTAAGATTGGGTGAGAACCGGACCAATCTCAGGAGGAATTTTGTCAAGTGCTTTCCTCAAAGCAGTTCCCGCGTGCACGCTAGATGCACTTTTTTAATGTTTTACAGAGATAGCACGTAGGCAGATTATGCCAATGTTTAAACCCTTTGGCAGAATATGCCAGTAAAAAAAAAGAAAATCTCTGTTTGGTTTTAATTATAACCCTTTCAAATCAGAATTATAATTGATTATTTATTGAAAATGCTGGTCTTTTATATCATTATAATTTAATATTTTTACTTAATTTAAATAATAGTCTTCTCTTTTCTTTACATTCGCATATTACAAATTCATTGATTTTTGAACGTTGGGTTCAATAGCCAATCAGAAAACGTTCAATAATCAATTTAAAATTTTCCCCTCAAAATTTGAGTGACATTCCTATTTGTCATGGGTTATTGACACAATTTGAATTTTCACAAATTTGTCATTCTGCATTCCAGTGATATTTAATTACACAATAATTTATTGTTTTGTAATTCAACCCTTTAACCAAGGTTAGTGTACTTTGTGGTATGTGTTGAATGAAAAGAAAAGATATGCAAAAAAAAATAAATAAATGTAAACAAATAATTACAAATAAATATGTGCATGTGCATATAGTAAACAAAAATAAACAAAAAAATATAAACAAATAAAGATGAATAAATGAAATAAATAAAGATAAATGAAGATGTGTGTAACATCATCACAGTACTAAATTTCGGAGAAAGCCATTGAAAAACAAAAGTTTGTATAGCAATCAAATAAAGAAACAAATAAAAGGAAAAAATAAGTTTTATATACATAGAAGTTGGCACAAAGTAGGCATGGCCTGTAAGAAGCATATGGTGACCTTCCCTGTCATCTGATCATCCCTTGAAAAATAAAAATTTCTATAGTGAACAAATATACCAAAAAACAGAAAATTAATTTTGTATAAAAAGTGGGCGTATAAGTAGGCGTGGCCATCAACAATCATATGGCGACCTCTCCGGAGTACAGAGATCGTGTGTAGCAAATTTCAGAGAAATCCGTCTAAAAAAAAATTGTGTAGCGAACAAATGTACAAAAAAACAGAATGTGAATTCTATACAAAAAGTGGGCGTCATAGTTGGCTTGAACGGTACGAAGAATATGTCGACCTTCACTGGAGCAGAGAGATCGTGTGTACCAAATTTCAGAGAAATCGGTTGAAAAATAAAAGTTTGTATAGCGAACAAATATGCCAAAAAACAAAATGAATTGTATACTAAAAGTGGGCGTTAAAGTAGGCGTGTACCAAATTTCAGAGAATTCCGTTGAAAAATAAAAATTTGTATATCAAACAAATATACCAAAAAACAGAAAACGAATTGTATACAAAAAGTGGGCGTAAAAGTAGGCGTGGTCGATGAAAAGTACATGGTGAAATTAGCTGGAGTACAGGAATCGTGTGTACCGAATTTCACAGAAATCTGTTAACAAATAAAAATTTGTATAGTGAACAAATATGAATAAAGCAGAAAATGAATTTTACATAAAAAGTGGGCGTAGAAGTAGGCGTGGCCCGTAAAAAGTATATGGCGACCTTTCCTGGGGTATAGAGATCGTGTGTACAAAATCTCAGGAAAATCCGTTATAAAATAAAAATTTGTATAGCGGTCAAACAAACAAACAAACAAATAAACAAACAAACAAACAAACAGAAAATGAATTTTATATATATAGATTAGCAGAGCCCCTGCAGTTGTTTGCTATTAGTGATACATAGGATGACGTTTTCTCTTTGATTTTATAAAAGTGCCATAAAAAAATCTTTAATTAGTAGATGTTTACACATCTATCTCCCCTGTGATCGGTTTCACATGATTTTTTTTTAAATTTTTATTGACTGCTGACGTTTGTAACTACCAAAAAAATTTGACCAAGACCCAGACGTTATTATGCAGATCGACTCAGAATCATTTTGTGAGCTTATTTAGCGATGTCCATTTATCTGTCTGTCGGTCCGTCTATCCCTAATTGTACCCTATACTACTACGCGGTGAGGGTATAATGAGTTTGTGCTGATGTTTGTAACTACCAATAATATTAGACCTAGATCCACCTTTATTATACCACTTGACTCAGAATCACGTTCTGAGTCAATCTGTTCGTCCATGTGTCTGTTTGTCTGTGAGTCCATGTAAACTTTGTAATCCAACTACAACTCGCAAATGTCATTAGATTTTGATGAACTTTGTAAAAAAGTTTTTATCGGCCATAAAACGACTTAAATTCGCCTAGGATCCAAAATATCATTAAATACCGCTCAAATTTGGCGTCTGTGTGTTTATTACAACTGTTAATTGGTACTGTTAATTAAAACCTCTGCTAATTCCAGATCTTCTATAAAATTTAGCTAGAAACACAAGTATTTTACGGTTTGTTTTTCAAATTGGTTTCTATATATTATTTTTTTGAAATACTATTGACTTCTCCAAAAGTTTCATCCGATATGATCGACAGGCAAAAAACTTATAACAATGACAAACTTGGTTTATGCTTATTTTCTATATATATTAGTTCGACCTAAGACGCTTTCTCTTCACTCATGGTATATGGTATCGATCAAGACCGACTATAATTTTCTTACTATTTCAAGTTAAATTTATTAAGGTCTTTCATTATCTTTTTCATTTTTACAACAGTTTTTTTAATTAAATTTTATTGATCACAAATATATTGTCAATAAATTAGAATCCTTTTAACTTATTGTTGCCCGAATTAATTTTTTGTCTCAAACCTGCAAACTTTTACGTTTTTTTCACTTAAAGTGCTCTAAAATAATAGCTTCTGAAAATATTAAAAAAAATTTAACAAATGTGCGATTTTGGGCATGCTCCAATTTCGGAACACCGGGCTTACAGGCACATTAAAATGGCCAAAATAAAACATAAATAAAAGAACAATAAATAAATCTAAAACCACAGAACCACCAAATCTTAAATCTATAATTTTACTATTTTCTTATTTTCCTTGATATGGCACAAAGTTTATTAGGTGCCTGATGTTTCACACAGGCACCACATTTTATACCCATATCGAATAGGTTTTCCTTTGAAAGCTAAATGTCTGCCAAAATATGGAACCATACCTTCATCGATACAAAGAATATCTTTCAAACTGGCAGATTTCATGTGCCTCGAATTTGTCGTTAACTACAGGATTATCATTGTACACATTACTTTTTAATTTCTTCAAAACTTTTAAAACTCATTGCATTGGCTACCCTTAAGTTGTATGTTTCTGTATCACATTCCCAAACATTCTCCACCCTGGTATATTCAAATATCCCGATATTAATAGTATTGCTAAATAATATTTGAGATCGTTCACATTAATATTAAGAGTGTGGTCACCTTAAGACCTGGCATTTTTAATGAACATACTTTTTAAATATTCGCATACTTGTTCGTCAAAAAACAACTCATGTTTTCCTCTTCTATGTTCAAAATCATTTTCTTTCAGTAAAATTTTCTGCGACCGTATATTAGTTGTAGAAACTGACAAAGGGGAATGTCATCGTCATTAGTTTAATAAGGGTAAAAACATATGAAATCAACCGAAAATATTGACATTTGTGACCTCATCACCTCCAAATTTGATAAGATTTTGTACACATGATCTATGGATCGGCACAATAATATTTGCCAACTTTCAGACATATAGCCTTCGAACTTTCAGAATTATGGCCATTCCATGTTGGCAAAAATCAATAAAAATGCACTCAGATGCCTTAACACAATTTTTAATATCTCGAAAAGTATTCATTGCACGTTAATAATCAAGGGCTCATTTTACAGACTAAAACATGCGCCATTCCAAAAAAAAATTTTTTTCAAATTTTCGATCAAGGATAATGTAAATAAAAAAGGACTAAAATTTCCAAAGGATATTTCTCGAAAATCAATATTTTTAAAAATTTCAAAAAAATATATGTTAATTCTTATTATGTTTTGTACAAGTCTGTCAAATTTCAATGTGGAGTCTTTATTACAACATGAGTTATTAAGAAAAAAGCAGGCGAAGGTTTATGTATTTCATGAAATGTACCAAAATACAAAAAGGTGACAAATTACAAAAAGAAGGACAAATCAAATGTAACGGAACTTTTTCGACTTTTCTTTGCTTAAACTCTTTTTCTCCATTGCTAAACCTTTAATAAAAAGTACAACATAATGTATTATCATTATTAAACACTTAATTACAGCATATTTATTTATTTCTGAAGGATTTCAATTAAAAAATCTGCATCTGCCGCGTATCGCTTGACTTTAATTTTTTTTTTATCTACAGGTTCAATAGAATGCAGCTTTTGAGTTCCAGGAATAGTACGCAAATCTTTAAAACGAATTTGAAGGAACCGTGCTTCTTCTTCGTGGTCTTCTAGAGTTAAAAACTCGAAATTACAGTTCAAAAGATTTTGCAGGCACCATTCATATGTTTTGGAGTAGTTATTTGACCTTGTAATGGACGCTGTAAACTAGCTCGACGTGCCTCTCTCTTTACGGTAACTCCAAGACCGTCACTTGGGCCTTTTCCATGGCTTGTTGCAAAAAAATGCCACTCAGCATTACATCCAAAATCTTCCATATGATAACATAAATTGATAAAGTTATTTTTATTTTTAAACTGGGCAGCACTACCGTCTGAAAAATACGTGATTTTCTTCGGGGTTGTTTTAAACTTTTTTCTCAAAAATACATTCAGGTGGCGATGGAACAGGTGAACAGCTACAGAATCGTGTACAAGACAATCAGATATTATTATGAAGTTTGTATGTTGTGTTTTTCCATCTGATTTAAAATAAATAGCAATTGGGTATAAAGTGGCCAGTGAAATCCCTGGACTGCATCCTGAATAGTAAAAGAAGCATTTTCTGAAAAATCGCAAACTGCTATATACTCATTTTCTTCCAAATTTGATTTTCTTTCGCTCAGATATGCTGCCTGCTGTTTTGCAATAAATAAATGAGGTAATAGAATTTCAAGTTTTTCACATAGGGAATCCACAAAAACGTCGGCTTGGCCAATCATGGTCTCCAAATTATCCCTATCTACACTTACCCATTGTTTATATGTTATTTCATCAGTATCATTTTGCTCTAGTAATTGATTTAGTTTTGCTTTTAAATTTTCAATTCCTGGACACTTGTTACATTTACGTAGGTGACACTTTGAAGAAGATGGAATGCATGTCATTTGTTTCAAACAATCTTTGTAACATTCAAGCTGATAATTCGGAACACCAGCAGTTAATTTTTTAAAATTTATAGCATCAATCATCAGCTTCACATTTTGATGCTTTGTACAAACACACACGTTATGAGATCCACTCGCATTTGCTAGAATTATATTCCTCGGACGAAGTTGGCAAAACTTGGAAATACCTATTTTTATTCCATCATGTCGTTCCTTGAATAAGGCGTACATTTCTGTTAAGTTTCCAAGCAAAAGTCTTTTATTTTTCCTGACTTTTGTACCATTTTCAAAAAAAGACACGAAATCTTTCTGTCCGGGCATACACCTGCTGACGTCATCGGATTCATAAAAGGATTTTACTAAATTGCTTGTCACTGGTGAAATTGGACTTCCCAGTTTTGGGTTAGGCGTACTCATCACACCCTTTGTTTCAACCAAATGCTTAACTTTTCGCGCGATATAGTTTGTAACCAGGAATTCTTCCCAATTTTATGTATTGCCCAGCTTTTTGGTAAAATTGTTAGCAGTTGGATTTTCTCGCTATTTTTTGTTAATGTTTTAAACTTTTCTTTTAATTGTTCTATTATTTCGGATTGTGGGCACATATGCGAAGTTGATTGTGGTGAACCGTGGAAAATTTTGTCTTGAATCGAATCAC
The DNA here is from genome assembly GCA_963682025.1 of Cordilura impudica. Classification (NCBI taxonomy): domain Eukaryota; kingdom Metazoa; phylum Arthropoda; class Insecta; order Diptera; family Scathophagidae; genus Cordilura; species Cordilura impudica. The sequence goes on from OY821518.1 coordinate 94,408,576, forward strand.
TTATTTTCCTGAATTTTCCATCTCTGTACCGTTTTTGATGTAACTTCTTCTTTTTTATCGGAGATTGTTCCAGATACGGTAAAGATTGGTTTAATTTTGAAATAGCAACTTCTTCCGTGCCTGACGCAATGTCATCTTCTTCCGTGCCTGACGCAATGTCATCGAAAGTATCTACATTTTCGTTTATGTCTGAACCTTCTTCCAAATTAGATTTATTAGATTTCTTCAGATGCGAAAATTTTATTCTACATTTCCCACAAATTTTATTTGAGATCGTAATGTTTTTATCCTTAGTATACTGTAGCATCCATTCTTGGACTTGTCTTAAACTTTTATTGCACCCAGTGTGACCGGATTTTTTAAAAGGATTACAGCAAAATGTTGAATGGAATGGCATATTTTTTTTTTCAACTGAAGTTTGACTTACAGTCTCTGAACGATTTATACTGTTTTTTTTTGGTACAAAAAATAGATTACAGGTAAAAAAATACACGCCTTGCTTTTCTTGAATTGGAAAATTTGCGTGAACTACGGGTCATAAAATGTTTTTTAAATAGGGACTGAATTTGCTACTGCCAATAAGCCGACCACAGGTCATAAAATATTTGTAAATTTTTTGTGTGCACAGGCAATAAATATTTCGTCTAGGTTGTAAAGTCGAAAAAGTTCCGTTACATTTGATATGTCCTTCCTTTTGTAACTTGTCACCTTTTTGCATTTTGGTACATTTCATGAAATACATAAACCTTCGCCTGCTTTTTTCTTAATAACTCATGTTGTAATAAAGACTCCACATTGAAATTTGACAGACTTGTACAAAACATAATAAGAATTAACATATATTTTTTTGAAATTTTTAAAAATATTGATTTTCGAGAAATATCCTTTGGAAATTTTAGTCCTTTTTTATTTACATTATCCTTGATCGAAAATTTGAAAAAAAATTTTTTTTGGAATGGCGCATGTTTTAGTCTGTAAAATGAGCCCTTGATTATTAACGTGCAATGAATACTTTTCGAGATATTAAAAATTGTGTTAAGGCATCTGAGTGCATTTTTATTGATTTTTGCCAACTTGGAATGGCCATAATTCTGAAAATACGAGAGCTACGACAGTGAAAGTTGGCAAACGCTATTATTATGTTTAACTTTCCCTTCGTACCAAAATTCATCCAATTCGAAATCGGTGCGGTCAACTCATTGGTTGATTTCATATGTTTTTACCCATAAGTTTCTTCACCCAAATAATCAATATTCCCGTTTCTTGCGATGACTTATATCTGTATCGTCTCTCCTTCATTGGCCCTATCTTCCTAACTAACCATGCCATTTTCATGAGGAGTTCTAAAAAGGATAGCAGTAAATTCATCAATCCCAAATTCATAATTTTCGACTATATTCAATATATCTCCACTGGCTAAAACAAATGTGCAATGAAACACATTTATTTGGCTGGTTTTCACAAAAACGAATAATTTTTTTTATCAAGAAACATCCAATTTTTGATTTCTACAAATTTTGCAACAATTTAAAACACATAAGTAAATGTCAAATTAAATTTATTAATTGATGAAATAAATAAATTTATATTACTTACAAAAGTATACTAACTTTACTGACCGCATTTTCTTAGACAAGTTTTTTCACCTTCAAAAGCTGATGGAACACTATACAATGACTTGAGTGAAATAAAAATATGGAAGTTCTTTTGTTTATAATATAACATGGTCTCTCAAAGGGAAAAAATGGGTTAAATAAATTTTTGATATAACAGTTGAATATGAACTGACGATCATCTCCTCAATTGGTAAATTAGTTATATTGATACATGTCTTACAAATCGAAATTAATTTTTAAACATATAAATTTTGTAAAACAGTTTTCTACCTACAGATCACTCAGTTGGTATATCATTTTTATTTAATTCTTCTTTTGTTATAAAAAATTAAATAATCTTTTTTTCACATTAATCTTGTATAAAAGTAGTATTACCGTAGTGGCGACCATTCGTTCAGTTTGTATAGCAGTTTTCATAATAGAATTTTAAAACAAAATTTGAAACTATATTCCACAACTCAAAATAATATTTAAAAAACAAAAATTATAATACATTTTTATTGATAGTTTTTATAACTTTAATATATATTCTATCGCCCACGCCTAAAGATTTATTTTAAAATAGTGTTTGGTAAACCAGTTTTTTTTTATCAATAAATCGAATTATTTTTCACCTTGTATAAAAGTCGATGAGTAAAACTATTTATTAAAGTTCCTTTTTTCAGTAGGGGGCACATCTGGTTACAAATTAATAATTAAAAAAAATGTTATAAAAGTTTTTAGTAAAATTATTTCTTTGTTTTTGTAACAACTTTTATGCAAAGATTTTAATTCAAATTTACATATGAATGCCCCCACTTGCCAAAAGAATTAACTCCACTTCTTGATTTTATTTTAAATTTCACTGTCAATAATTGATTGACTCCTAACCGTTTATTGTTTATATTCAAAACTAATTTCTTTAAGGGTATTAGTGATATTAGTCCTCATTATTAGAGAATTTTGGCAATGAAATTGAAAAAAAAGAAAATGAACTTTATCGATTTGGCAAGTGAGGCTTATATTCCACAATTTATTTTAAATGAATTTTGTACAACAGAGTTTTTGGCATTTTCAATATCGGATTCAGTTTCAATAACACTGAATTGTTACTAACAAATGCATCTAGGAATAAAAAATATATTTAGTATGACAGTTTTATATTTACGGGTTAACTAATTTATCAATTTTTATAACAGTTTTTTAACAAAAATTTTATTAATTTTTTCCAATATCTCCCACTTGTAATTCTTTAAAAAATACTTACCTAGTGTGTCAAAAAACGGGTTGTGTCTAAAACGCTGGATCCTAGTACCTAGAAAGGTGTAGAAACTTTAAATGCGTTTTTTTCTCAAAACTTAATTTTCACACACTAGGTCCCTTTTCTCGGAGAAGGTCACATATAACAATTTTAAACGACTAACAGCAGGTACAACAGTCATTGATCAAAATATAGTTTTCACAAAATATAAAAGCCATTCTTTTCTTTTTCTTGAGAAATTCCAAGTCAGGATGAAAGTCCTCGGCCGTATCACCTTTTATATTTTCTCCTAATCTTGATGTGTATTTGCTTAGCTTTTTCAATAATAACTCAAAACCCATTGACGATTTCTCATTTCATTCTTTAACAAACAAGAAGCTTCAGCGAATCAAGTTGGACTTATTTTATCGAATAAAATCTTAAAATAATTGTCAATGAGTTCAAAGTTCAAATAATTTTTCACAGAAATTTTGATATTAATAATTGCGTTTCAATTTCAAACCATAGTCAAAAGTAAATTATCTTTCTAATAAAACAACAAAATCTAATATCGGTTGAAAAACAGCCAAGCTATATCAAGTTCCCCAGGCAATAAATGCGCCGCACACCACTTTATTAAGAAAATCGAGCTCACATTTTTAAAGACATTGAAATAATTTACAACAACAATACTTTTGCATTCTCCTGATCCGAAAATGATCTTATGTAAAGTATTTTGCATCTCGTCCATTGTTATACCGTTCTAAATTAATGTCAAAACGGTATGCCTTTTTAGCACTATTTCAAAATCTCCAATCCTACTTTTTCAAAAATTTTGTTCAAGAAATTTTCCGAAATCAATGATTGGACTTTAAGTTTTATTATAAGTTTAAATCAAAATCTACATTCTGCACTAATATAGAGGACCATTTTCTAAAACAGAGTTAACCTAAAAAAACTTCTCCTAAAGGCTTACATATCCCCCATACTACAGCCTTATATTCGTCATGGATGTAATAGTAAACATTATAAGGGTTTTAGTGTAAAATAGTAATCCATTTTAATAGCTATATTTTGCACTTGCACAAAATTCTGCACTCTATAAGCTACTGCTATATTAATCAGGCACCATATTATATCTAAAACTTTTCTATTTATTATCATATATTTTTTTATGATTTTTTTTTAAATTCTCTTAAAAAAAATAATTTTTCACCTTCTAACAACAACTAAAAGCTTCCAGATAAGAATTGTTAGGAAACCTTAGTCATTAGATGTAATTATAAAGCAATGATAGATTATTTCTAAACATACACTAAGTATTTATGACAATTGTTAAAAGAAATAGAAGTGAAAAACCAACTCAACGCTTTGAGAATATAGTGATAACTTTTTTATGTAACAAAAACACGTAAGAATACATACAATGTTTATAAATTTAAAAGCATTTTAGGTTTAAGTATACCAGTATATCTTACAAATAGTAATTCGTGGCTTGAATTGTAAAATGGCGAAACTATGGTTTTCAGACTGAAAGAGATTGCCTGGAAATTTAATCTTTACTAATTTAATTATACGAGTATTTAGATGAGGAAAGATCTACTAAATTTATTACAGGTTTTTCCAAAGTTCTATATACAAAGAACAAAACTCTTTGTTTTTAAGGCTATATGCAAGCCACAGTTTATTTTAAAATGAAGCATTTATTAGTAGAATATCATATTTTTAAATACTTAAGAAATCTCATTGCTATTTTCAAATTCAGCCAACGATATGTATGATTATCATACAATTACATTAACACATGCGGTAGATTTTTTTTGTGTATTTGAATTATATCACCAACACCTGAAGCAGTTTAAATAGAAAGGAAGTGGTAAAAAATAAGAATAATTGCAACATCATAACATTAGTAGAAAAAGAAAGAAAAGCAGAAAACATATAATGTTATACAGTTTTTCTTTATTTTGTTTTCTTTTGTAAAAGATGTTTAAAAATGGTTTTCTTGAAAATATTTTGCATTTTTTTTTGTATTACGTTTAAGAAAATAGTTTTGTGTGAAATACAATTTCACTTTTATGACATAAGAGCGGTTGAATAGCTCGGTGTTTACAAAAGCCGACGAATGATAATTTTTTCAGTTAAATTTAAAACAATGTTTTTCAGAAGTTTTCATGTTCCTCGGTTTCTTGACATGTATTCAAACGAAACCATTTTAATTTGGAGTGAAAATCCCCAATGTAGTTGGAATGTTAATTAGAACATATTTAAAATAATATAGTGCACAAGGACTATTTCATATATATTTTGGTTAAGTCACATATAGAATCTATTATTTTCCATCTGTCTGTTTGTCTGTAAAAATTACGAACTATAATATTGTGCCCAAATTAAAAGATTTTTAATTTAACCTTCGCGAGTTTATCGATTTAGGAAAAAGTTTTCTTATTATTTCTATAGTGACGAGTCTCCTGGTGGTATAAACAATGTCGGAATTTATTGAAAAAAGAAGTTCCATGAAATTTTCTTTCAGGAAGAAAATTCTGCTGTAGAATTGTCAAGAATATTGCACAGGGCCTTTGGTTACCAGGCTATGTAAAAAATGTACATGTGCTACAAACAGATCGAACAAGGCAGAGAAAGCGTCAAAGGCAAAGAGCACTGCGAACGAAAAAAAGATCCATTGGTTAACAAAACGTGAAGGAAAACCAAGATTTGGTGCTGGAAAGTCGCCGATTGTTTATTAGAGATCCTATTGATATTATTTAAATTTCAAAAGGGCTATTTTATTATATATTTTGGGCACCAAAAGCGTAAAATCGCGATTGGTTCCAAAAACAAGAAATTTTTTGAAAAAGAGCATCGCATTAATGTCTCTGAAGCAATGATTTTTGACAACCAGAACGATGCGAAGTGCATAATTACAACTGATCAGACTTGGATCTATGCCAACGCTAAGTGATGAATCAAGGGAATGTAATGCTAATGGTGAAGCACGATCGAAAAGATGACGTCAAAGTCGTTCCAAAATTAAGATTATGTTAACAGTTTTCTTCGATTATCGTGTGCTGGGCTAAACTTATTAACGAGGAATATTATTTGACTATTATGCTTCATTTGCGTGGAACTATTCCCAAAAAGAGGCCAGACACCGTTTCACAATTCATTAGTTTTTCGAGATCAATTCGCATAAAAGCTGATTCCCGATCTTCACTTAAACCTAGCCAAAGACAAGAAACCTTACAAAATGTGGTCGCGATATGTCCACTTTTCGGCATAGGAAATTTTCCATATCTGCAGGTGAAAAATTGAAAATAAAGCCACTGCAATTTTATTTCTGATTATTATCTCTACCATGAACTTAATGTACCAGATGCATGTACACGTTTTTATACCCTATACCACTATGTGGTTTGGGTATAATGACTTTGTGCTGCTGTTTGTAACAACCAAAAATATTTGACCTAGACCCATCTTTAATTATACCGATCGAATCAGAATCACCTTCTGAGTTGATTTAACAATGTCCGTCCGTCCGTCCGTCCGTCTGTGTGTCCATGTAAACCTTGTAATCAAACTGCAGGTCGCAAATATGAACATATTTTGATGAAATTTAGTATATAAGCTTTTATCGGCCATGGGATGAACGCTATTGAAATTGGTGAGAATCGGTCCATGTTCAGACCTAGCCCCCATACAAATAACCCATATGAAATCGACGTAAATTGCCATAAGATCCAAATTGTCATATAGATCTTACTCAAATTGGGTTTGTATGCGTTCATTACATCCATTAATGAGTAGTCCAAAAATGATCCCTTTGACCCCATACAGAGCTGCTTCCCGATCTTCACTTAAATCTATTAAAAAACAAAAATATTGCACTGATTCTTCTCAAATTTTGTTTGTATATATTTTTGCAAAATACAGGAGACTTTACCAAACATGATCAGGATCGGTCCATTTTTGGACCTAGTCCCTATATAGATATAGCATCCGATATGAACTTTTTCATATCTGCAGCCAAAAAAATTAATAAAAATCCCACTCAAATTTGGTTTTTGCTTATTTTCTATGTCCAGTTAGTTGGGCCTAAGAGATAGGGTTTCTAAACGCATGGTATAGGGTATCGTATAGTCGGTCTAGACCGACTATAATTTTCTTACTTGTTTCCGGTTTGCTTTTGGTACGGTTAATTAATTTTTGTACCCTATACCACTATGACATTGTGCTGCTGTTTGTAACTACATAAAATATTTGACCTAGACCCATCTTTTATTACACCAATCGACTCAGAATCACTTTCTTAGTCGATTTAGCGATGTCAGTCCGTCCGTCTGTGTGTCCATGTAAACCTTGTAATCAAACTACAGGTCGCAAATATGAATATATATTGATGGAATTTGGTATATAAGCTTCTATCGGCCATAGAATGAACGCTATTGAAATTGGTAAAAATCGCTGAATAGTCAGACCTAGTTCCCATATAAATGACCCCTATGAAATCGACATAAATTGCCTTAAGATCCAAACTATCACATAGATCTTAGTCATAATGGGTTTGTATGTGTTTATTGTATCCATTAATCAGTAGTCCAAAAAAATCCGTAATGGACAATACTTAGTCATAGCCTCCATATAGAGCTGCTTTCTGATATTCACCTAAATCTATCAATAAACAAAAATATTGCACAGATTTTTCTCAAATTTGGCTTGTATATAGTTTTTCAAAATATAAGTGACTTTACCAAATATGGTCAGGATCGGTGTATTTTCCGACCTAGTCCCCATATAAATATAGCACCCGATAAGAACTTTTTCATACCTGCAGCAAAAAAAATAATAATAATGCCACTCAAACTTTGTTTATGCTTATTTTCTATATCCAATTAGTTGGACCGAAGAGATAGGGTCTCTAAACCTTTGTATAGGGTATCGTATAGTCGGTCTGGACCGACTATAATTTTCTTACTTGTTTTTACTCATTTCGCCCCTGTTTAAGGCAATTTATGAATGCCAGAAAACTGGTGGAAGAGGTGCCGGTGCGGAAGGATATCCAATCTAGGGATTTCAAGGTGTATTTCATGGTTTTTCTTGTGGCCCATCCTGGTCGTCTTTCGATTAATGCATAGTTTAAATCAATCATTTGTTTACGATAGCGTTGGGAATTAACGGTTTCGCTGGGCTTCAAGAGTTCATTCTACACAATACTGCTCTGGTCCCATGAAACATCGAGCATGGTCCTTTTGCCGCAGCATTTTGGCCTTGATGTTGAAGAGCCGGCTTCGCCAGGTGAAAGCACCAATTTTTTATGCTTCGAGTATTCCGAATGAACATAATTTTCGTCACCCGTCACAGTTCGATACTAAAATGATTTCCTTTCGTGGTGTTTCAGCTGCTTTTCACAAGTGACTGCGATTTTCTTTGTGACGTTCATTCAAATCGTATGTGATCCATAGAGCGTGTTCACCATGTGTTTCTACCAGCAAACTTTTAACAGCCTTTTTCTTTAGACATATTATAAAAGCAATCTTCTTTTTCAGGCATGATCAATGAAATGTAAAACAATGAAGTTAGTTTTTGGTGGACTCAACTTCTGTGCGTTTGTAATTTAAGTGTTAGCAGAGAGATATTAAGAATGTATCCAATTATTCCGTTGCGTAGTTTTCGATGGCGCTATCTTTTAGTTAAACAGAAAAAATCTTATGCATATACCTGGTAGTTAAACTCAAGAATGCTTCTCGAAATTGATGTTATACCTAATCGTATAGCAAGTCTAGACCAATTGGTACTTTCTTAAATATTTTCAATTGTCTTTTTATATTTTGAATAAAAATAATTTGCTTATTACATACGAGAGTGGGCCTAGAACAACCCGACTTGACAAAGCAAACACAACAAATTTGGGAAATATATTCTTTATTTTGTTAGATTTATAGTCATTTTTCAGACATATTGCATTTAATACTGTAATTAATATGCAAATTTTAATATTGTTTCACAGGTGCATGGTAAAGAAGAAGAAGAAAACATATATTTAAAAAATTCATAACTACACAGTTAATCGGACCGGTTTCTGGCATGAATCTTCACATACACTCGTTCTTGCACTTTTTTGGTCAGCGCTTTCACACACTCAACTAAAGTCAGGCCTACGAGCAGTGTGGTTAGAATCAGTTTTCGTACCATGCAGCTTTTACTTCGTATCAATTTCAGAAGATACAACTCTGTCCAAACAAACAATCGTTATTTTTAAATTTTTAATGTTTTTTTGCATTTTTACTTCTAATTTCCACTATTCTCAGTTTTTCTTTATTTCTTGATATAACCTCCTCAATACATCTTTCCCAGTGATATTGAATAGTTTCGATACCCTGTTTATAGTAAGAACTGTCTAAATCCTTAAAATAGCCTTCAACTGCACACTTCACCTCTTCATTGTTGGCAAATCTTTAGAGCCATTTTCCATGTTGGGCAATAGACAATAATCCGAGGGAGCTAAATCTAGCAAATAAGGTGCGTGATGAAGCAATTTAAACTTAAATTCGTGGATTTTGGCCATCACAATAGTGGATGTGGTGCATCATCTTTGTGAAAAAAATTCTTTTTTCGCCAAATGCGACCTTTTTTCCTTAATTTTATCACTTAAATGCTGCAATGACTTACAATATTCGTTTTTTGCTTGTTTTTCCTTTTGCAAATAATCAATAAAATTTATTCCATCAATAAAATTTATTCCTCCCAAAAAACAGAAACCATAATCTTGCCTGCAGATGGAACTGTCTTCGCAGTCTACTGTTTTGACTGATCCTTTGTTTCAGGTGCAAAGTGATGGACCTATGCCTCATCTATGATTATGAATCGATGCAAAAATTCCACTTTATTGCAGTAAAACATCGCTAAACACTCTATTGAAACATCTTCACGATACTGTTTTTATTCTTTGTGTGCAAATGTGGCACCCATCTCGAGGATCGCTTTCTCATCTCCAAATAATTCAATAATTTCAGCTAGTTCACGCACCTTGAGCCGATGATCATCTAACACAATTTTGTAGTTTTTCTTAAGCGTTTCTGTCGTGGCCACCTGAATTGGTCGACCGCTACGGTGTTCATCTTAGCAGTTCGTAAGACATCGCACCCGATATTTTATAGTCGTAAACGAAGGAGCAGACTAGCCCGGAATAGAATCTAGCTCGGATTTAATATTGGTTGGACTGAAACTTTTCATATAGAGGTATTGAGTTAGATAACGGCGACAAATTTTTTCACTCAAATCGATTACTTTTGATGGCTCCAAAAAGATATTAACAATATGGCGTTTTGAACCTTTAAACATATGTTTTATAAGGTTGCCACTTTTCACCAAAGTAACTTTTTTCAAAATACTACCGCCATCTATATGTCAAGTCGGGGCCGACTGTGTATATATCATAAAAATACTGTCATTATGATCTTGTTGGCCGATAAGCTCACCTTGACCTTCTTCGACGTCGAAAGTCGCCCAGATAAACTCTTTAATGAGGCAGCTGCTTGGTTTCCGTAGTATTGCAATGCATTTATGTTTCATCCATTGTTATAGAACGGTATCCATATGGCGGCTGAACAACGCTGCGATTGCGTTCTAGGTTAATTGTGAGCAAACGCGTTAGTTGAAGGGGGAAGTGTTAATTTTTAGGGGAAAGTGCATAATATATTTTTTTTTATATATTTTTTGATATGAATTAATAACATTTTGTCTCCAATTATGATTTTTTGTTAAAATAACTGGCACTTTAAATTTTTGAAAAATTTACCTCGAGACCATTCGAGACAATTTCGCTCTATTCCTTATTTTACTATAAACTTATATTTTAATTTAAGAACTATTTATGCTTCTAAACGTATTAAGAATTAAGACTGCTGGCTTAGACCTCACAAACTGTTTTAAGTTAACAAAGGAACTGGAACTTCTGGAGGATCTAATGTAAAAACCATTTATAAATATAAATTTAATACGATTTAATTATTTGTCCACAATGCAAAATATTTTCTTGACCTCAAAATCTAAGTATAATTACTACATATTTTTAAAACAATAGATATTTTACAAAACAAGAAAAAAGAAAAAAAAAACACTTCATTTAGTTTTCTCTACAATTTAAAACATGTTTCCATATATTATTATATATTATTTAGATCAAACCAGAAATCCACCCATTTGTCACACTATAAAATATCATACAAATCATCAACCCACATACATCATAATCATTCAAACAAAAATTCATAACTTTCCTTTAAAAAATTTGAAAAAAAAAAACAAAAAACTTGCAAAATCCCATATCCTTAAGGTCCTATAGCAGAAAACAACATATTAAATTGTTTCCTTTCATATGTTTTTTCAATTATTTTTTCCTAAACAACATGTTTTTTTTGAAAGTGTTTTGAAAAAGTTTTTCCGAAAAAATATACATATTTTTCCTATCTGGATTAACTGACACTAACATGTGTTGTTTTCCTGTTTCATTCCTTAATATGATTTTAATTATGATCCTTTAACCCATAAACCTATTAAAAAAAGGCAATAATATATTTTGAAGCCTCTACATAATTTTTGGTATATATTTAAGTTATATTCATTAAAAACCCAGTTGTTTTTCTTTATGTTTGTGAAAAAAACACAACTTTTTTTATTAAATATTTATGAAACAGTGTTTTTCTTCATTTCTTTCAATTTGTGTTCAGTTTTTTTTTGCAAACTTTTTAAGCACTTTGTTGAAATTTTATATAAAACATATTTCACAAAAACAAAAATTTTTTCGAGCACTATTTTTCCTAAAAATAATCAAACGATATATTAATATTGTTAACATTCAAAACGATGCGTCATAAAACAGACCTTTTTGTATTTTGTTTATGTCGCATGTTGTGCAATTTTTAATTTAATTTTAACATCGAAAATATTTTGTATTTTTTTCTCTTCATTTGTTGTAATCAAAAATAAATATATTTGGTTTCAATTAAAATATGTTTTGTGGTGTTTGATTTCCGTTAAAGAGAGAGAGAGAGAAAAACATATTTTGTTGATTTTGCTTTTGAAATTTAAATAAAAGCGTTTCAGTTTTTATGACTTTAATTTTGTTTAAAAAAATTTAAGTAAAATAGAGTAAATGTAGGAAACTATTTAAGAAATAATAAAATTTTATAAATTTTCTTAAATATTAATAAATTTTATGCAATTAAAATCCAAAAAATTTAATATTTCATTAAAAAAAATTACAATTATCAAATTATTTTCCATACTTTTACTGTATTTTCTTAAAATTATCCTATTTTTTTAATTTCTTATTTAAACCACTTTAAGTATATTTCATTCCTCAACAAGAAAACAAAACTTTTTCAATTTCCTCAACTAATACCAATTTTTTTATTTTTAATCCAAATTTCTTTGAAAAATTCTGCAAATAATAGTTCGGGCATAGAAGGCAATCCGACGGTGTTTTATCGTTTAATGCCTGGGTCTACGGCACAAACAAATAAATTTCATACATTTTATCTGCAACAACGACCGGATAATGGTGATACCTGGGCTGATATCAAAGTCAATCATCCGTTGGATTATGAAAGTATTAAGGAATATAATTTAACCATACGTGTTGAGGTAAGTTAATCATATTAATTATAAAAAATTTTTAAGTATTCGTAAATGTTATCAAATTTAATCAATTATTTGTTTTGTGTGATATTTTTTATATTTAATTTTGTATTTGTGCAATGCATATTATTGTACTTATAACAAAATACACTAATCCCTCCTATAACATGATAGATATTATGAGCATGCTCGTATAACGCATGAATGATTTCCATTTAACTTTTCTCATTAAAGGTAAAGGAGGTTTAATACATATCAGTCCCAACTGTATTTAAATAATAATAAAATTAAATAATAATAGAAATAGAAAAAAAAAACAAAAAAATTTTTGAAATAGTGTTTTATAGCCAGTACTCATACGAATACAATGGGACAGTATATATGCAAAAGTTGCTGCTTAAGCTAACTTTAAATACATATTCTTAATAAAATACACTTTTAACAATTTCTTTATAATTTTCTTATTAATTTTTTTTTTAACTGTAATTAATTAATTTCGAGCAATTTGCAACGAAAAGTGAAAAAAAAATTCCAAAAACGAAAAAAAAATGTACAAAACATTAATATTACTGTATAAACATTAATATATGCATTATATATAGTTTTTTTTATACATACCTAACTCTACTAATTCGTCAATTATTTATGAGCTTGTTCTGTTGCCTCTCAGTTCTGGAATAAAATCGAACTTCTATTAAAAATGTCTTAAAACTGATTTTGTTCCAAATCAATTTCATAGTCTTCAAAGTAATCCCTCCCTAATACAATAGAGAGTATCCAATGATTTATTTATTTCTTGAAAAATTTGCTAAAGTCGATTTCTGAAATGGCCTTAAAATGGCGTGGGGATTCGGCTTTATCTCCTCAATCGGTGTAGAAGGACTTGTCTTTTGAATTTATTGAATAGCCAGAAGTTACACGATGATAAATCCAGTGGTCTCAAAAACAAATGCCTTGGGAGTCGATGCAAATATAATAGATGTCTGCCCATTAATCCAACTTATATTTGTGACCAATATTCCATGTTAACAGTTTGGCCTGACGGAAAGAATTCATAATACATAACTCCATGATTTTTTTAAAAATTCGGCCTAATTGATCGGTTATTTCAGGGTAACAGACACGGATGTAAATCTAGTCACCCGTATTTATGTATATTTCGTTCTGATAATCAGAAATAATTGTTCCACGACGCTCTTTTTCCAACAAAATTGAGTGTTTTGAAACTAAACGGAATATTTTTATATATTTTTATATAATTTTAAATGAAGTTGGCTGATTCATTTGAAATGTCCGCAGTATGAACGAGATTCTCATTCTCAATCGAATATGTTTCAACGCCAACTCTTTGATTTTCTTGATGTAACGAGTGAGATCGACAAAAATTTAACACAGAATTTTTCTCTTCACTTTTTTCGCATGCATTATTTGACTTTTTTTCGATTCGTTTGATTAAAATGAGTGAAGAAATAGCAGTACGTGCTAAAATTATTAAATATTTTCAACGAAATCCAACTTTTATCTACAAAAATTTGGCCAGAGAATCAAAGATGTGATATTAGAAAGTATCTGGAGAATTTGGTCATTGATAGCAAACATGGTTCGGGAAGAAAGAAAATACCAAATGATTGTTCTAAAGCCAAAATATAGAAAACACATCTGGCTAGCTCAGTGCTCGGACTATTTGGTGCGAACAGTTAGAACCAAGGCAGGTTTGAAAACATACAAATTCGAAAAAGTTGCAGACAGGCAAAAAATTTAGAGGCCAAAAACAGAGCACGGAAATTTAAATCATAAAAGATACTCCAGACAGATTTTTTACAGCATCCAGGTCAAATTTTGTATTATGTTAATGCTCACAGGAATGCCGAAAATATGTTAAGCACCCAAAAACAGACGAAAATTTCCTAAAAAGTTCCTGTTATGTCAGGCAATATGCAGTTGCGGTAAAAGACGCAAATCATTTGGTACAACGGGCTCTATTGATACAGAAATTGAGGAGTGTTTGCAAAGTAGACTCTATAAGTTCATAGTAGTGACTAGAACTTTAATCTTATATATAAAATTCTTCTGTCGCGGTGTTTGTGGTAAAATTACGCCGAAACGGCTCGACCGATTTTTGATAGGGCCACTGGGAGGGGTAGCCCCCATACAAAGTGAACTTTTAAAATAAGATATCTGGAGTACTATGATAGCCATAAGTGCCACGCCCACTTGAGATATCAAAAAAAAAAAATACATGTTGTCTGTTTCTGAGACCTACCCAATATCCACACAAAATTTCATGAGAATCGGTCAAGCCGTTTCGGAGGAGTTCAATTACAGAGACCGCTACACGAGAATTTTATATATAAGAAGTTAAACTCCTCCTTTTTTTGTTTTTCATTTTATTTTTTTGTTTATAGCGATTTGAAAAGAATGTATGTATGTTTTATCATAGGAAATTTTTGTATGTATAAATGGACCCGATAGGTGGCGCTGGGGTAAAGTCATTTCGAATATTCTTATTTACGGTGCGATTTTAATGAAACTAAGAATGTAGATATATGTATGTTAGATGATGCCAAAAATTTTTTTGTTGGACCCGGTAGATGGCGCTGGCGTTCGAAAAATAATGAGTTGTCAAATTTATTTAAATTTTATAAGTTCCAAAATTCAGAAACGTTTTTATAAACAAATATTCTAACCAAAAAGGAAGGAAAAATTGCATTGGCTATTGCTTTATCCGGAATAGCCGCAACATTATTGCATGATGGTCGCACAGCTCATTCAGCACTCAAATCACCGTTAAATGTACAAACGAATGAGAATGCCGTATTAATATAAAAAACGTTCCGGTATGGCAAAAGTTCTGCCAAAATGCAATATTACTATTTGGGATGAATATAACATGGCTTACAAACTTTTCTTAGAAGCACTACATAAAACTTTAAAAGATTTGAAATGCAATGAAAGACTTTTTTGTGGAGCTCTCATTTTATTATCCATGATCCAACTGCTGACCAGTTTTCAAAACAACTACTTGGTTAAGTGAGAGAACTACTTAAGCCGAAAAAAATTTCGATGTCGATAATATTAATGTTATTATTCAGGACATGATTGATTCCGAAAGTGTTATTTCAAATCTATTTAAAGGAGAACATGTCTTGCTGCCAAGAATTCCTATGATTCCTACCGACACACTGATAACATTCAAAAGATTGCAATTTCCGAACAGATTGGGCTTTACCATGACCATCAATAAATCTCAAGGGCAATCATTGCAAATATGTGGTTTGGACCTCGAAAAAAGTTGTTTTTCCTGTGTCGGAAAGCCAGCAAATTTATTAGTTTACTGCCAGAATAAGGAAACTAAAAATATTGTTCCCTCTTTTTAGAATTACAGTGATAGAAATATATTCTTATACATATTCTTATACATTCGTATGTTACAATAAATATTTATTTTAATTTTCATAAATAAAACATGGTTTTTCTTTAACAGTTTTAATACTAACAAATGCACAAACGTTTTTTTATATAGATATATACAGATTCTAACTAAATTTAAAAATTCATTGAGGGAAAAGCAACGTTTGCCGAGTCCAGCTAGTATAATATAAATTAAATAAAAATATATCAAAACTCTATCTTCAATGGTTTCCTTATTATTACGTTATTATTCATCAAATGACTTTTTTTCTCCTCTTTTACGAACGGTTTTTACCACTTGTAAACATTTTTTTCAAAATAGCCTGGTTATCGAAGGCCTTCTGTAATATTCTTAACTTCTCTACAGTAAAAATTTCTTTACGCAAGATAAATTTAATGGGACTTTATTCAATGAAATCCAACATTGCTAAAATCGCCAAATTCTATTTTATCTTACAAAAACGAGCGTCACCATTGCACCAATGGAGATGTTGACATAAAATTTGGCACAAAAAATGGATGGCCTCGTTCAAGTCGACTGCGTCGAAATTTTGGTAGGCTATTCTGTCTACCCAATTTTATAAAAACCTTCACATGTTGATATATAAATACTACAAAAAATTTAATTTTTGAATCTGAAACTAATTTATTCGACACAGTCCTCATAAAGGGTCCGCCAAATAACTTTTTTTTTTTTGAAAATGCTATAAAAAAAACTACTGAATATTATCTCAAATTTCTTTTTCGGTTAATAATGGAAAATAATTTCATTCAAATGGCTGCCTCGGCTGGCCATGCAGTAGCCTACACGATCGGTCCATTTTTTAAGCACATTATCGATTGTGTGCAGTTGTATTTCACCAGTGGCCTCACGAATATTGTCCTTTAAAGCATCAATTGTCTCTGGCTTGTTGGAGTAACACTTATCTTTGAGGGCACCCCACAAATAATAGTCCAACGGTGTCAAATCGTAGCTCCGAGGTGGCCAAACGACATCAGCTCTGCGGCTGAAAATGCGATCTTCAAAAACAGGGCGCAAAACATCGAGTGTAGCTTCGGCTGTGTGACACGTAGCGCCGTCCTGTTGAAACCAAATGTTGCCAATATCATCCTCTTCAATTTTTGTGAACAAAAATTCGTTCAACATGGCCCGATAACGATCGCCATTGACTGTAACGGCCACTCCTTGCTCATTTTCGAAGAAAAATGGCCCAATTATGCCTCTGGACCAAAATCCGCACCAAACAGTGACTCGTTTTGGGTGTATCGGCTTTTCAATGTATGCGTGCGGGTTTTCTGTGCCCCAAATGCGACAATTTTGCTTGTTTAAATACCCGCCAAGACCAAAATGACCTTCATCTGAAAAGATGATTTTTTTGGCAAAATCGGCATCTTCTGTAAGTCGATCGCAGGCCCACTTAGGGAAGCGAAAACGCATTGGATGGTCAGTTGGCTTCAACTCCTGAACCAATTGGACTTTGTATGGCGTCATACCAAGGTCTTTATGCAAAATTCGTCTCAATGATGCCTCCGAAATGTTCAATTCTTGAGAACGACAGTGAATTGATGGTGATGGCGCTTCACGCACACTTTCTGCCACAGCAGCAATATTCTCGGGTGTACGCACTGTTTTTGGCTTTTCACGCTTTGGTTTATCGACGAGGATGCCAGTTTCTTTCACTTTTTTCACAAGATAACGAACATACGGAGCTGACGGTGCTTCTCTTTTTTCAAAATCCGTACGCATTTTCGCACACATTCTGCAACATTACCATGATTTTCAAAGTAATGTCGCAATATTTCCCAGCGTTGTTCAAGCGTATACACAAACATATTCGTTCAGCGGAAGTATAAAACTAATTATCTGTCAAATCAGACATGAGCTAAGTGTTACCATTCACGAAATAAGCACTAGTTGAAAAAAAAAAAAAACGTTAGATGGCGGACCCTTTATAAAAACTTAACACGTTAATATCAAAATATATTTTTATTATAATTTCGGATTATATACTTAAAAATCATAACGCTTTTTATACCCTATACCACCATGTGGTGAGGGTATAATGAGCTTGTGGTGATGTTTGTTACTTTCGAAAACATTTAACCTGGACCAAACTTTTATTGTACTGATCGACTCAGAGTCATTTTCTGAGTTGATTTAGTGTCGTCTGTCCATAAGACTGTCCATGTGTCCTTCTAATGCAACTATACATCGCATACATATTCATATTTTGATTACATTTTGTATATAATCTTTTGCCGGCCATAAGACGATAGCTATTGGAATCGGTAAAATTTTGTACATGTTCAACCCTAGGTCCCAGGGTGTAAATTAAAAACAATGCCGCTCAAACTTTGCTTTTTTCATTCTCTATATACAATTACGATCTCAGCCAAGTTAGATCTAAGACAATTTTTCTAAACTCATGGTTGATGGTGAAAACAACAACGGAAAACTATACCTGTGAAAAGAATAACGGTAAAGTATAAAAGAAAACCATGGTTCAGCACTGATATAAAAGCTGCGATTGGTCAGAGGGATTTGAAGAATATTGTAATGCAAGCAGAGAGGTAAACAGGAATATAAAAAGTGCAAAATCAACATACTATTCTAGTGTTTTTAAGTCAGCTGTTGCATCCAAGAAAACTTGGAAAGGCATAAGAGAAGTTGGTATTGGAAAGACTAAGAGAGTAGATTTGTTTGACATTGATGTAGAAAATCTTAATGAACAATTTACTAATCATCCTAGTGTTCGTTTCAACGTAAATTTCTATAATCAGACTAATGTGATGAATGGAAATGTGTTTCATTTTGAAGTTGTGAATCAATCAGATGTACTATCCAGCTGTATTGCCGTTAAATCAAATGCTGTAGGTTTCGATAATATGCACCAAAAATTTTTGAAAGTAGTCTTCCCTGTAATGCTACCTTATATATCATTCATTTTTAAAACAATTTTAACAAAAAGTATATTTCCTGCTAACTGGAAATATGCAAAAATAATACCTACGCCGAAAGCAAATGGTGAATGTCGACCAATCGCTATACTGCCATACTTATCTAAAGTTTTTGAGAAGATATTACTTCACCAATTATATCGGTACATTCATGATAATGGTTTCATTACTAGTAGGCAGACAGGCTTTCATCCAAAACATAGCTGCATAACTGCTCTTATTAACGTATCTGAAGAATTGCATGAAAATTTGGATAAAGGTGATATTTCGTTTCTAGTTCTCCCTAGATCACTCTAAGGCATTTGATACGGTTAACAATAATGTTCTTATTATGAAATTGAGAAAAATATTTAATGTCTCACTGTGATCAACTCGTTTAATATCTTCACACATTTTCCGTATTTGTTAATAATATGAGATCGCGCCCGTTAACTGTAACAAAAGGTGTACCACAAGGCTCTATTCTTGTTCCCCTCCTATCTGTGTAAATGATTTAACTACCCAATTATCATACTGTAATGTACATATCTAGGCTGATGACGTTCAATTCGATATTAATAGTGATGCAAAGCAAATTGGTGATTGTGTGTATAAACTTAATGAAGATCTTAATCGAATTCATATATGGGCAAATGCAAATGGTCTTTGTCTAAATCCGTTTAAGTCAAAATGCTAAATTGTAACCAAGAAATCTATGAAACTGCTTTCAGAACCAGCAATTATTCTCAACAGTGAAAGAATTGAAATCGTAAAAACAGCCAAAAATCTACGTATAATCTATATATATAAAATTCAATTTCTGTTTGTTTGTTTGTTTATTCGTTTGTTTGTTTATTTGTTTGTTTGTTTGACCGCTATACAAATTTTTATTTTTCAACGGATTTTGCTGAAATTTTGTACACACGATCTCTATACCCCAGGAAAGGTCACCATATACCTTTTACCGGCCATGCCTATTTTGACGCCCACTTTTTATGTAAAATCCATTTTCTGTTTTATTCACATTTGTTCACTATACAAATTTTTATTTGTAAACAGATTTCTCTGAAATTCAGTACACACGATCCCTGTACTCCAGCTAAGGTCACCATATAATCTTTATCAACCACGCCTACTTTTACACCCACTTTTTATATACAATTCATTTTCTGCCTTTTGGTATATTTGTTCGCTATACAAATTATTATTTTCCAACGGATTTCTCTGAATTTTGCTACACACGATCTCCGTACTCCAGAATAGGTCGCCATATGATTCTTACCGGCCACGCCAACTTCTGCGCCCACTTTTTGTATACAATTCATTTTCTGCTTTTTGGTATATTTGTTCGCTATACAAATTTTTATTTTCAACGCATTTCTCTGAAATTTTGTACACACGATCTTTGTACCCCAGGCCAGATCACCGTGTGATTCTTGCAGCCACACCTACTTTTACGCCCATTTTTTGTATACAATTCGTTTTGTGTTTTTGGTATATTTGTTTGCTATACAAATTTTTATTTTTCAACTGATTTCTCTGAATTTTGCTACACACGATCTCCGTACTCCAGGAAAGGTCGCCATATGATTCTTACCGGCCACGTTTGTTCGCTACAAAAATTTTTTTTAAACGGATTTCTCTGAAATTTGCTACACACGATCTCTGTACTCCAGAGAGGTCGCCACATGATTCTTGCCGGTCGCGCCTACTTCTATGCCCACTTTTTGTATATAATTAATTTTCTGTTTTTTGGTATATTTGTTCACTATAGAAATTTTTATTTTTCAAGGGATGTCTAAAATATGGTCACACGATCTCTATACTACAGGGAAGGTCACCATATGCTTCTTACATACCACGCCTACTTTGCGCCAACTTCTATGTATATAAAACTTATTTTTTTCCTTTTATTTGTTTCTTTATTTGATTGCTATACAACTTTTATTTTTCAATGGCTTTCTCCGAAATTTAGTACATATTCCAGGGAAGGTCGCCATATGATTTTTACCGACCACGCCTACTTTTACGCCCAATTTGCATATAAAATTCTTATTTTGTTGTGTGGTATATTTCTTCTCTATACAAATTTGTACTTTTCAACGGATTTCTCTGAAATTAGGTTTACACGGAAATAACTACACGGTGAACAAATTCCCCAAACTTAAAAAAAGGTACGCAAAAGAAATGAACAAGTTCCCTATTTTTTTTTTTTTTTATCGAAATAAAAAATGAACTTACTCCCCAAATTCATTCTTAAATTTTTACATATTTTTATTAAATGAATTTTGTTAAATATTTATTTTAGTAAACATTTGCATACTGCTCTCAATATATGTCCTACAATAAATGCATTTAAAATGAGTATTCTTTTCAATAGCATCATTTCGTTGCGCGGAAGCTACGCGCACGGGGAATATAGCTTAGCTTGAATATCGGAATGATCTGAAAAATATATTTTGACAATTAAAATAAGTTGGCAACAGCTGTGCGGCAGCACAGGTGTGGCTGCCAAATGCGCGGCGAGCGGCGTGCGAACGCGGACGCGACGTATGCGGACGCGACGCGCTCTCGGAACACAGCTCTGCTAAAATATCGCAATGCTCTGAAAAATGTGTTTTAGGAATTAAAATAAGTTAACGAGAACTAAGCGGCAGAACGGGTAGTAGCTGCGAGGAAACGGCGCGAGGCGCGCGGAGCGCGGACGCGGACGCGCTCGCGGAACACAGCTCAGCAAAAATATCGCAATGATCTGAAAAATATATTTTGGCGATTAAAATATGTTGACAACAGCTGCGCGCAGCACGGTTCTGGCTGCCAACCGCGCGGAATCGGGCGCGACTCGCTCGCGGAACACAGCTTAGTGAAATGTCGTATGATAAATTTTATCTACGTATGTGAAATAATAACCTGTTGATCAAAATAGGCCACACATATACTATAAGCAGAAGCTGTTAAAAAAAACTTGCGACACAATATTAAACGGCGCATTAGTCTTTCATTTCTGAAACTTGAATTTGACATGTCTGCTCAATGATGATCACATATTGAATGAAGTAATTAAATTTTTAAAAGTTCTGATTCCTTTAATTTGCAAACGATTCCGTTATATTTCATGCTTATAAATAAACTTGAAAAAAAAAAATTAAAGCGGTTTCGCTACTTATTTTTGAAACATTTTTGCTGCAGCATCTTAAAAAAACTTCTATATTAAAAAATCAAAAAATTTTGAATTGAAATAAAAAATGAATTTACTGCCCATACAAATTTTTGGGGAGAAAGTTCATTTTTTGGGGAATTTATTAATTGGGGACTAAGTACTCAGCGCCTGGTAAGCATAGTGAACCATTTTTCAAGTCAAAGGACTTTTTATCCCGGGCAAGACCGGGTAAAAACAGCTAGTATTTAATAATACTCTTACCTGGCCATATAAATGCTACTGCAGGAAAAGTTTACTCTATGTTGCGAACCTTATGGAAAACACAATATTTCACACCACTTATAATCCGCTTACTACTAGCAGAAACGTATCTACTGCCTACTCTTTCATATGGATGTGAAATTTTTGCAAAAACTGATACTAGAAGCTATAATTTTATGGTATGGGTAAATATGACCGTGTGTCATCAGTTGTGAAAAACTTGTATGGTGTTAAGTTTGCTGACTTGTTATAAATACGAACTTTAAATCTTCTCCACAAAATTGTATATATTCATGAACCTTCGTATCTCTATATCTCTATCACATATGAATAATGATTTGACTCTAATTATACATTTAACTTCAAAGTCTGAATGTCATTTTTGTATCCATTCTATACGTCTTTGGAACTCTCTACCTCCGAACATACAATTTATAAGCAATGCCATGCATTTTAACAGGTCCATTTTTGGTCTTTATAGTCGTGCATAAACATGTTATGTTTTTCGTTGTTTTAATTTAATTAGTTTAATTTTTGATTTGTTAATCTAATTTAACTTTTCCCCCATTTTTAATTGTTGTATATAGATCAAATTTTGAAATTTTACTTGTAAAAGTTTTAACATCATTGCTTATTACTATTACTACTGCTTTACTCTAATCATAGGACTATAAGTCTTGTTGTATAGGAAATCAAAATAAACAAATAAATAATAAATAATAAATAATAAATAATGGTATCGTATAGTCAGTCTAAACTGGCTATAATTTTCTTACTTGTTACTATTTAAATATATTTTTGTTCTGGGTTCTATGCATCAAGACTCAATTAAATCGAAATTCAAAAGAATATTTTATGTTTTGTATTTTGTTACCAACTACTTTACCAGTTTAAGAATGTCATATCTCACAATTCATTAGAAGAGTTTAGCAAAGCTTAATTTAAAACTTTTGCGCAATGTTGACAAGTTAGGAATTTTTGGCAGTTTGACAAATCCCTTACTTTTTAAACTACCCTCATAGTTAGTTAAAAATCAATACTGCTCCTGTATAAATACTTCCTTTCAGTAGAGTGCTGTTAAATTTGGAGCAAATTTGGTCATTTTATTTCATTTTTAAAGGCTTGAAAACAGACAACCTCGAGAATTTTTGTATAAATGTAAAAGAGTAAATGTCTTCCATCAAAACAACGCACCGGCGCTCACGTGTGTCGTAGCTATTTTAAAAATTCATAAATTGGCCTACGAGCTGCTACCCCACCTAGCATATTCTGAAGATTTAACACTCTACGACTATATTCTGTTACCAGTACCCATTTTGAGGAGCTTTAGAAAACCTATTACTTGGAAAGCATAAACAAACTTGGCAAACGTTGGACTTATGTATCGAGTTAAAAGGCCATTATGTTGAGAAATGAAAGAATTTCTTGCCAAAAAAGATATTCTGCTCAAAAAGCATTCTACTTGTAAAAATAGTGATGTGAAAAAAGCTTTGTATTTGACATGAAATTACTAATTAACGAGACAATAAATAGAAAAAATATTGAACTTTTTCCATTTAAATCATTTTATGTGGTCTATTACATACATTGATTATAATATTATGGGCTTGGCTGCTCAAATTTAGCATTTTAGTTAAAATAAAACATTCTATTATTTAAATTGAGTTGCAGGCTCATGAATCTTTCAATAAAATGTTGAATAACATCAAATTCATCAATTGAACGGATATTTATGAAGCAATAAAAATTGGATTTGTCTGCATTCTGGAAAACATACATTAAACATTTTGTAAAATGCGCACATGTTATGGGTCACTGGAGTATGATAAATTTGTTTGCATACATTTCATATAATTCATGATAAAACTAGCCAAATTCACAATTTCTAGAGAGACTATTTTATTACTGGTTGTATTTGTTATTTCCGGGGGAAAGGAAGTAAATAGACCCCAAATTTTAATGATTTACCACAAAAAAAATTTGCTCGCCAACAATAAAAATAATCTTGCGGAAATTTCCCTCTAAGTACTGCCTGCTACGACTTTGTCTTAGGTCTGACAAGGTAGAAAACTAAAAGATATCGCCCACAAGAAATATCTTAAAAGTTGTAAAAAAATTTTAGTTTTCGAATAATGTTTTCCAATATTACCACCAGCTAAGAAAATGTAAATGGAATATTTCATGATTTATTTCTAAAAATATATAGATTAGAAATGTTTGTTGGGAATTAAGATAGTAAAGGATTATTGTTAATATTGCTGACATTACAATAAAATCAGCCAACACCATTTTAAAAAAATTTTTTTGGACTCAAATATCAAATTGACTGGATCCAAAAACACAAAATATTTTTAGAAAAAAAGTGTCGCATTATCTCTGAAACAATGCTTTGTGACTAAAGTAACGATTCGAAACGCATTACGGGCAATGAGACTTGGATCTATGCCTACGACCCCAATAACCTGACCAGTCAACTGAACTTCGTTGAAATTGATTTGGAAAAATAAATAGATATCTGATTTTTTTATTTTGATTATTTATTTTTATTAATTTATTTAATTTTATTAAATTTGTGTCATGATGTCTTTAAATTTATTAAATAAGAATAACCTGAAAATCTAAGTTTGGATTAATCGTAAGTTGAACTATTGTCACTAATATAACATTATGTTGATACGTTGTTTATTTTAATTTTTTGTCGCCAGAAATTAATAATAAAAACATTTTTATACACTCCTGATGAAGCTGAAAAATCGGCAACGAAACGTAAAGTGAAGATAAAATAAATTTTGTTTCAATATACTTTATTTAAAATTTAAAAGCTGATCGTCATAGCCCAAAAGAAATAACAACCTAAATAATTTTTATACCCTACTAGCAGTAACCCGATGTGCTTCACTACACCCCCCATAACGAAATAAAAAGCAGGGAATACGTTTGTAGAAAACTATTTTTTTTTTTGTATAGGGGGTGCCACGCCCATTAGTCTGATCCCGCCCATTTTTTGGGCACCTACTCACATTAATAACTTATGAACTCAAACAAAGTCGCAAGACTTTCACTATTATAGTACTCAAACAAAATTTGGCGTGAAAAGGGGCATAAAAGGGGCGTGTCGTAAGAAATGTTTATTTCTACCTCGCCTGGAGTATAATGTGTATACAATTTGAAGTAAATCTGTTAAAAACTATATGGGAGCAATTACATAATTTTAAAAAAGTGGGCGTAAAAGTGGGCATAGTCGAAAAAAAAGTACCATATTAATCATGCCAGAGCCCTAGTTAAATGCTTTGAAAATTTCAGGAAGAGCGGTCCAGAGGTTTGGTCTCCTATAAGGTACAAACAAACAAATAAACAAACACACATTCCATTTTATGTATACAGAAGAAGATAGATACCACTATGTGGACAGGGTATAATATTTGACCTAGACCCATCTTTTATTATACCGATTGAATCACTTTCTGAGTCGATTTAGCGATGTCCGTCCGTCTGTCCGTCTTTGTGTCCATGTGCACTTTGTAATCAAATATGTCGCAAATATGAACGTATTTTGATGAAATTTGTTATGTACGTTTCTATCAGGCATAGCATGAATGCTGTTAAAATTGGTGTAAATCAGTGTATGTTCAGACATATTCCCCATACAAATGACACCTATGAAATCGACTTAAATTACCATATGAACCAAATTATCATATAGAACTCAGTCAAATTGGGTTTGTATATGTTTATTACACCCATTAATCAATAGTCCAAAAATAAACCCTATATGACAATTCTTAGGCATAGCTCCTATATAAAGGTGCTTCCCGATCTTCACTTAAATAAATCAAAGAACAAAAATATTGAACAGATTTTTCTAAAATTTGATTTGTATATGTTTTTTCAAAAAATAATTCAATATGATCAGGATGTAGATATAGCATTCGATATGAACTTTTCGTATTCAAAGGCAAAACAATTAATAACAATGCCACTTAAATTTGGGTTATGCTTATTTTCAATATATTTTGATATGTTTTCATATGTATATAAATGACAGTCATTTTAATATTGTGATTTTTTTAGTGCCTCCAATCTAACAATGAATATTCTTTTAAAGAACTTCCAAAGGTGTTAATATATATTGAAATCAGAGTTAAAAAAAAAAAACACACTGAATAAAAAACTCATAC
The DNA here is from genome assembly GCA_963682025.1 of Cordilura impudica. Classification (NCBI taxonomy): domain Eukaryota; kingdom Metazoa; phylum Arthropoda; class Insecta; order Diptera; family Scathophagidae; genus Cordilura; species Cordilura impudica. The sequence continues at coordinate 94,434,994 of OY821518.1, forward strand.
ATATATATGGGGGATTTTCATGTCAAGTGCACCAACTTTTGAAACCGATGTCTTCCGATCGGGATGAAATTTGCACCAAGGTTAGTCCTATTGGATAGTAGTTTAGACACAATTTTTCAACAAGATCGGTCCAGATCTCTCTGAGTTAGAGGGGATCAAAATTTGACATTTTGGCCAAACAGGTGTTTTTTCTCATCCATGTAACTTATTACCTATTGTTCTTAGAAAATTTTCTCCCAAAGAGTTTAGATAGCTATTTCTTCAATATTTCGGAAAAAAAATACTTAAAAAAAAATAAAAAAAATTTTAGACTTTTTTTTTTTTTGCTAAATTAAAGAATTTTTTGCCTTTTTTTTCAAAAAGGGCATTTTTTTTTCATAAGAAAGCTTAGGATTTTTCCTTTAAGAGCTTTTTGGTCGCTTAGTGGGAAGGGAGTGGGATATCTATCAAAATAAATGTTTTGTAACTCAAGACAACGGTTTTTCAATTTTTCACAAATGCACTATTTTGAATTTTTTCCTATTTGTGTCTAAAACCTTACAAATAAAACTTATACTGAGAAATAGACATATTAACCTTTCCGAAGGTATGTAACATACCTTCATAACATAACAGAAGATAATGGTTATCTGTAACCTGAAAGAGTTATTTGCAACATTTCAATCTGAACACGAGGATGTTAGAATTGGCTTCACGAAATTAACCCAAATGAGGCCAAAACATTGCGTTTTGGCAGAAAGCAGCGGAACTCACACAGTATGCGTTTGAATTTACCATGAAAATGTTAAACTGATGTTGAAGGAAATCAACTTAAAGTATTTAACAGATGATTCGGCAGAAGATTTACACGATTACCGCGATTGCCTTAGATTGACTATGTGTCCTAATGCAACAACTTCTTGCCACTTAGGTGAATGTACCAATTGCCCGAATACCACATTCATCAAAGAAAACTTAATCAACTCTTTAGATCGAGAATATATAAAAGAGGTTTAATTTGATTCTTGGATTCAGACTGACAGATGCACATTGAAAACAATCATTTTAAATGTGGATGATTTTGTGGAAGAAATGTGTACAGGATTGCTAAACTTGAGAAACCATGACTTTTTAGTCAAAGAGCAATGGTCATTCTTCAAGGATTTGAAGGTACATTTGAAGTCTGGTGAATTCGTTATTTCATATGATTTCGCAGACAACTATAAATATGTTCTTCAGGATGCCATACAAGCATTCCACTTCAATAACGACCAAGCAACTATATTCACAGTAGTTATGTACTACATGAAAGATGAAAAACTGGAACACAAGAGTATGGCAATCATATCCGACGATTTAAAACATGATACCGTCGCAGTTTATGAGTACCAGAAGAGAATACTAAAATTTCTAAAATCTAAATTTACAGTAAAGAAGGCATACTACGTTTCGGACGGAGCTCGTCAACATTTTAAAAACAAAAGTAGCTTGGCAAATCTTATGGCCCATGAAAAAGATTTTGGAATGCTAGCTGAGTGGCATTTTCATCCTACTGCTCATGGTAAAGGAGCATGTGATGGTATTAGAGCAAACCTTAAAAGAAATGCAGCGAAGTATAGCCTCCAGTGCTCTCATCAAGATCGCATCTTAGATGCGACTGCTTTCTTCCATTGGGCAAAGAGTTATTGTAAAGAAACTAAAATAGTTTCTAGTAGCAAAGAGGATCATCAGGAAACATTGAAAACACTGAAGAGCAGATTCGATACTGCGGTAACAATCGATGGCACCGCTCAATACCATGCTTTTATACCGCTTGTCGATGGAAAGTTGAAAAAGTTTTCTGCCTCTATTCAATGCGATTTCTTTCCAAAGACAACAAATAAACCAGCAGCGAAATCAACAGCAGAACCTAGTAACGCCAAGAAAGGATTGACAAAAAAACGCAGTAAATAAAGGCGACAAAAAAGCTGGATGAAAGACTGGGAATTTTAAAATTTACAAGACTTAAATACTTAATCAGCTACAATAAATTAAGTATAAAAATAGTTATGATATAAATGGATCTAATGCAATTAAGATTAAATTTTAATAAATTATTTATCTTTTTATTTTTAATATTATTATTATTATACATTAATTTAATTATTATTAAAAATAAATAAAAAATAATAATTTTTCAACATTTCTATATAAAAAAAGCGATTTTTTTTCCTGAGGTTAACATATTCTGGGTATTACAGTATCGAGGGTATAAAATTTTAGTTAGGTATGTTATATACCTTCGGAAAGTTTAGTTTGTCTAGTTTCTCAGTATAAGTTTTATTTGTAAGGTTTTAGACACAAATAGGAAAAAATTCAAAATAGTGCATTTGTGAAAAATTGAAAAACCGTTGTCTTGAGTTACAAAACATTTATTTTGATAGATATCCCATTCCCATCCCACTAAGCGACCAAAAAGCTCTTAAAGGAAAAATCCTAAGCTTTCTAAAAAAAAAATGCCCTTTTTGAAAAAAGGCAAAAAAATGCTTTAATTTAGCAAAAACAAGTTTAAATTTTTTTTTATTTTTTTTTAAGTATTTCTTTCCGAAATATTGAAGAAATAGCTATCTAAACTCTTTGGGAGAAAATTTTCTAAGAACAATAGGTAATAAGTTACATGGATGAGAAAAAACACCTGTTTGGCCTAAATGTTAAATACTGATCCCCTCTAACTCAGAGAGATCTGGACCGATCTTGTTGAAAAATTGTTTCTAAACTACTATCCAATAGGACTAACCTTGGTGCAAATTTCATCCCGATCGGAAGACATCGCTTTCAAAAGTTGGTGCACTTGACTTAAATCCCCCATATATGTAAACAAACATAGCTTAGACCAACACACATATTTTTATTTTGATATCAATCATGACTGTGTTTCATTTTAATATTTCGTTATGTACACGAACATGTTTCTATCACGTATTTTTTGTTTTGAACATAGATAAACCACACAGATTCGAGTGTAGCTTTACTTTAAGTTCGTGTTCTTGCACGTGTACTGCTAAAAAACAGAACATTTTCTTGAACGCGTACATCTAAAAATTAAAGCATTATCCACTCGCAATCGGAAAAATCTGATACACCCCTCTAAAAACTACAACAATTGTTTCAACCAAATTTATTAAAAAAAATCTAAAATAATTCATTAGAAATTATAAAAAAATAAAAAATTTTTATTATGGGGTCGTAATTTAAATTTTCGATGAGTTAGAAACGGAATAAAAACTGATATATACCGGTTTATTACAAAACAATAATTTTGTTTTAACTTGAACCTGAATTTTTCCCATTAAAAGGGTTGTTTATCAATAAGTGATTATTTACCTAAAGTAAATGGATTTTCACAACAAAACAAAGTTTTACCTGAAAATAACTTTGTGCAATAATTAATTTACAGCTCGAAATTATTTTACCACCTCTAAAAATTTCTTTAGCAAATAAATTGTTTTTCTTTGCAATTACCGCAGAATAATTTTTATTTTATCAAAATAATAATATCTAAGATTTTCAATTTATATCTCCAAACATCCAACAAAATTTGTTTGTTCTCTTCTAGAATTTTTTTTTCACCTCAACATTTTTCTTGCACCCTGGGTTTACGCTTAGTTTTAGCTCAAAATTTTTTTAACACAAATATAACACAAACATAATAAATTCGTTTGTTTTCCAAATGATTTATTCAATCAAGATAGGTTTTTACCACAGCTGATAAAATATTTAAAAAAATAATTGGGTGGAGGTTATTAAGATTTTCAAAGCCATATTAGCTATTTTAAAAGTTTTAATAGCTAACCATTTTTAACTTAGCAATTTTCTATAATAATATTAAATTAAATTGAAGAATAATCCTAAAAAATCCTTTAACATCCTTTACAGTGATTAAAACACTGTAATCGCATAAATTTTGAAACTCATAAAAGAAATTTTTGTTTATACTTTTTTATTATCAATATGTTTTAATGTTTTACAAAATTAATTGTTTACTCACGAAGGTAAAAAAATATATATATATTAAACATTTTACTAAACGATGAATATAAATTATTATTATTAATTTTTACAAAAAAACTATATTAATGAAAAATAAACATGTGTTATAAATTCGATGTGACATTGAATGCTATTGAAACATAAATTTCATGGAATATTAAAATATTCATATAAAAAATAAAGCATTTTTCCGCCTTTAAATTTAATAATTTTATATGGATTTTTTCCTCATCCTGTTCCTGTTGATGGCCACAGACGTAATGCTAAACGTTCAGTAATCTGTTTTTTTTTTTTTTTTTTTTTTGTGAAAAAGGAAATGTATTTATTTACTTGTATACAAAAAATATGTAAAATTTATTAAAAATAAAGGTTATTTGTAACACTAAAAGCTTTGTTTTCACAAAAAAAAAAAAAAAAAAAAGTTAAAACATGTTTATATTAAAATAGCAATATGCTTTTTAACCGAGATGAAATATTCGTGCGGATTGGCTGAAATCGAGTTTTAGGCCTTAGACAACAAAGTGATTTAGTCGGTTGTTGAATCCTCTTTGAATACTTTTATAAACTAAATCATAAATTAACTAGGCCTTTTAAGCTAAATAGTCACTCAAAACAAATGTTTTATTTCCCTTTCATATATCTAAATCATTTAATCAAAAACAACTCTTTTTTATCCTTCCTTTAGAATAATGGTGCCCAGCAACTGGCGTCTGAAGCAACGGTTTATATTATGCTCGAAGATGTTAATGACGAAATTCCTTTATTCACTGAACGTGAACAGGAAACGGTGTTGGAGGGTGAACCAATTGGCACAAAAGTAACACAAGTGAATGCCATTGATAAGGATGGCACTTTTCCAAATAATCAGGTAAGTGCTACAACAGCAGCAAACGCGCTTATGCAAACTTATTATGACGCTTCAAAAACAAGCAAACAAAACATCAAATTCATAAATCCATTATGGTAACACCTTTTTCGTTCTTATTTAGGGAAAATATTAAAATTTTCTAAAGAAGAAATAAGAAAAAACAAAAAAATCATCCATGTGTAAGTTAAGGTGATAAGCTTTTGTTTTTTATGAATGTCTTGTTGTTGTTTTTTTAAATTCGCAGTTTCAGCACAGTTTCATTTGGTATTTTTTCATGAGCCTGTGTACTTACCGAAACGTTAATTATTATTATTTTACACTGTTTTTGTTGCTGTCGCTTGTCAGTTTTGGCCTACATTCTTACATTTTTTACTAAACTGTCTGTAAAAATTGTTTAAGTTTTGGAAAATGAGTGAAAAAACAGAAGAGATAGTTTAGAATGAGTAAAATGTTTTAAGGGTATTTGAATTTTGTCTAGAATAGGTTTGAGTAATTTAATACTCCTTTTTTACACCATTAAAAATGGCTTATGAGGAATATAATATATTGAAAAAATTTACCTTTTAAGGGTGGTGTGATTACTTTAGAATGCAAAAAAAGTATTTGAGCATCTACAAGAAATAAGTTTAAGATATTTATCCAGTTTATTATTTAAATATTTATACAATGGATCTTTGCTATTTCTATGGGAACTAACAATAATTTTTCAAGTCTTTAAAATTAACTAGCAGAGCCCTTGAAATTCGAGTTCAAATTCTGGGAAATTTTATTTTTTCAAAGGTGCTATGCTAATCAATTTTAGCCAGTTCACAATTCAACACTTTTTTAATAGAATTCATTAAATTTCATTATGAATATTTGTTGAACACACAGAATATATATAAATGTGTTTGCTAAAAGACAATTGCATAAGAGACTAAAGGTAAGCTAGTCGATTTTGGCCACTCCAACACAGGGCTTTTGATATTTATAATAAACCAATACACAGTATGTATGTATTACGTATGTGTTAGTAAGCAACTTTAAATGAGCTTTACTCCAAAAAATGTTCCAAAAAGTGCAAACCTGTAAATATGGTGGACAGCTTAACAGGAATACCTTTGAAATAAGTTACTTTTGGTCAAAATAAGTTTGTAACTAAAATGTTTATAGCCGTCACAAGAAATCAGCTTACCTATTAATATTATGGATATTTAAATAATATTTAATGTTTAATTATCTTTTGTTCTATACGTTTGAAATATGTATTAAGTGCTAGATTTTATTTTGTGGAAGGACAAAAATTATTCCCACAAAAGCAAAAGTTTTGGACATAATAACTATCCTAAACATTTTCACTTCTTTAACTTATCTATCAAAGGTGCGTTTCACAAATATAAGGTCATTTAATATTTAACGTAAGAATACCTTCTAGAAAAACTATAAATCTTTCGACGAATGTAAGCAACAAAAAAAAAAATAATTTTTGACTAACGGTACATTTATTAATTAACAATTATAAAAAAAATATATTTCATATTTTTACGGTGGTTTATTTTTGACGAAAAGTAAAGAAATGTCAATATTTATTGAAAAAATAATATTGTATACACTCTCCTCTCTTATCGTAAACATGTTCTATTCGTTCTTTTCTACTTCCAACAAGCCTGTTGGTAAATTTTTTTCTTCCTCTTGTGTTTACTAAACTAGCAGTTGATTCCAACTGTCAATTATATCTATGCACTCGTTGTGTCAAGAGATCTGATGAGCGTGACGGCTACTACACAACTGTTATGGTTTTGACAAAAACTTTGTTTTATGTCTCGGCTAACATAGGATTAGAACGCTATCATGTTGTGTTTCACATTTTTCTTCTATAAATGGCACCAAATTTTTGTTCGTAGCGTCTATTTTAGGATTTTTAAACAAATTTTGTACAACTCAGAAACTATGATAAGTTCAGCTCCCGATTTCTTTCATTGCTACCTCGTGATATTATTATGATTTTATTTTTAATATCTTAAACATTCAATAACTTGAAATACCGAAAAGACACTGACGAGATTGTCAGCTATGATTTTAGTAATTGACCGAATAATTGTGAAACACTTGCAGTTTTGTTATTATACCGTTAGCCCAAAAAAAAAAAAAAAATAATTCCTTGCTCTCTGTACGCTTAACTAGCTACACAGTTTATCTATAAAGTATTCTTATCTTACAGCTTGTCTTTCTGGAGATATAGTAAAAAAATTGGGTGACGTTATAGTTGTAAAACGGACTTTATCCGAATCAATAGATTAAAAATAATTGCGATAGTGGCATAATTCTGAATATTTTGCGCAAGTGCTTGTTTTTTTTTTTTTTGCATATTTTCAACATTTATTGAACTTTTTCATAGAATCGATAAATTTGCAGTAAATGGCATCGATAAAATTCAAAATAAATTGGCACCGATTTATTTGCCTATTTGACTTTAAATTAATGTTTTTGCAAAATTTATTAAAAATAAATAATTTTCGCAAATGTCTATCCGAATCAATATTTTGTTTTACATATTTTGCTTTAAGTACATGAATTAGAATAATTGAAATAATTGCATATTTATGCATATTTTGCTTCAATGTATGCTTTTGCATATTATCGTAATTTTTTAAAGTTTTTTTTCATAAATATATATTCGAATCAATAAATATACAATAAATTAACATTCGATTTGCAGTTGCATATTTTTGATTTATATATATGTTTTAAGCATATGTTCATATTTTGCTTTAAATCTAAAATTATGTTTTTATCGTAATGCTTGTCTATTGAACATTTCCCATGCTACATTACTAGAAAACTTAAATGGTATTCGGAGAAAAAGATTTAAAAAGTTGAATGAAATCGCCAGCAATTTGTCTTTTATTAAACAGATTCATATTGTTTTAGCTACAAAAGCATTTGTTGAAACTTATTAATACATTTTAGATGAATCTTTTTGCATAGCGTTACATCTTTTTACTACTGATTTATTTTTTTCAAACACAAATTTATCTGAAGTGCAAAGAATAAATTCTTATTTAAAAATTATTTGAAAATAGTAAATATTTTTGTGTTGCCTAAATTTAGGCCGTGCCATAGTAATTTTTGACCCTTTATAAAATAATAATTTAATTTAAAACAAGTAAGAAAATTATAGTCGGTCTAGACCGACTATACGATACCCTATACCATGCGTTTAGAAACCCTATCTCTTAGGCCCAACTAACTGGACAGAGAAAATAAGCAAAAACCAAATTTGAGTGGGATTTTTATTAATTTTTTTGGCTGCAGATATGAAAAAGTTCATATAGGATGCTATATCTATATGTGGACTAGGTCCAAAAATGGACCGATCCTGATCATGTTTGGTAAAGTCTCTTGTATTTTGCAAAAATATATACAAACAAAATTTGAGAAGAATCAGTGCAATATTTTTGTTTTTTAATAGATTTAAGTGAAAATCGGGAAGCAGCTCTATATGGGGCCACAGGGATAATTTTTGGACTACTCATTAATGGATGTAACGAATGCATATAAACTCAATTTGAGTAAGATCTATATGACAATTTGGATCTTATGACAATTTATGTCGATTTCATAGGGGTAATTTGTATGGGGGCTAGGTCTGAACATGGACCGATTCTCACCAATTTCAACAGCGTTCATCCCATGGCCGATAGAAGCTTATATACCAAATTTCATCAAAATATGTTCATATTTGCGACCTGCAGTTTGATTACAAAGTTTACATGGACACACAGACGGACGGACGGACGGACGGACGGACGGACATTGTTAAATCAACTCAGAAAGTGATTCTGATTCGATCGGTATAATTAAAGATGGGTATAGGTCAAATATTTTTGGTTGTTACAAACAGCAGCACAAAGTCATTATACCCAAACCACATAGTGGTATAGGGTATAAAAATTGTAAATTAACTCGATAATTTACGTGGCCATATTGTAAGAAGAGTAAAAGAAAATTTTTGAGTAATTCTTAGCTTAGTAAGGTCAACATTTTGGAAACATTTTGGTACCATAAGCTTCCAATTTGAAAATAGAATTCTTACTCTATAAATTTTCCAAGCCAATGAGTCTTTTTCTAATTAAGTAAACTAAATCTTTATTTAATTTGGTCAATTTGGTAGGCAAATCTATTTAAAGAAATATGGCCCTCAACGTTTCTACCCACATGCATATAAGTATATTTATCTAACTACTTATGTAAATGAATTCAGTTCCCTATTTTAAGCTAAATCTAGAAATTATCTGTTTTTCCACTTCAATTTCTGTCCAACAAAAAAAAAAAAAAACCCATCACATAAAGATTAACACCTTAAGGCAATTTCCAACATAAATTTTTAGATATTTTTTTGTTTGTTTGAGTTTCCTCCTATATTATTAACATTTAGATTTTTTCCTTTAACACGTTTTTCGAAAGCTTTGAAGAAACATATGCATAGGAAGACATGGCAATATAAATTTGAGCAAAAGATCTAACCCACCACAAAGGCAACTGGCTGGACAAATGAAAATCGTTGGGATTTTGCTGAAAAAACCCCATGAAAAATGAATATAAGAAAAATGAAATTTACGACAACGAAAGTCTTATTAAATAAATGAATTCTCAGTGTTCATAAAATAAAGAGCAAAATAGAAAACTAATTAGCAATATTCTGTAGGACGTTAAAAAAAAAACAGGAAAAATTAGTTTTAACATTTAATTGAATATAGGATTTAAAAGAGAAGGAGTTAATGTAAAATACGCGTAAAAATTAATTAAAAATATTCAAACGTTATTTTTTTTTTGTTTTTTTCTTTTAAATATCTATATTGTCTATTGTTCTCTTCTGTAATCTTCTGCGTATTTAGTTTCAGGGTATTATGATTAATGATTATATTTTTGATTCATTTTAAAAAACGAACTCCATTAAAAAAGACCAGAGAATATAAAAACACACAACAAATTGGGAAAAAATAACTTAATTTCTTAACATAGTCTTCTATAAGCTTGAGACATATTTTCTCAGCTATATTAATTAATTAGCTTGGATATTTTATTTATAGTAAGAATCATCGAACTGCTCGAAATAAGCATAAGATTCTTTTTTTTTATTCTCTGAAACGAAAATAAGTAATTTGGGAGCAGATCGAGCAAAAAATAATTGATAAAAAATTGATAAATGTACCATGAAAAACAACTTCATTTTAATTTTCTTTCTGAACTGTTTTCGTAACTCTTGAAATCCTGAAATCAATGGTTTTGAACTCCTATTTTTTTATTTAGTAAAATGTATTACATTATAATCGTTTCTTTAAAATTTTCAAATGTGCCCAAAAGTGCCAATTGGTCTCCACCGTCTGTGGACTCAATTTCTCTTCAAATATGCCCAAAAGTTCCAATTGGTCTCGATTGCCTGGTTTAAGTGGCACTCCACAATCTCTGAACTCAAAAAGTAGTGTCAAGTGAAACACCACTAGAAAGGAATGTTGCAAAAGTACTAGACCAATCTGTAACACTAAGACAGCGGATGAGATCAGTCAGATCGAAGCCCGATACCCAGATAGGTCGTCCAGTATGTAACTGCCTAGTGTTCAGAATTTAATACTAACCAAAACCTCACAGAAGAAATGTCTCCTCTTCTGCAGGTGTACCGCAGCTGCGACAGTGATCACTGTCCGAGTCTCCTTGAGTGTTTTCCAATCAGTCAATGATACGCCAACATGGCTTAAAACCTTAATATGTCCTTTCTAGTCCTATTGAAGAAATACTTAGATAAATTAGAGAAAACCATTTTTTGATCTTTCTATCAATAGCAAGTCATTTCAATGTAATAAGTCAAAATTATGTAATAAATGTTGCCATCTATTTTTATACCCTATACCACTATGTGGTTTGGGTATAATGACTTTGTGCTGCTGTTTGTAACTACCAAAAATATTTGACCTAGACTCATCTTTTATTATACCGATCGAATCAGAATCACTATCTGATTCGATTTAACGATGTCCCTCCGTCCGTCCGTCCGTCTGTGTGTCCATGTAAACCTTGTAATCAAACTGCAGGTCGCAAATATGAATATATTTCGATGAAATTTGGTATATGAGCTTTTGTCGGCCATGGCATGAACGCTATTGAAATTGGTGAGAATCGGTCCATGTTCAGACCTAGCCCCCATACAAATGACCCTATGAAATCGACATAAATTTCCATAAGATCCAAATTGTCATATAGATCTTACTCAAATTGAGTTGGTATGCGTTCATTACATCCATTAATGAGTACTCCAAAAATGATCCCTTTGGCCCCATATAGAGCTGTTTCCCGATCTTCACTTAAATCTATCAAAGAACAAAAATATTGCACTGATTCTCCTCAAATTTTGTTTGTAAATATTTTTGCACAATACAAGAGACTTTACTAAACATGGTCAGGATCGGTCCATTTTTGGGCCTAGTCCCCATATAGATATAGCATCCGATATGAACTTATTCATGTCTGCAGCCAAAAAAATTAATAAAAGTCCCACTCAAATTTGGTTTATGCTTATTTTCTATGTCCAGTTGGGCCTAAGAGATAGTTGGGCCTAAGAGATAGGGTTTCTAAACGCATGGTATAGGGTATCGTATTTTCTTACATGTTTTTTTTTTGATTTTGTATAAATTTTTCAAAATTTTATTTAAACCCATTTAAAAATTGTAAAAATTTTTCAGATTAAAATTAATTAGATTATTTGTTAGTCGAAAGCCACAATTTTTAATTTGTTCGAATGAAAGTTGTTTTATTTTTTTAATTTGATCGATTAGTCAAATAATTATTAAGTGGTTGACAATCCTGTTCTGCTGTAAAATAATTGGTACTTATTTATCGGTATGCTATACGCCGAAGCTAGAAAACAAATGGGCTAAAATTTAGTTTACAGTTTTATATTTCGTGATATTTTTCCTTTCGAAAGAACAACTTGACTAAAATTGAGTTTACAGTTTCTTTATTTCATGATATTTTTTTTCTTTTGGGGAATCTAAGCAATTTTTCATTTCATCATGTTACTACAAAAGCTTGTCAATAATGCTATTGTAACTTCAAAGCACCTTTAAAAACAAAACAAGATCAATATATGAAACAACCAAGCTTTACTAAATTTTGTTTCTTATTTCGACGTGTATCATCCGGTTCGGGTGTAACATATACTGCTGGGCGGAGTAATGAATTATGATTAATACATAATGTGAAACTTTAATTTTTTTTTGCTTTCAATTCTAGGTTTATTACTACATTGTTGATTCGCCCCGGAATGAGGGCAAAGAATTTTTTGAAATCAACTTACAAAGTGGTGAAATTTTCACAAAAACTGTATTCGATAGAGAGAAAAAAGGCGCCTATGCATTGGAAGTAGAAGCCCGTGACGGAGCTCCATCAGCACGACCCAATAGCAACGGACAACCCAATTCAGGTTAGTAAAACTTCAAACATAAACATATTTAAAATTTTCATCATAAAGTCTTTAAAATAAAAAAACTTTTTACTAAAAAAAAAAAATGCATAGAAACTGCTTTTAACACAATCTTTTTTACAAAAAAATTACTCTTTTATTAAAATCGTAAAAAATATATATATATTTTTTTTTTTTTTTGAATTTGTATATGATGGCCTTTAACATGTTTGGTGACTACTTGTTGTAAGTTTTTTTTCTACGCTTCCTTCCGGTTAGTTTGGCTATTGCTTGTGTAAACATAACTTTTATTATAAAAAAAAATATATAATCTTAAATAATTTTTTTATCTGTTATGCAAATTTTTTTTATGCAAAATGCATCTTTCTTCATAGTTTCCCAAAAAAAAAGCTAAAAGAACAACCATCCAACCAACCATTGCGACAAAATGTTTTAAAACAAATAATTCGTTTAAGCAGAAAAGTTTTTCTGTGTTTGCTTTAATATGCTTTTTTCTAGTTTTCTTATTTTTATTCCAAAAATTGTGTTAAGACAGATTGTGCTTAACTAATAGAATTATTCGGTGTTTTTTTGTTGTTGTTGTTGTTTTATATTAAATTTATATTATCAATATAAAATAACCCTTAAAGAAAGTTCAAATCGGATGTTTTACAACTTGATTAAAATGAAAAATATATAAATATGAAACAAGTTTTTTAATTCAAACAAATTTTAAAATTCCATTAAGTTTAAGCGGAAATAATTATTGTGAAAATAATCAGTTTTAAAACGTGCTGGGTGAATTCAGCTCGTAAACGAACATAATCGTGGAAAATAAGTCTAACAAAATTTGAGTGAGATTGTTATATATTTTTAGATAATTTTATATCATATTGATTTTTGTATATAGGTTAGAAACAAAATAAATCTGATTTTGAAAATATTTCATTATGTCTGTAACTAATTATGTTGAAGGCGTATACCTGAACATAAGTTCTTGTGACAATTAAATGGTTTTGCCTTTTGAAAATTCTTGTTCCAAACCATGTTTGGTAAAATCATTAAGAGTTTGGCGTTGCCTAAATACAGTTTCATTTTATTATACTCTAAAGTTTTAATTTTTTAATACGAAATAAAATTAAACAAGTAAGAAAATTATAGTTGGTCTAGGCCGACTATACGATACCCTATACCATGGTTTAGAGACCGTATCTCTTCGGTCCAACTAATTGGTTATAGAAAATAAGCATAAACCAAATTTGAGTGGCATTGTTTTTAATTTTTTTTTGGCTGCAGATATGAAAAGGTTTATATCGGGTGCTATATCTATATGGGGATTAGGTCGAAAAATGGACCAACCCTGACCAACACTGGTAAAGTCACTTACATTTTGAAAAAATATATACAAACCAAATTTGAAAAAAACCTGTGAAGTTTTATATGGGGCCTATGACTAAGAATTGTCCTTTAGGGATTATTTTTGGACTACTGATTAATGGATATGATAAACACATACAAACCTAATTTGACTGAGATCTGTATGATAATTTGGATCTTAAAAAATTTATGTCGATTGAATGGGGGTCATTTGTAGGAGGACTGGTTCTGAACATGGACCGAATTTCACCAATTTCAATCGCGTTCATCGTATGGCCGATAAAAGCTCACGTACCAATTTTAATTAAAATATATTCATAGTTGCGACCTGTAGTTTGATTACAAGGTTTACATGGACACACAGACGGACAGACGGACGGATGGAAGGACATCGCTAAAATGACTCAGAAGGTGATTCTGATCGGTATAGTAAAAGTCATTATATCCAAACCACATAGTGGTATAGAGTATAAAAAATATAAACTTTCTTTTAAGTTAGTTTTTGCTTTTGGATTTTCTCTAGATAATTTTAGCGAAAATTCATTTTAGAACATTAAGTCTTCCACTTGCATAAATTATTTTAGTCCTTGTTAAGAATGAGCTTAAAATATTCTGTGGATGTGTCCAGCTGTCAAGTTTACGAGGGACGCCAATAGCTATAAGTTCATGCGGAAAATGTCTGATCCCGAAAAAGCCAGAACTAAACTTTTCGCTTTCCACCAAAGAAATGTCAAAATTATCTGCCGGCCACACAAATAAAAAATTAAAAATTTCAAATTTGTAACCGAAATATATTTTTTATAGGATGCAACCTCATTATTGGTAAGAAAGAATATGGAAAATGTTTTTCTTATGCATTTTTTTAATATTTTTTTTTATTATAATGTAAAATACAGTTTCTTAGAGGTAAAGAAGGCAGTGAAATAGAAATCTATAAAAAATAGGTGAAGCAAAAAAAAAAAAAATATATATATATATATATATAACTATATATAAATAAATAAATAAAAAATAAATAATATGTTCTTAACATCGTCTCTATTATCGTTATTCAGTTCCCGATTTATACGTTCCTTTGTATAAATTGGAATCGCTGCTTGTTCCAATTTCGCAATATCTAGTTTTCTTTATTCTTCTCCGTGCGTAGTTATGGAAAGTTTAGTGCATAAGTTCGTCATTAGGAGATTGGGGTCCGACGATACGTTCAAATTCATTCATTTCTTACAATATTCCCGCTTTTATCCTGGGCGATTTCCGGGTATAGTGTCTTCTTCCAGGATGGCAAAACAGCATTTTGGTTATTTTGATTTTGTCTTCCTCACATAATTGCATGAGTCTGTTTCTTTCATTTCCTTCTCTTAATCCATATTGTCCAGATACTTTGTCTACTACTATTTTCGCATTGAAATCACCTTGAATTATTAGGTCTAGTTATTTTTGTCAGATCTTTATTTTCATCATAGGAATCTTTTATATCTTCATTGCTTTTATCAGCTTTATAATTAGGAAAGGGGCTTCCTTGTGACCTTTTTAGGCTTTTAGTTATCAACCGATTTTGACAAAAAAATATGCCATTTGAAAGGTATTTCTTTGCAGATGTGTACAATTTATATAGATGTGCACCCTACTATACATTTTTTTGTGTAATAATCATTTAAAGTTGCTAAAACTTATCACATACATAAAACACATAAAACTTTACAATGCTGTGTGTGTGTTTGTTAAATTTGTTAATGTATTTGCAAAAATTGTATATCAAAAGTCCTGTGTTGCATTGTGATTTAGCTAAAATTGATTAGCATACTTTTAGGCTCTTATAAAATTATATATTTACAAACCAGTTTATATATGTTCTGTGTGTTCACCAAATACTTATAGTGAAATTTGATGAATTTTGTTTAAGAATTCCCAATTTAATGAATTTTATTTAAATATTCATTAATATTTTATATATGTATATAGATTAAAAAAAACATTGAAAGAAAAAAAAATTTAATGAAAAAATTAAATCTATCTTCTATATATATATAAAATTGAATGTGTGTTTGTTTATTTGTTTGTTTGTTTGTTTGTGTGTACCTTATAGGAGACCAAACCTCTGGACCGATCTTCCTGAAATTTTCACAGCATTTAACTGGGACTCTGGCATGATTAATAGGGTACTTTTTTTTTTGACCACGCCCACTTTTACGCCCACTTTTTTAAAATTATGTAATTGCTCCCATATAGTTTTTAACAGATTTACTTCAAATTGTATACACATTATACTCCAGGCGAGGTAGAAATAAACATATCTTACGCCACGCCCCCTTTCACGCCCCTTTTCACGCCAAATTTTGTTTGAAAGTTTTAAACTTTTTTTCTCTGTACAAATTTGTTCCTTCCAACGGATTTTTTTATTTGGTAGTATATTGCTCTTAATACTGTTAACGTCGCCATATAACTATGAACCACGCCCATTTCACCGCCCCCTTTTTTTTTACTTATACCACTAACAATGTTTGCTATACAAAATAATTTTTTTGTAATATGTATTTATCTAAAGTTTTATACACTTTTTATCTACAGGTAAGGTAGCCATACATTTTTTTATTACCAAGTCCCCCTTTTTCGCCCCATTTTACCTTAAATCATAATTAATCTGCTTTCAATCTATCTATATATATAAAAATGAATGTGTGTTTGTTTGTGCTTTATAGGAGGCCAAACCAAAGAACCGATCTTCCTGAAATTTTCAGAGCATGTTACTGTGACTCTGGAAGGAATAATATGCCATATAAATTTTTGATTGGACAAAGGGGCGGTGCCACGCCCATATAACCCAAAATTTGAAAAAGTCATATCACGGGAATTTTTTTACCTACAGCAGTCATATTTGGTACATATGGTACTAGCATGAATAGAAATACATACAAGAAGAAAAGTGGGCGGGACCACGCCCCTTTTGAGAAAAATAAAAAATCGTAATATCTTCTAAACTACTGGAAGGATCGTCATGAAATTTTCACAAAAGGATATTTTTGCGAAATAATAAGACCTTAGCTATATAAAGTTGTTAGTGGGCAAAGGGGCGTGGCGTATATATAAAAACGTTGATGCATTTGATTGTAACGAATGATCTCCGGAACCATAAGAGCTGTCGAGGTAGGATTTCCAGCATAGGTTCGGTTCGAGCTCTTCTGTGTTTTTTTTTTAGTTTTAACCCTCTAGCTGGCGTTGGGGTCAAGTTAAAAACAAAAATTTTTACTTTCAGCGCGATTTGACTGCAATTCAGAATGAACGTATGTTTCGTCATAAGAAATTTTTGTATGTATAAATGGACCCGATAGGTGGCGCTGGGTAAAGTTATTTCGAATATTCTTATTTATGGTGTGATTTTAATGAAACTAAGAATGTACATATATGTATGTTAGAAACATTTTTTTATTGGACCCGGTAGATGGCGCTGTCGTTCGAAAAATAATGAGTTGTCAAATTTATATAAATTTTAATAAATAAACTCACAAACGTTTTTATATATAAATATTCTAACGAAAAAGAAGGAAAAAGCCGCTACATTATTGCATGGTGGCCGCACAGCTCATTCAGCACTCAAATCACCGTTAAACGTACAAAAAAATGAGAATGCCGTCTGTAATATCAAAAAACATTCCGGTATGGCAAAGGTTCTGCAAAAATGCAGTATTTTTATTTGGGATGAATGTACCATGGCTCACAAACATTGTGATTTGATTTGATAAAAGATTTGAAAGGCAATGAAAGATTTTTTGGTGAAGCTCTCATTTTATTATCTGGAGATCTTCGTCACACATTTTATATAGGTATATACAGATTCTAACTAAAATAAAAATTCATTGAGGGCAAAACAACGTTTGCCGGGTCCAGCTAGTTTCCTATAAGTTGCACCCGAATTTCAAGTACTGGGCTCTGCTAGTTAATATTAATGGCCTTAGTTTCTAGCACGACTCTATCCTATTTTGTGATAAAACTGGTTACGCATTTCTCTATACTATTTTTCACATTAATTCTCACGCCGTTTCTGTAGTTCTTGTTAAGGTTGCCTGGGAAACAAATTCAGCGCTCTCTGGACACCACATTTCACTAACACCAAGCATATCCTTTTTAAGGTTGTCCATTTTGGTTATGGTGATCTACCGTTGCCTTCTGAAGGGTTTATAGTTTTCCTTCTGTGTATTCAGCCTCTACCCTAGACTGCAGACACTGCTTGCTGCCAACCAATGTGAGTCATATGGGATTGGGTTTGTTCATTCACCTGGTCCACACTGGCTAGTATTTTTTGTAATACCATTGCCCGGTGTCCACCTGTCTCGAGGGATACGTGATCGTGAGTCTACCTAGTTTGGTCTAGGTTTGGTTTAGGACTTTACCAAGCAAAAGTCGATTAGTTCCGTTACTTTGTATTCCAAACTCTGAACACCAATATTTTTTCAAACACAATGATAGTTTCATCGACACAATTAAAGTGAATTTTATTTAGAATCAACTAAAAATTTCCCTTTGCTAAACACAGATGCTTAGGTATTCTGATGGCCTCAATAAATCTTAAGATTGTAGAGTTCCTGATATCGACCCTAAGCAGCAGAAAATTATTTAAAGTTTGAAAAGATTTTCATTCTGAAATATTTACATATTAATTTTAAACATTTTTGGAATTATTTCAGTTCACAGAAAAGCCTACTACACGTTTTTCGTTCATAGGATGAATTGTCAGACTCGATTTTTACGACTTTCAGTTATTAGCTAAAATTCCGAATTGGCTCTTCCTTCAAAACATTTTTGTTTTCTGATATATCTTGGTGGAATCTTTTTCTTTTTTTTTGGGAAAAACCTTTAATGAAGATGCAGAAATTAAATTTTTCTATGCATAGACACTTGAAATCAGTCTTTACGAAAGTAAGTGGCCTCAAATATTGCTCTACAATATTTAGACATTCTCACAAAATCGGATTTGGCTTTGTTGATTTATAGGTTGTTCTGTTGGACCCCAAATCCAAAAAATTATTCACAATTAGGCTTCTCACAAAAACTTAATGTTGTTGAAAAACGAACATGGGTATTTACTTGTTTGGGAACGTATTATAAATTTGCCAATTTTGAAAGGATTTAAAAAAGAAAGGGCTTTTGTTACACATATTCAAGCATTTGGAAAATGAAAAGATGGTAGAAAATTTACGGAGCTAGAAATTGTTCAGTGGGGAAGTAAACAAAACATGTCTGTAATAGATTCGAAATTTGAGGATATTAAGCAAAATAAACACGGTTTTGTCATGTACTCAACGAGACACTCAACCTCACTAAGTCACTTGAATATTTGATTTGAATTTATCTATGTTGTAAGTGACAGGAAAGTACGGCTAAGCACTAACATTTTTTTACTCATAGTTAAAAAAAAAAAGATTAAAGAACATTTAAACAGCACCACTGCTAGTGCTTTTTTCGTTGAATTTTTATTCAAAGTCTGTCAAATTTCAATATAGAGCTTGGTGGAATATTATCACATTCAAGTGGTTCCCCGCAGTAAATACTGAATTTATTCATTTATTCACAAGTAGAAGTGCTTCCATTACCAACTCAAATACATGTAAATGTCATTTTATATTGAAATAATATCGATGAAGATAATGATTATCATCATGTTTACTACTACAGTAAAGTGCTTTCTATTTATACAACTAGCCATAATATGGGAAATTTGCTGGCTTTATTTATCTAGTAATAGAAGCGAATACTTGCAATGACTAGTACGCGGTATAGAACAAGTGCTATTGTATGCATTTATATGTATATATTTCTTGTTAGTGATATTGGTATTTGAATGTCAAAAGTAATGTTTTATAGAAAGGCAAATGCAGGGAAGTATATGAAGTGGAGAAAATAACGGCAAGGATTTTGAAAGTTAGATCTATACATACATGTATTGTTTTTTTTTTTTTCAAAAAAATATTTTTTTCTCAGAAGGAATATTTTTTTTTTGCCATACATTGTTAATTTCTTCAATATTTAGATTTCTATATTATTTTAATATTTGTTTTATATCCGAATAAAAAAATGGAATTATTCTTGCGAATAATAGAAAATAAAATAACTGAAAAACATAAAAAATAGTTTGATATGAGAATAAGAAAAAATAAATAAAATAGTACACAATGCACAATAATCAATTTGTCGTGCAAATTGAAAATAAAAGTTTATCCAAGGACATACATTTGATGGCAAAGCTTTTGTAGCAGTGGTAGTTAGGGATAGAAGTATGTAAATGTTGTAGTGTAAAAAAAAAATTGCTATTCAAACAATTGCTCTGTCATTTATTTGTGCAAATACACAATAGTCTACAATAATAAAGATACACACAAACATTGTTCTGATTACATTCATTCGCCCACTATTGCTTTGAAAAATTCTCGAAACATCGCAACAATTTTAATGGATACGCGCTACTCCTGCAGTTCCGAGGTTGGTTAGAGGCTTGAATGGAAAATTCTTGTTTTATTGTTTAGATGAGTTTTTAATTTAATATATTCTGTAGAACTCTGCTGTAAAGTATTTGGAATCCCAAAAAATTAGTTCTTATAAAAATATAACCTACAAAAATTTCATTATCTCAGAAACTCGAATTCAATTAGAAACAAGCCACCTGTTAAGTACTTTTTGTAGAAAACATATTTTTTTAGGCTAATTTTCTTCTATTTCAAATTTACATTTTTAAGAAAATTGCCGCTGAAGTAAATGTAATTTTTAAAGCAGATGTAATTTAAAGGAAAGAAAAATTTTAAACAATGTGTACTTTTATAAGAAAACAGGTACTATTTTTTTTTTAAAGAAAACGTGCTTTTAAAGAAAATGTTACTTTCGAAGAAATTATACTTTTTTTTGAAATTTGTTCTTTTTAGGAAAAATTGTTTCAGAAAAGGTAGTTTATTCAGGAAAGCTAATTTTTTGAGAATTAATTTTTTTATTTTTATAGGAAAAAGCTTTTTTTTGAAGAAAAGTACTTAGTAAGAAAAGGTAATTCTTTTAATGATACGGTTTTTTAGAAAATGTATTTTTTAACAAAAGTAAATTTTTAAGGAAAAGTACTTTATTAAGAAAAGGTACTTTTTTTAAGAAAATGTACGCTCTCAAGAAAATCTACTTTTTAAAGAAAATGTGATTTATTAAGAAGATGTTCTATTTTAAGAAAAGGTACTTTTTCTAGAAAATGTACTTTTTAAAGAAATGCTACTTGTTAAAGAAAATGTACCTTTTAAGAAAAGTTTAATTTTTAAGAAAAGTTTCATTTTGATGAAATGTTCTTTCATACCAAAAGTTATTTTTTGTATGAAAAAGTAATTTTAGCAAAATATATATTTCTAAAAAAGAGTACTTTTTAAGGATAGTTTCTTTTACAAAAAGGTACTTTTCAAAAAATTGAACTTTAAAAAAGGTACTTTTTAAAAAGAAGATACTTATTCAAAAAGGCACAGTTTTAAGAATAGGTGCTTTATGAAGAAAATATACTTTATGGAGAAAATATATTTTTTTTAAATATAAGTTCTTTTTTAATGAAGACAAGCTTTTTAAGAAAATATACTTTTTTTAAGAAAATATAATTTTTTAACAAAGGGCACTTCTTTTTAGGAATATATATTCCTTTAAGAAAGGCAAATTCTTTTAAGAAAATACGAAATGATAATTTTTAACAAAAGGTAATTTTTGCGGAAAAAGCACTTCTTTAACTAAAAATAATGTTTTTAGGAAAACGTACTTCTTTAATAATCTAACCCATAGAAGCAAAGTTTTTATAAAAACTCTTTCTTTCCTTATGCATATGAGTTTTGGGTATCTCCGTGACTGCGCGTGACTGTGTGTGACTATCTTAAAATTAATCTTTGGGCACAACAAGTCTATGGACAAAGTATCAGATCGATTGGATGAGGGGAAGTGAGGTTTTAATCTCTCCGTAACTGTGCGTGACTATGCGTGAGTGTCCGTGACTATATCAAAGTTAATCTTTCTTTACAGTTAGTATATCGACCAAGTTTCAGATCGATCGGATCAACATAAATTTATTAAACGCACACAGCATTGTATAATTTTTTCTTGAAGCTTAAATATGTATTTTATGTATGTGCTACTAGCAACGTTAAATGCATTTTACTACAAAAAAAAAATGTTCCAGTTAGTGGAAATCTGTAAATGTGGTGGACAGCTTAAAAATAATGCCTTTCAAATGGAATATGTTTGGTCAAAATCGGTTGGTGATTAAAATTTTTAAATCGGTCACAAGAAATCGGGCCTTGTATCAATATTATAGATACGTATTTTGAGTATTTTCCTTAACAATGTTGAGTGCAAATCTTTAAAGTATTTAAAATGCCAACGATTTGTGAAGTGAAAAACTAACCATAAAATCAATCTGTCAAACTTATTGAATGTATTATATTGTATTAAAAATGATATATGTGTATGTATATGTTCACAAACTTTTACTCGTTGCATCTCTAGCATCTACTTTTTTTTTAAATTTTTAAAATGAATTAAAATTTATAAGTGAAAATATAATTTATGTTTCAAGAACTTATACAAGAATAAAAATTTTAAAAAGTGGCAAATTTACTACTATATTTTTCAAAAAGAAATAAAACAAGAAAGATTAGAATCGGTCCAGACCAACTATGCTATAATCTAAAACATGTGTTTAGAGAACTGGTCTTAGGCCGAACTAATGGGCTATAGAAACTAAGCACATACCAAATCTGAGTTGAATTTTTATTAAATTTATTGCCTGCAGATCTGAAAAAGTTCATATCATATTTATATGGGGACTAGGTCGCAAAATGGACCTATCCTGAACATATTTGGCAGTCACTTATATATAGCAAAACAAATATACTAACCAAGTTTTGGAAAAATGTATGCAATATTTTTGATTTTGATAGGATTACTGAAGATCGGGAAGCAGTTTTATATGGCGGCTATGAATAGGAACTTTCCCATAGTGTTTATTTTTGGACTACTGATTAAGGGATATCATTAACACACACAAACCCAATTTGCCCGAGATCTATATGATAATTTGGATCTTATGGCAATTTAAGTCGATCTCATAGGGTAATTTGTATGGGGACTAGGTCCGAACATGTACGGGTTTTCACCAATTTCAACAGCGTTTGTCATATGGCCGACAAAAGCTTATATTGATTAAAAAGTTTACATGGACCCACAGACGGGCGGACGGTCGCTAAATCGACTCAGGAAGTTATGCTGGGTCGATCGGATGGGTTAGGTCAAATATTTTGGGTAGTTACAAACATTGGCACCAACTCATTATTGCCTGACCACATAGATCTATAGGGTATAAAAGATTTCTAAAATGAAAATAAAGATATAAATAACCCTACCTTATGAGTGTATTTTTTTAAAATAATAAAAAAATTAACCAGAAATTTTCTTTTTGGATATGACAATTTGGATACTTTTTTAGCTAAGTGTCCGCATTTTTTTTTTTTTCCCGAAATTGTCTATTATTTCAAGGTTATAACTGTAACAACAAATGGTTAAATTAAGCAAATGAAAACTAAGTAAACTACACATAGATTGGATGGGAAACAAAAAACTGGATGTTGGATAATGAAAACTGCAAATTAAAATATACATAGTTTTTTCTATTTTTGAATTGTGTGTTTAGTTAAATTGAAACAAAAAATTGCTGTCAACACTTTTGTTAGGTTTAAAAAAAGAGTGGAAATGTATACCAAACTACACATTTTGACATATTTTGAATTTTTTTTTAAATATTTTGGCAACCTACAAACTTTTCTGTGTGAACGTAAAATAATGGCAGTTAAATAAAAAAATTGTGTTGGAGGACTACCCCTATGTTGGTTGAAATTTTAGCTCTTAAATACAGAAGCTCGTTTTTCCTAATTTTTTTTCTTTTCTGACTTAGTTGTGCAATTTTTTTTTTTTAATTTTAAAGAAATATATTTTTTTGTTAAAGGTTTTTTTTCAAAATGAGTATATAGTGTGGTCTTTAGGTTTTTATTTTTATACTATGTGGTTTGGGTATAATGACTTTGTGCTGCTGTTTGTAACAACCAAAAATATTTGACCTAGACCCATCTTTAATTATACCGATCGAATCAGAATCACTTTCTGAGTTGATTTAACAATGTCCGTCCGTCCGTCCATCCGTCCGTCCGTCTGTGTGTCCATGTAAAGCTTGTAATCAAACTGCAGGTCGCAAATATGAATGTATTTTGATGAAATTTGGTATGTAAGCTTCCAACGGCCGTGGGATGAACGCTATTGAATCGGTCCATGTTCAGACCTAGCCCCCATTCAAATTACCCCTATGAAATCGACATAAATTGCCATAAGATCCAAATTGTCATATAGATCTTACTCAAATTGGGTTTGTATGCGTTCATTACATCCACTAATGAGTAGTCCAAAAATGATGCCTTTGACCCCATATAGAGCTGTTTCCCGATCTTCACTTAAATCTATTAAAAAACAAAAATATTGCAATGATTCTTCTCAAATTGTGTTTGTATATATTTTTGCAAAATACAAGAGACTTTACCAAACATGATCAGGATCGGTCCATTTTTGGACCAAGTCCCTATATAGATATAGCATCCGATATGAACTTTTTCATATCTGCAGCCAAAAAATTAATAAAAATCCCACTCAAATTTGGTTTTTGCTTATTTTCTATGTCCAGTTAGTTGGGCCTAAGAGATAGGGTCTCTAAATGCATGGTATAGGGTATCGTATATTCGGTCTAGACCGACTATAATTTTCTTACTTGTTTTTTTTAGATTTCGTAATATTTATTATGTTTCAAAAACAAAACTTGAAAACTGCACTTTTTAAAAAAAATTAAACAAAAACACTGGGTACATAAGAGGTCCCAATATGAATAATGTCAAATATATTTTTATCCAAAAAACATTTTGCTTTAATATGCTACATTGTGCATTTAGGAAAAAAATTAACGTCAATCAAACTTTAGTTCATTTAATTTAGCAAAAATTTGGTCTTCAATCGATTTGTTTTCAAACTTTAGCTGTAATGTAGGCATAGTCCAATTCCATTTTAAACTGTGAGCTAAATAATCTACCATCCAGTTTAGTTTTAAATAATAAATGCACTGTAAAAATCCTGGATTTTGTATCATTACTTGGTTTCGAAAAGCCAAGAACAGCAAAAAATTATTTATATTATTTTTTAAAGTTAATTCAAGGGTGAGTAATTTTTGTGCTAAGCACAAATCTTTCACATTTCTAGGTAGTTCTACTAATATGTCCCAAACGTATTGTTATTATCATTATTTAAAAATTTTCATTATTATTTATAATGTGTTCCTCTAGCTTCCGTTGAATCATAGGGTCCAATAGCATCCGATCTCCACTGGACTCGATTTTGTGCTGTGGGCCGTTATTTGTTCCACGTTATACTAAGTTTATTCATTTCAGTTTCGACTAAATATCTCTAAGTTGTGCACGATGTGATAGCTTGCCTGTCAGATTGATGAAAAGATTCCAACGAAGGGATTCCTAATAGATTTTACCAGGCAAAATTGTAAACTCTAAAATAGTAATCCTGCTGCACTTTGGAAAGATATTTGTAGCGTTGTTCATTATTTTGGGGATAATCAAACACTTAAACCTTTTTAAGTGAAAGAAATTTGAGCGGAAATTAAAATTTTTACCTTATATTAAAAGCAATTAAACAGTAATAGTTTCTTCCCAGACTCTTCTAAGGCATAAGAACTTGTAGCTAAATATACCGACTGGTACCAAAATGTTGGATATCTCTTTACATATTTAATAATCATAACTTTTAAGCTAATGGATGAAATTTGTTTACTGTCGTAGTCAAGATAAAGCGAAATGTTTTACGAAAAGCACAGCAGACACTAGTTGCACGCCATTTAAACCTTCGAACAGAAGAAGGTCGAATTACCCAGCTTGTCATAAAGACCAAAAATGTAAACTGAAGCTATAACCAAATGTCGAGCGTAGTACCATAGTATGAAAAAACATAGGAAAAATCAGTTTTAAAAATCATTCATATCTCTCATGTTGAAATAGTGAATAACTGTCACCTATCTCAAGTTTTGTATTTAGATTCAAACCATTGAAATTAGAAAATTATTTGGATTGCCTATACCCAACGTTTATCTTTAAAAGTTGTTCACTACAAGTTTAGTTGAGGATCCATTTTGCCTTTAATATGATAAATGGCTTTATTTATTAAAAAAAATTGTTTTTTTTAGTATATTATTGTTGTTAGTCTTTTCTATACATGTACTAAAATTAATCATTGAGCTTTTATTGGTTCTGAGGCATAAATACAAATAAGAAAATAAATATAAAAGTTAGTGGATAAAAGTAAATAAGAAATTATCAATTAAAATTCTTTTTAATTAACAAAATTTACGTTAATTCATTCATTTAATCTCAAATCCATTTTAATTTTTCATTGTTGCTCTTGGTTAGTTAAAAAACGTTGATTAACCATTCCTTGAGAAATATAAAATCATATTTAAGAAAATCCATCCTTGAGAAATATAAAATCATATTTAAGAAAATCCATCCAATTTAAATGTTTTGTGTGTATATATATAAGGAACCAATTATAATTGAGCATAAGTGTAGAGAAGATAATCAGCAGACTTTTATTTCAGTACAGTATATTAAATGATTTTAATTATCATAATTCATATATTAGGTTTACCTTATAGAAAATGATATCTTATTTTACAAACTTGTAAATAATTTAACTGGATTTAGTGTGTTAGATTATGTTAAGTTTATTTAAGTGTAACAAATTTGCTTATTGTTGTATAAAAGCAGATTGTAAATAAAAGAATTAAAAAAAAAAAAAAAATTATCATAATTAATATCAGTTCTTTATCCGTTAAAAAAGCACATTTAGTAAAAAGTACATCTTATTAAAACATATTCTGTTGTAAAAAAGTTATATTTTTACTACAAGGTGCTGTTTTAATCAAATATACTTTTTATAATAAATTCACTTTTTTAATAAACGGATAGCCTAAGATGCTGGTGCTATAACTTTAAGATTTATTATAACTTGATATAATAAATATCAAATAAATAAATAATAGCAAAAGTTACTTTAAAAAAAAAAAAAATGTACATTATTAACAAAATATACTTTTTTTTCATAAAAAAGTACTTTTTAAAAAAGGTACTTTTTTAACAACACACATATACTGTTTTAATAAAAGGTTTTTTATTAATAAAAAGTACTTTTTTATAAAAGGTACTTTTTTATTATAATATTCTTTTCAACGAAAGATACTTTTTAATAAAATATATTATATTTTAAATTAAATTTGTTTGCTAATTTAAAATGTTAAATGGTTTTAATTGTCATACGTAACATTTTCATTCGTTATCAAAAGCTAAACTACATTTTATTCAAAGTCAGCTTGTATCCACTATCTGACAAGAACATTATTATAACTGCCCATTCGTAAAACTCTTCAACGCGGACAATCCTTCAAATAAAATTTTTGAATCCCTAATACAAAAAATATATAATTAGGTTTGCAATTGTATGATTATAGCTTAAGCGTATGCTTTATAAATATTTATTTAATATTCAGCATACGCGCCACGTTGCTAGAGTAAACATTACACCACCTTTAACTCGTAATTTCTTTTCTTTTATATCTCTATGCTTTCAACTGCTAAATCTTATCTTTATTTACTATCTTTACAGGTATGTTGTGATCCATTGCCCTTATTGAATAACATTAAGTAAGTACATCTTATGCATACTTATACTAAACACAATCTCTGCGAGATGTCATGTAAAGTGTAGTGGGAATATTCATTGTCAAGAGCTCCTAACATTTGGAATCCACATAATTTTCTCAACAGAAATGAGCTTAAATTATATTCGAAATTTTTATTTACATACCTTTATAAACAGTGAGTGTATTTTGGTGAGCGAGAAACAGAGAGAGATATTTTTGGTTAATATTCGAAGTAATGAGAAAGTTATAAACCCTAAATGCTGTTAATAACAGAATCTCTTCATACAATGAGATAAATGAGATAAACTTTCGAAATTTATATCGTATTTAGTTCTATAGCCTAACAGTAGGGGTTATGTTTTTACTCCTTCGAATATATCCATAATGAATTTAAATTTATACTTGACCTACATATATTTCTTTCAAGTTTAAAGTACATTTCCTTAATAAAATGCTGGAAATTATCTACAAAATGTTCGAAAAACGTTAATATTAATATTTGTTTTAGTACGGAATGTTATAATGTTATGAGCGAAGGGGAAAATCATTAGATTATGATGTTAGAAATAAATTTGCATGAGGTTAAGTGAAGAAAAGACTTTGAATATGAATATGCAAAAACTACAGTAATTGAATAAAATAATTTTTTAGTAAGAACATATCGCTACTTTGAAAATATTTTTATTATTATATATTTATGAAAAATTATAAAAAAATTTGCACATCTATTTAAACTATCAGAGCCCAGCACTCGAAATTCGAGTGCAAATACCAAGAAATTTTTTTTTTCATAAAATTTTTTCTGTCAGTGTTTTTTTATTCTATAAAAATAAAAAATGTACGAATAATTAAATAAAATTCATTAAATTGTGAATTTTTAAGTAAAGTACATTAAATTTCATTATAAATATTTGTTTAGCTTACAGAAGATGCCAATTAAAAATTCTAATAAATTTTAGCCAATTAAAAATTCAACACAATTAATAAATACACGCACAGCATTGTATAGTTTTTTATTTGAAGCTTAAATATGTGTTCCGGGTATGTGCTAGTAGTTACTATAAAAGACTATTACTTACCAAAAATATAGCAGATGGTGCACTTCTGTATACATGGTGCACATCTGTGAAGAAATACTTTTTAAATGGTATATTCCTTGTCAAAATCGGTTGGTAACTAAAATTGTAGAAGAGGTCTCAAGAAATCTTCTTGTTTTATTAATATAGATATTTCAAAATGTTTAACATGCTATATTTATAAGAATTTTGTAAGGGCTGCTTAACATTGTTCTGATTTTTTCCAATATATTTGCCAACTTCACAGATTTAGGAAAAAACCTATAAGGATATCTTTAAATTTGTGCAGCAGATATTTTAAGTCAATTCTTAAATAAGATGTTTAGTTTCTCATACTAAGTAAATAAGCTACTTAAATTATGCCCATTCAAACAAAAACAAAAGAAATAACGCCCACTTTAATTCTAAAGAATAATTTATGGCATTGTTGCAGTGAATATTTTATAGTAACTACCCAACGAAACTACACAGTTACCTGAATATATGCAGAACACTTACTCCTTGATTTGCACGTATACTTCTTAATATAATAATATAATAATATAATAATATAATAATATAATAATATAATAATATAATAATATAATAATATAATAATATAATAATATAATAATATAATAATATAATAATATAATAATATAATAATATAATAATATAATAATATAATAATATAATAATATAATAATATAATAATATAATAATATAATAATATAATAATATAATAATATAATAATATAATAATATAATAGCATAATAATATAATAATATAATAATATAATAATATAATAATATAATAATATAATAATATAATAATATAATAATATAATAATATAATAATATAATAATATAATAATATAATAATATAATAATATAATAATATAATAATATAATAATATAATAATATAATAATATAATAATATAATAATATAATAATATAATAATATAATAATATAATAATATAATAATATAATAATATAATAATATAATAATATAATAATATAATAATATAATAATATAATAATATAATAATATAATAATATAATAATATAATAATATAATAATATAATAATATAATAATATAATAATATAATAATATAATAATATAATAATATAATAACATAATAATATATTAATATAATAATATAATAAAATAATAATATAATAATATGATAATATAATAATATAATAATATAGTAATATACTAATATAATAATATAATAATATAATAATATAATAATATAATAATATGACAATATAATAATATAATAATATAACAACATAGTAATATAATAATATAATAATATAATATTATAATAACATAATAATATACTAATATAATAATATAATAACATATTTACATAACAATATAATAATATAATAATATAATAATATTATAATATTATAATATAATAATATAATAATATAAAAATATAATAATATAATAATATAATAATATAATAATATAATAATATTATAATATTATAATATAATAATATAATAATATAAAAATATAACAATATAATAATATAATAATATAATAATATAATAATATAATAATATAATAATATAATAATATAATAATATAATAATATAATAATATAATAATATTATAATATTATAATATAATAATATAAAAATATAATAATATAATAATACAATAATATAATAATATATTAATTTAATAATGTAATAATATAACAACCCATTTTAAAGCTTAATCATGGTATGCTTGTAAGGAAGATTTTTTATTTGTTTTCAAATATTTACTCGAACCTGCATACCTCTTAGTAAAATTTTAAATAAATTATGAAAAATTACTGTTCCATACCAGCCATATTTTAAATTTCGTAGCTTTGTCAATCGAGGCCTAGTTTTTCAGAATAAATAAACCACAGCAATATGTCGTCTTAAATTATTTTTCCCATGTTCTAGGCATTTACAACTTTTTGCTGGTTTTTCTTTTCTTTGTTGTCAAACCATCCTTTAAGAGCCAACAAGTGAAAACAACGGTCACATTATCAAGTTTTTATTCGGCCATACTTGTATTTTATAACTTAAACTTAAACAAAATAAAAAAGATGGCAATTAACTACACCACAGGTACAGGACCAGTGATACTTGTAATAAGACAAGGTCCTCTTAAAATGTTTTTGTTGTCGTTTTAAGATAAAGGAGCTGTAGTAGTGTACTAGTGTACTTTATGGTTGAAGTAGATGACAAGAAGAATAGCTGAATGCCATTTTGTTCAGAGGTCTAATTTTTCGTTGGCCAACAAATTGATGTTATTAAAGTTAGTAGATGTTATTAGTAAAGGGTAATTTTTATCACGATTTTAATTGTTAGTAAAGTCAGAACTTTTCATGATATAATCTTGCTGTGGAAGAAGACTAAAAACTTTTAATATATAATTTTTCAAAATGTTTTTATTTTAAATTGCTTTGTATGTTTTTGTGTCACATAATCTATGTACTAAACTGATAAAGTTTATATGCAAATCAGCTCTCAGCTAAAAATTGCAAGTTGCCCATTAAAATTATGTTACATTACTAATGTTGGCTAATAAATGTCGCCATTTTTTTTGTTAAATTTGAGCACTTCTTTAATAACCCTTTGTCTGCGCCACACATGTCACATCCTCGTAGTTTAAGATATGAGGAAAACCAACAATCGACCTTGTTAAATGAATTTTGTGTTGTCTGCTTTGCATAAAGGTGTTTATTTGTAATGTCTACTGAGTTTGCTTTTTTCTGCGTATTTGTTATACACTCAATTTCCGGTCTAAATAATGTTGTTTGTTTATATCCATGCTGTACACTCACAAACGTACATACGAGGAAATTAATTAAACTGACTGATTACCAAGTTGTTGTTATTTTTAGCTCTTAAAAAGTTTAACTTGTTAACAATTTTTTTGCACTTCCTAAAAACAAAAACTATTCTTTTCGAATGTTGTCATTTGTAAAGGATTTAATATTGTAACAGTTTTATTTTCTAGCCTGCAGCAGGACATCAATTTAAAGTCCATGAGTATATGGAAATTAAAAAAAAATATTGTATGCAATTAGGGCGGCACATATGCAAAAGGATTTTTGTATAATAAGAGACAATTCTTTGTTTCCTTTATTGCATTTTTTTTTATAAAGTATACTGTTTTAATACAAAGTAATATCTTTTAAAATGTACGTACGTTTTTAATATAAGCTTATCTCTTTTAAGAAAATTTAATTTTCTAATAAACTTAATATTTATTTTTATTTTATTTTATATTAATTACAATACAAAGTAAATTTGTATTCTAATTTGGGTCCAGGGATAAGCCGGGTGACAAAGACCATTTGGCTGGTTTTTTGCAGCGACAGACCAAAGCCTCTGGTGGGAATGAAACCCACGACCCCCGCATGATAGGCGAGCACGCTACCTAATCACCTACCGGGGCGCTTGGTAAACTTAATATTTTTGCGAAAAGTTGCTCTTTTTCAAAAAAGTATTATTTTAAAGGAAATTTACTTTTTTAAAAAAAACTTCTAAAAAAGTAAATTTTGATAAAAAGGAATTTTAAAAAAAAATTTACTATTTTTTGAAGTAACTTTTCTGAAAAAGCACATTTTCTGAAAAAGTGTCTAAAGATGTACATTTCCTTGGAAAATAAAGTTTTCTTAGAAAAAATTCATTACATTAAAAAAATTTATTTTATCTACCAGAATTACCTTTTCTTAAAGAAGTGCCTTTTTTAATAAAGTACCTTTTATTGAAAAAGTACCTGATCTTAAAAAAGGTAAGGACCTAAAATAACTGTTATAAAAAATTTAAGGATCGAAAATGTTCCCCTTTTTAAGATATACTTAAAAAGTGGCACAGTTACTGTTATAGGCAAGAAAAAAAAAACCGTTGGCAGTAACTGTAAACATGCAATTTATATTTCTTGCGTTGGGTTGTTACACTTACGTTGTTGAACTATTTAAATAAATAATTTAAATAATTTTTAAATATTAAGTAATACTAAAAATTTTGCGAAAAGCTATTTTCGGTAATGTTTTTCAAAATTATTAAACACAAAAAAAAAAAAAAAAATTATGTAATAAAAAAATTAATTAAAACGTTAAGAAAAAGATTCAAAACTTATGTAGCCCAGCTGGAGGTTGAACCTGGGACCATCTGCAGTTGAGGCCAACACATTAACTCCCGGTCTCACAAAGCTTAAGGCGTAATACATTTTTACTTTAAGTTTACAGACTTGTTGTACAAGATATTGTGTATTGTATTGCTGTCCAATAATACGTAACTAACAGTTATTTCGAATTAACTATTTCAAATTTAATAATTTTCGAAAATGACTAAAGTTTTACAGTAGCATACGTCACTAAATACAGTTTTTGTATTAAATCATTAGACAGTTTGATGTACACTAGAGTGTATTAAAAATATTAGGTAATTTAATTCAAAAATTTTTTTTATTTTTTTTCAATATATAGATAATCCTTCCAGACCTGAGTAATAAAACGATTGTACTCATTGTAATCTATATATATAAAATTCATTTTCTGTTTGTTTGTTTGTTTGTTTGTTTGTTTGTTTGTTTGTTTGACCGCTATACAAATTTTTATTTTTCAACGGATTTTCCTGAAATTTTGTACACACGATCTCTATACCCCAGGAAAGGTCGCCATATACTTTTTACCGGCCACGCCTACTTTTACGCCCACTTTTTATGTAAAATTCATTTTCTGTTTTATTCATATTTGTTCACTATACAAATTTTTATTTGTTAACAGATTTCTCTGAAATTTGGTACACACGATCCCTGTACTCCAGCTAAGGTCACCATGTACTTTTTATCAACCACGCCTACTTTAACGCCCACTTTTTGTATACAATTCATTTTTTTTGGTATATTTGTTCGCTATACAAATTTTTATTTTTCAACGCATTTCTCTGAAATTTAGTACACACGATCTTTGTACCCCAGACCAGGTCACCGAGTGATTCTTGCGGCCACACCTACTTTTACGCCCACTTTTTGTGTACAATTCGTTTTCTGTTTTTTGGTATATTTGTTTGCTATACAAATTTTTATTTTTCTACGGAATTCTCTAAAATTTGGTACACACGATATCTGTACTCCAAGAAAGGTTGCCATATGTTTCGTACCAGCCACGCCTACTTTTACGCCCACTTTTTGTATACCATTCATTTTGTTTTTTGGTATATTTGTTCGCTATACAAATTTTTATTTTTCAACCGATTTCTCTGAAATTTGGTACACATGATCTCTCTCCTCCAGGGAAAGTCGACATATCCTTCGTACCGGTCACGCCTACTACTACGCCCACTTTTTGTATACAATTCATATTCTGTTTTTTGGTACATTTGTTCGCTACACAATTTTTTTTAACGGATTTCTCTGAAATTTGCTACACACGATCTCTGTACTCCAGAGAGGTCGCCATATGATTCTTGCCGGTCACGCCTACTTCTACGCCCGCTTTTTATACAAAATTAATTTTCTGTTTTTTGTATATTTGTTCACTATAGAAATTTTTATTTTTCAAGGGATGTCTAAAATTTGGTCACACGATCTCTATACTACAGGGAAGGTCACCATATGCTTCTTACAGGCCACGCCTACTTTGCGCCAACTTCTATGTATATAAAACTTGTTTTTTCCTTTTATTTGTTTCTTTATTTGATTGCTATAAAAACTTTTATTTTTCAATGGCTTTCTTCGAAATTTAGTACATATTCCAGGGAAGGTCGCTATATGATTTTTACCGACCACGCCTACTTTTACGCCCAATTTTCTTATAAAATTCATATTTTGTTGTGTGGTATATTTCTTCCCTATACAAATTTGTACTTTTCAATGGATTTCTCTGAAATTTGGGTTAGACGGTAATAAATACACGGTGAACAAATTCCCCAAACTTAAAAAAAGGTACCCAAAAGAAATGAATAAATTCCCCATTTATTTTTAATCGAAATAAAAAACGAACTTACTCCCCAAATTCATTCTTAAATTTTTACATATTTTTATTTAATGAGTTTTGTTAAATATTTATTTTAGTAAACATTTGCATACTGCTCTCAATATATGTCCTAAAATAAATGCATTTAAAATGAGTATTCTTTTCAATAGCATCATTTCGTTGCACGGAAGCTTAGATAGAATATCGGAATGATCTGAAAAATATATTTGGACAATTAAAATAAGTTGGCAACAGCTGCGCGGCAGCACAGGTGAGGCTGCCAAACGCGCGGATGCGGACGCGACGCGCTCTCGGAACACAGCTCAGCTAAAATAGGGATTAAAATAAGTTAACGAGAACTAAGCGGCAGCACGGGTAGTAGCTGCAAGGAAGCGGCGCGCGGACGCGGACGCGACGCGCTCGCGGAACACAGCTCAGCTAAAATATCTTAATGACCTGAAAAAT
This sequence comes from Cordilura impudica, assembly GCA_963682025.1. Classification (NCBI taxonomy): domain Eukaryota; kingdom Metazoa; phylum Arthropoda; class Insecta; order Diptera; family Scathophagidae; genus Cordilura; species Cordilura impudica. The sequence continues at coordinate 94,469,984 of OY821518.1, forward strand.
ATATTTTGGCGATTAAAATAAGTTGACAACAACTGCGCGGCAGCACAGGTATGGCTGCCAAACGCGCGGAAATGGCGCGCGGCGAGCGAACGCGGACGCGACGTGCTCTCGGAACACAGCTCAGCTAAAATATCGCAATGCTCTAAAAAATATGTTTTAGGAATTCAAATAAGTTAACGATAACTAAGCGGCAGTACAGGTAGTAGCTGCGAGGAAGCGGCGCGGGGCGCGCGGAGCGCGGACGCGGACACGACGGATGCGGACGCGACGCGCTCGGGGAACACAGCTCAGCTCAAATATCGCAATGATCTGAAAAATATGTTTTAGGAATTAAAATAAGTTAACGAGAACTAAGCGGAGGCACGGGTTGTAGCTGCGAGGAAGCGGCGCGAGGCGCGCGGACGCGACGCGTTCGCGGAACACAGCTCAGCTAAAATATCGACCGCGGACTCGGACGCGACGGATGCGCACGCGACGCGCTCTCGGAACACAGCTTAGCTAAAATTTCGCAATGCTCTAAAAAATATGTTTTAGGAATTAAAATAAGTTAACGAGAACTAAGCGGCAGCACGGGTAGTAGCTGCGAGGAAGCGGCGCGAGGCGTGCGGACGCGGACGCGACGGATGCGGACGCGACGCGCTCGCGGAACACAGCTTACCAAAAATATCGCAATGATCTGAAAAATATTTTTTGGCGATTAAAATAAGTTGACAACAACTGCGCGGCAGCACGGGTCTGGCTGCCAAACGCGCGGAAGCGGACGCGACTCGCTCGCGGAACACAGCTTAATGTCGTATGATAAATTTTATCTACGTATGTGAAATAATTACCTGTTGATCAAAATAGGTAACACATATACTATAAGCAGTTGCTTAAAGAAACCTTGCGATACAATATTAAACGTCGCATTAGTCTTTCATTTCTGAAACTTGAATTTGACGTCTCTGCTCAATGATGATCACTTATTGAATGAATTAATTGAATTTTTAAAAGTTTTGATTCCTTTGATTTGCGGCCCATTCCGTTATATTTGATGTTTATAATTAAACTGAAAAAAAACTTAAAGCGGTTTCGCACCTTATTTTTGAAGCATTTTTGCTGCAGCATCTTATAAAAAACTTATAAATTAAAAAACCAAAAACTTTTTAATTGAAATAAAAAACGAATTTACTGCCCATTCAAATTTTTGGGGAGAAAGTTCATTTTATTGGGGAATTTGTTAATTGGGGACTAAGTACTCAGCGCCTGGTAAGCATAGTGAACCATTTTTCAAGTCAAAGGCCTTTTCATCCCGGGCAAGACCGGGTAAAAACAGCTAGTAGCATATATATATATAAATTCTTTTTAGCAAAGTCTACTTGAAAATACGTTTCCTAACTTTTTGTAAGATCAGTTTTTATAAAAAGGACATAGCACGATTGTGTGGGCTAGGTCTTAAGTTGAAAAATAATTCTGATGAATTATGGACACATCTTATTGCTTTATTGCGGTTATTTAAATTTCTAGTATAACTAAATAACAAAAAAAAAAAAAAAAACAATAAGAAAACAAAAAGAATATATTCGTATTGAGGCAATTCGTTGCATTTTAATACTTAAATAATAATGTCATAATTGTTTGAGAAAATAATATAAACTAAAAAACTAAACTAAAATAACTGAAACTAAAAAACTAAAAAACAAATTTTGCATCCCTTCTGTATTCCATCCATAAATTATAAATAGCGAGATAACGAAAATGAATGAAAACTTTAACAACCCATATCTTGTTTTCAGTTGAATTTTATAATATATCAATATTTGTTTACATACAACAACGCCAGCCTTATAAGCGTGGACATGCTGAATCACAGCAGGTATTTACACAGTGCAACGGCGCTTGAGGTTTTTGTTCCATCTATCATGTTCACCAATGGGATCTTTGCAGCATATACTTGAAACGAATATTACACCTTTAGTGTCTTTCCATTTTACGAGCGCAGTATTATCACCATTCGTAAATTGAGATATGTTGCCCCTAATCATGTTTTCGTCTAAAGGAAAGTCAATTTTTTTTTGCCACATCTACTTGCCATAATCGTGCGCGTTACCATGTGTCCCATTTGGTTCAATGTATAACCGGCCAAAGTACAAATTGCTATCTCCTGGTAGGTTTTGAGTGAGTCGTAGTACAATAGACGGCCTAGTCCACAATCTAGAAATGTTCCAGCACCTTGAAAGACTTCAAAATCAACTATGACACCACTAGACCTAGCAGACACCATCTAATGAATACTTATCTATTTTATTTGCTTACTTGTTCCGCGACATCGAGTTAAATATTGCGGGAGTCTTGCATTCATTTGACCAATACATTCTTACTGCAGGATATCCAAGACACCACATTATCATCGCGCATCCATAAAATGTTTTTATATCTGCTTATATTTTTTTATACTTAACTGCATCTTCATAGTGTGATTTCAGAAAATATTGTTTAAAATATTCCAACGCCGTGCTAAATCGAGTCTCCACATTGGGCGTTTTTGATATTTTTGTGATGCCATCGCGATAAAAATACTTTTAACCATAACAGTTTGCCTTTTTTTATGGCAACACCAAATTTACGTTGGCAACGCTGTGTCAAAGTCACGCTATTACAGTGTTTTCGTTAAACCCTTCGCGCAGTTGGTTTTGTTGCAATAGGCAATTTTTATTGTTATAGTCAGGGAAAGTGTTCAATAGAAAATAACAAAATAAGTAACTGTTTATGTTTTTAATTAAAAAGTCCCAAATTTATTTGCGTTTTAGTTGAGAATAGTCAACTTTTCAATATAACTAAAAAAAATTCATGTATATTGAAAGATGGCATATAAGGCCTCGTCCTCCTCTGCCCTCTAAGAAGTAAAGAAAAATGAATAAATGTAAGCATTTGAAATTAATTTTTTTATTTCGACTGTCGCAAAAGTGCGCGTTATAAAAGACAGCGTTTTTCTAGGATACATCGCTATCAAAAAATTGAGTTGTTCAACATTTGGCTGAAAGGCAACACGAAAGAAAACATGCACGGGGTTCTTGTTAAGTATATTTTGGAAAAATTTGGCGATGCAGAAATTTCTAAAGATGAGGAGTCAGTTGAAGGAAGGGTTTCCAAATTTTGCAAATGTTTGAGAAAAAATGGGCCAAATTAAGAAGAAAAGAATCAAATATTCGTGTTGATCCCTGGCTCGAATCTGAAATGTTTTGTGCATTCCAAGCTCCCTCTTGTAAGGCCGTGCAAAAGTCCGATATGTTGATAAATTGAATTATGAAAAAAGAAAGGCATCAGCACAACTTGCAGCACAATGCAACATCGAAACAAATTTATTAGTTCGTGCAGCAACTACCTCGGCCCGTAGACAAGGGGATGTAGACTTGGTTGCAGTTCTTTCGGAAACATTTAAAAGTCCGACCAGAACATTTAAGATGAGAAAATTGTGCGCTGAAAAACCCAAAGATACTGCTCCACTTCCTGCGAATGAAGCATTGGCATTCCTTCTCGACAATAACTTCACGAAAGAGAAAGTAAAAATAGGAACTGCGACATTTATCCTCATTACAATGGAGTTGCGGCTGCGATGTTGCAATGCTGACCAGATGGTATAAGCGTCACCGAAACAGTAGCAAAAGTTCATTTAAAGTCACTTTTGAAACATACAGCTCAAAGAATCGTTAATGCAAAGCGACGTTTTCGAGCGTCTTATGCAGAATGAAAACACAAATTACTTGACTTCAGAGCTTATACTAAGTTACGGTTTTGACAGCAGTAGAGGACAAGCACAATTTAAGCAAGCACTTAACAATCGCAGTAACTCGCAGAATTCCAATTCCTCGCTTTTAGAGACAACGATGATCCGGTTGAGAGTTGTATTTCCTTCAGGAACGCCTATTTGGAATAACCGTACTGCTCAATCCGTAAGATTTTGTCGACCAATTAAATTAGAATAAGTTAAGGAAACAAAAGATACAATTTTGAAAGAGCATTTGAATTTGTATCAGGTAATTGATTCTTTGGAAAAAAATACAAATATTCATCGGAGAGGGGAAAATTGTTGAAGTATCCTTCAAACTATATTTGACACTTACTGATGGGAAGGTGCTTAGTGCTTTGACTGGAATCAAATCGCATCAAGCTTGCCCGATTTTTGGTGCTACACTGAAAGATTTTTCGACCATAAATGACTACACATTTCCAAAATTCCGCGGAAAAGAATAAGTCCTCTACATAGCTGGATCCCTTTCTTTGAGTTCATTTTGCATTTAGGGTATAAGTGTGGTATTAAGTGGTATTAAGAAATGGTAAATACGAACAGAAGATAATAAGTTAGCTGTTTCCAAAAGAGGAGTATTCAAGACGCTTTTTGGACAGAGCTCGGCCTTAAAGTGGATATGGCTAAAGTTGGAGGTTTCGGTGGCACAAATGACGGCAACACTGCGCACCGTGCTTTCTCTAATAACGCAACATTTGCTAGGACGACAGGCGTTGACGAAAATTTAGTTTTCAGATTTAAAATCATATTGATATGCCTTTTGTGCATGTTTCCCATAAATACATCCAAATTTGAAACTTATTGCTTCCAAACGGGTCACCTGTTTCAGAAACTATATCATTGGTTGCCCTTTACGGCGCACAGTGGCGCCATTTGAGTTTTTTCGTTGCAACCGAATAACATAATTGAACAGTTTAAACAGCATATGATAGATAACTGTTCAGCCTATGAAATGAGCGTTTGGAAACGGTGCTACGCTTTGTAGGGGCCTACTTATGGGTTATCAAAGTTAAAATTTGTAGAAAAATCAATTTTATGGTAACTAAAAAAAATTATTTTTACATTTTTAGATTGTTTTTATTTTTTTCTTTAGGGTTTTATGTTTTAAATTATTACCCAACAAATTAAAAAAAAATTACTTCTTTTTTAAATTTATTTTTTCAATTTTCTGTAAAATATTCATCACAATTCGTAAGAGAAGGTAAAAGAATAATCATTTCTAAACTATAATTATTGTCTAACTCTATGCGTTACTTCACATGCCGCAGGGAAGGAATAAGTGGATCGGAAAATGCTGCCAACGTGTTGAAGAGGTCCTCATTTTGCCTTACCTTTGATGCTTTGAATGTGTTCTGCAATCTATGTTTTTTATAGAATTTGTTAAGAGACTCCTGTGCTTCTTCAGAAAGCTTTCCAATTGGCAAAGACTGGTACTCAATTATATCTTTGCCATGCGCCAATATTTTATGGACGGTCGGGGTCAACTTCTTCTGTGGATACATTTCTGCTAAAAGAGATGCAGTTTTCGATGCATATTCTCCATATTTTGTAGAATTGACATTTTCCTTGCAGTTTAAAACATTCAAGATCGTTCCCAATATTTTCACGATTTGATTGTCAATTCCAGTGATTCTAGTTACTGCCTCATCATTTTCAAAAAATCTCCTAGAAGTGTTTCCATCGTTTGAGCTACCGTATCTGTGCTTGGGACAGTCTACCTTTAGTCCAACTTGTTTAAAAAAAGCATCCTGTATTTGCTTCTTTCTGATCTTTTCCTTATCCTTTATTGATGTATTTTCATCGAAGTTTTCCTCCTCTTGTGGTAGGGTATACGCCAGTTTTAGCAAGAACTCCATACACTTTATCCTTGTGTGCAATGGTGACATTCCATATTCGTAATTCTCCTCGTTTGTAGAATCGTTTAAATTACCAAAGTTCTTCTGACTCTTTTTGCAAATCGGGCATGACAATGTTGAAGTTGTTCCTGTCAGTTCCTTTACGACTTTTCCATCAACCATGGTCAGGTGGAACTCGTAATTGCATTCAATATATTTTCCTTCTCCAATTTGCAGCTTTGTAGGCTTAATTTTACTTATTTGTTCTTCAATGACCTTCACCGTGATCCTTATGAGTTCTGCAGATTTCCTTGCAAACTGAAATATTATTGGTCGGCCATAAAGCACTGATGACGGACGTGGATTTTTCCAGTGTAGGGAAACATCAGATTTTAGCCACAAAGGAACAACAGATGCCATAAACATATTTCCGTCCGATACTGTAGCGTCATCGGAAGATATCCTTTGCTTATAAACGCTTTGTCCGGATGATCCATCACAGCCCCATCTGCTGATCAATGTCAGTTTCTCAGGAAGAATTTTCACTTTAGGCTTATGCTACCAGGCCTAAAAATTTACCTGTTCCCTGCATGCATATGGATTTAGGCTGAATTATGCAATTTTGATATTATGCTCGTGTCTAAATAAGATTTGTGCCTACCTGGAGGGACCATAAGTCAATATTGTTCTTGACCATTTGTACTCCAAAGTAATTTTCAAGTGAGGCGCGTACCTGCGAATTTCAATGAGTAGTTTTTTGTGCATCCTGTGTCTGTAACAGAATATTGGGAGTAGACTTTGGCAGAGGCTCACTGGTAGACAACCGACTTAAAATGCAATTTTCAAACTATTAGATCAAACTACTGTCAGTCAAAACATGTAAGGGATGCACGCCATACAATTTCTGCAACCATGTCTTTTTAACCTTTTTCACCTCTAGAAGCCAAACGGGCACGTACAGGCAGATAAAGCCTTTTGAATTATGTAAAGAAATAATCAGAGAACATGTTTTGCAAATATGGCAAATATAGAAAAATATAGATTTTTTTTATTTTCCGTCAAAGTTGAAAAATAGTGAAAAAACGGATAGTTTTTGAATAGTGATTTATCAGAGAAAAACAAAGCAAACAGTTAATTTTTTTTTATCTTTATACATTTGATAAATACATCAATCAATACAAATAAAAAATAAGGCGATTCGTTACCTATTTTTCATGATATTACACCTGATATCGCAACAAATTGACTAAAAATTTTGTGTTTTTTTGAAAACCGAAAGTCGGCCAACTTTGAACGGTTATGTCTTCTAAACTAAAAATGTGATATTATTAAGAGTAGCATATTTGAAATCGTTGAAAAGTTTCCTATAACATGGGTTTATTCAAAACTTCGTTGGCGCAAACGAAAATATTGATTTTTGCAACATCGTTTGCTCTACGGGCGCCACTGTGCGGCGTCGGTACATAAGGTTCTGGTGCATTTAAAGACCATTATCGAAAATAGAGTCTTACCAGTGGGGTACAAGGTCTATAAATCGGATAGATTGCATTACGCTCAAACAAACAGCCGCATTAATAACCTTTCGATGTTTTTAAAAGAGCTCTCGATACTTCCGGCCCCCATATTTCATAGAAAAATATTTCAAAACGGTTTCAACAACGAAAATATTCGCCACTCCCACATGAAGCAATTGAATTGCTTTGTTTCAAAAAAAAGACGGGAAACACTGATGTAGGCGACGAAATTGATGAAAGCATATATTTAAATGCAGAGTATGCAAACGCTTTGCAGAATTTAACATTGGACAATGAGCTGCACTGAAAATATACTTTCAAATAACACGAATCTTCTAATTAAAATATCATTTGAAAAAAATTTTGTTTTTTTTTACCTCAGAAGGCTTGAAGGACATTAATGGGTTAATTTTGATTTTTTTTAATGATTAATACTTATATTTGTTAACTTTAAGTTAACATTTACATTTAAAAATATGGACATTTTTGCTGTTAATAATTTAGCACTGCCAGATGTAATCGGAATTTTATGGTGCGGATATGGTAAATTTTTTCATAACACCCTACTATTTAGTGCTTGAATGATGGAACTTGGTGGCTTATGACTTGCATTTAGTAAACTGGTAATTGAGTTTGATTGTTGATTCGTTTCACCTGCTAAGGGATCAGTTATATTCGTCAAAGTGGTTTGCTCGTTTCTCGAATTTTCGTCTATTTGATTTTCAGGATTTATGACTGCAGGTGTCAAAATTTCATCCACCAATTCACCTACATCACCAAAGTCAATATCAGAAATCGCCAATGCAGCTTCAACGTTATCAGTTGTTGACAAATAATAGCACAGCAGCATGAATAGTACAAATGTGGTATCTGTTTTACAGATTCTCTAAAAATATGAAATTTAGTAACTTTTATCTTGTAAAAGGAACGTACAACTTTGCACACAATAGAAATCATTAATTAAAGTGGAATTTTATGTTAAATAAAGAAAACATTTATCACCACGTGACCGCATGTCAACCCTTATCAAAAGACACAATTAAACTGATTTAATTTTATAGTGCTTTTCTTTTTTTAATTCTCTTTTGTACAAAGGGCACGCAAGAGAACTCACAATCGCGAAATATTGGAGGAAAAACCAGAAGAAATGAGTTTGTTTATATTTTAAGCACCTTAAACCGGATCTCACAATCGGTATAACTAGGTCTGAAAGGGCTAAATAAAAAAGATCAAATGGGTCGTAAAAGAAACATTCTTATTAGAAATTTTTTCTATATAATAAAGATATAAATGCGAATATTTGCAAAATATGTTCTTCAAAATTTATGTGTGGAAATGTTACTAATTTAAAAAGACATATGACGGGTTCTCATTTTAATGCATACAAGGAAGAATTAGAATACATTAAAACAGAACAGCGGTGAAGGAAGTTTGAGAAATCACAACCCTTATCTTATTTCTGATTCAACGGGATTTAGAGTCATAGAATCGTATAATGAAGGTGCTGATGAATGATGCAATCAAAGTAGTTAATCACTCTTAAGACAAATGTTATCGATATTAAAAGCTGATTCATCTTCAAATGACGGTACTGCGCAAATAGAATATTACAGAAAATAGAATGTGGACATAAATTTATTAAATTACTGACATGACCAAAAGTACAATACGCCTTTTCTAAAACAATTAGTGTATATTATCCATGCTGTCCCAGCCATACAACCAACTGCTGAGAGGGCTTGTTCTGCTCCATGACTTATTTTGGATGACCAACGGTTTAACTTATCGGATGAAAAATTAATAATTTTTGTGAAGTTCAAGCAAAGTTCATTTAACTAAAGATAGATATAAAACAAGAAATATTAAGAAGTATATTATATGTTTACAGAATTTATTTTATAATTTAATTTTTTTATTGACTGTGTATATGTGTTTCTCATATTACATAACCATGAATTAATAAAATATTATTTTTTATATATTAAATTTGTCTCTTATTCAGTTAAATTTTAGACCGAAAAAGCATAAAAATTTTATATTCTAATAAAAATATTTCTTAAATTCTAACTGTCAAGACTTAACTGATTATTTTTCTTCTTTTTTCTATCTATAAATAATATATAAAAACGTATAAAATATTTATTGAAATTTAATTGTTATGCATAAGAAAAATTTTTTTCGTTGCCGATAACTGTTATCAAACAAAGAGAAAAATATTAATTGGAACCAAATAGTTGTGGTTAAAAAAAAAAATAAAAGTTGAACTTTAATAGTTACTTTTTAAGAAATATCTCATAAAACCTATAATTTTTATGTTCTTGAAGTACATTTTAAAATAAACCTTTTTTACAAGAACAATTTTTTAAAAGACTAGGTTTTCGTAGGAAAACTACGTTTTCTTGAAAAAAGTAAATTTTCTTAAAAAAAATTTCTTTCAAAAAATAAATTTTCTAAAATTACCTTTGGCCAGAAATATGTCTTTTCTAAAAATTGTCATTTCAGGAAAAAGCGGCTTTTATAAAAAACTAAATTTTCTCAGAAACTACATATTCTTGAAAATTAATTTTTCGTAAAAAATCATCTTTTGTTAAAGAAGTAAGTTTTGTTGGAAAAGTAAATTTTCTTAAAAAAATACTAATTCTGAAAAAAGAACACCTTCTAAAAAAAAAAATATAAAAAAGTTATTATTCCTTAAAAAAGTACAATTTCTCAAAAAAGTATTTTTCTGGAAAAAGTACTCTTTCTTAAAAAATAACTTTTCATTACAAAATATCTTTTCTAAAAAAGTCCAGTTTATTAAAAAGCACCTTTTGTTAAAAAAGGTAAGTTTTCGTTGGAAAACTACGATCAATTAAAAATACTTTTTCGTAAAAAGTACCACTTCTAAAAAAAGTATATTTCCTTAAAAAGAACGTGTCCCTAAAAAAATTTCTTTTGTTAAATAAAGGCTCATATCTTTAAAAATTAATTTTTCTTTAAAAGGTACATTTTTTTATCAAAGTAATTTTAATAAAAAAGAAAACAGTACTATTCGTAGTTCTGTCGTGGCAATTATAATAATTAAACTTAGTAATATAATTAATTTTTATGTTGTGATTTTACATGTAACTGGGATGATGTTACCCGATTCAGCCATCAATTGGTTAATCAAAGTTTGTTTGATAGCTTCTGGCTAATCTTAAGATACAGTTTTTTTTTTTCTAAATTATGGGCTATTTTATTTCTTTGTATTGCCGATCTGCCATTCATCTTAACATTAATGTGTCTCAAAATGCCATCATTTTATATTAGTGGGTTCAAAAATAAGTGCCATCCTTAAGTATGTTAATGTTACATTTGTATAACGAAACACATATAAACAATGTCTGTGTATTTTAATTAACTTTTCTTTTTTTTTGTTAAAAGTATGCTTTACTCAGTAAATGTTGTTTTAAGTTAAATTACTATTCAAACATGCAGACCGATAATGCGAAGGTTTGTATGTAAATTAGGTAAACAAAGTTTTTATTGAAATATAAAATATACGAAAAGTCAGTTTAAGTAAAGTAAAGGCTTAAGCTATTGAAAAACTATTATTATACTATTATTTTATGGTCTTACTTATGCTTATCGGATAAGTTCTTAATACGAGTATATAGAATAAGCTTTTTCCAAACACAGGATTAAATGCCAAATTTCATATTATTAAAGAAAAATAAATATATACTATTGAGCTTACCCCGGTTTTAGCTATATATAATTGTAGTAACTGTTTTTTTTTCTGCCGTCTAAACGATATTTAATTTATTTTTATTGCCATTTTAATTGAATTTGCTATCTAACAGCATTTTACGACATGTTAATTGCTGTTGAATATGTTTGACCAACAAATGTTTGACCACCAAAAAAAGTACCACACACACACACACACACATATATTTAAGCATTAAAAGTACATAAAATTGTGTATTTTTGTTGTTGTAAGCCATTACCAGAAGGACCTTTAAATTATTTGCCTGGTAGACAATATGTTTTTTTTTATCTAGGAATTTAAGGGTTTAGTAAATATTACAGGAATTTTTTCAAATATTTCTTATTTATGTCTCTATGAATAATATTCAATCATAAAAATGTGTACGGTTGATATAAAATTTTATGTATTTCAAAAGTATTTTCTCATACTTTTGTTAAAGGTTACTTGTTTTAGCAATATTATTGATATTGTATAGAAAGTTTATAGATATCAAAGTTTTCTGAGTTCTTAGCATTAAGTCTGGCTATTGACTTTCTTGTATTTAGAAGATTCAATTTATGATTTATTTTGATTGTGTTCTTGGTAGAAAAAAAAATATTCAAAAATAATTTTAAATTGATTTAGAGTAAATGTATAAACAACCTAATGAAATATCGAAAATATTAATAGGCAAGGCGAATTCTTTTCACCTCTTCTACGCTTTTAGTTATAAGCGATTTTGAAAAAAAACATATCATTCAATGCAGATGTTTACCATCTGCTGCATTTTTAGGAGTAATAATGATAAAAAGTTGCTACTATCACATACATAAAACACATAAAACTATACAATGCTGTATGCGTTTTTATTAAATTTGTTAACGTGTTGCCCGGTGTTGAATTATGAATCGGCTAAAATTGATTAGCATACCTTTAGGCTCTTATAAAATTATTTCTTAACAATTTATCTGCAAATATATCAAATATTCATATCATATATCTCTAACGAAAATTAATGACTTTTATTTAGAAATTATCAACTTAATGAATTTTATTAAATATTCATAGATTCTTTACATATAATATATATGTACATATCTATATATATATAGATTAAAATGAAACATTATAGGTTTAGAATATTTACATCACGTATAGTAATTCAAATGGCTTATCAAATAATATTAGAGCATTTTTTTTATAGGACCTCCCTCTCCGTGGACTTTCAAATAAAAAATATATTTACTTAAGTTTTCATTAATGCATATTATCTTATATCGTGTTGCTGTTATGGCTGCTAAAATGTTGCATAGTCAGTATGAAAGTTGGTCTGTTAGAGTTTCATTTTCGGTATTTGAAAATTAATTTAGAATTCAGTTAAATGTATATACAGTACAAATCCAATGATTTACTTACTACAATCTTGTTTTTAGAATCTTACAGAAAAATCATTATCGATTAATAAATAAGCAATAAGGAACTTCTATTTTAATTAAAAGTAGATAGTAAGGTTATCCGGACTATTTTTTTTTTATGATATCGACCAATAACAATCAAGCAATAGACCCATTTTTTTTTTTATTATTATTTCAAAAATATAATTTAATTACAAAAATTTAAAATATTTTGCCTCAGCGCCGGTAAAGGCTTGATAGAGGCTAGTAAGGCAACTAAATGTTTACAATATAGAGTTAATTTCTTTTTTTTTTGTGACTTCTAGTGTAAAAGCTTAATTTTTTATCTATACGTAAGAGTTACCTCTTGTCGATTTTTGCATTATTCACCAATATTTTCTTGTTGGGCTTTACTTGTGATTTTTTTTTATATTTTTTTTACGAAACCAAGGACGATATCATCGCTGGAACACACCGACAGCTCTGTTTTAGAGAACGCAGAAATAAGTTATCAGAAATTTTTTAAATTTTTCCTTTTCTCATATGTAGGGGTTAAAACGCATTGTTTTTTTATTTTTCTTCACAAAGTATGCACAAATTTGAAGACCTTTCTAGACAAGTCAAAGGAGTGCACGAACACGCTTAGTTTTTGTGATGGTATAATGACTTTTTGCTGATGTTTGCAACTACCGAAAATATTTGGCCTATACCCATTTTTTATTATATCGATCTACCGAGAATCACTTTCTGGGTGCCAAAATGAGCAACATTTTAAATGAAGATGGACTGACAGATTGTTCCAAAAAAGTGACAGAAACCACTACAAAATGCCTAATGGATGAGTTTCCTGAAGAGGTCCATAACTTCATAAGCAATGCCTAGAACTATAAAAACTATATATTTTAAGGAAGCTTTAATAAAATTTCAATTACATAATAATAAAACTATAGCTTCAATGGTTTCTTGTTATTATATTTCACGTATGTTAGTAGTTTTTGACCTAACTGCTTATATAAGAAATATTAAAATTTTCAATGGTTTAGTATTTCGACGTAGGTATAATAGAATGATTTTCAAACTCACATATATTACTATCTAAAAAGATAATAATTTTTGTTTGCTGTAAAAGGAGTTTCCTTACTTGCTAATGATGGTCACATTTTGTGTTAATAAAAGTCAATTAATTTTCATTTTTACTCACCGTTTCGTCTGCTTTTTTCAGACTTCTTCAGGAGTGTTTTTATTTATAAATCAGGCGACAAAATAAAATAAACACAAGCTTTTTTTGTTTTTTTTTCAATATTCCCGATAGATTAAGAATTAGAAGGGGTTTCCCCAAAACAACCTCTTCTATGGTCGAGGGGGAACTTTGGAACCTAAATACAGGCGGTTTTTGTTTTGGAGATTCTATTAATTTTGTCTATATAAAAATGTACATATATTAAATTAATAGGTGCTCACATTCAAAGAGCTAGGCAAATCATAGGTTTTCTTATCAAACATGTTTGGCTATCTTACTTTTTTCCCATCATGCTATGCACTTTTTGAAAAGCTATCCGCCGATATATGATACTTAGCACAATTTACTAATTTAAATAATCTATACTAATATAACAAAGAGGTAATGTGTGTTTGTTTGTTTGTAGGAGGTAATCTCCGTAACTACTCATCTGATCTTCCTGAAATTTTCACAGAGTCTTACTGCGGATATGCAATAGGCTATAATTTGTTGAATGGTTATAGTGGGCGTGGCACCTCCCACACAAAGTAAATTTTTAATATCATATATATTGAGTACTATAATAGGGACAACTTTGCATATTTGTGTGAGGTCACCTACTGTTAATAGTAGTAGCTACGCCGGAAATGGGCGGGATCGGATAAGTGGGCGTGGTACCTCCCATACAAGTAATAACTCAATATAATATATCTCGAGTACTGTGATAGAGAGAGCTTTTCAAATTTCTCTGATGTCACCTATTATTAATGTGAGTAGTCGGACAAAAAAAGGGTATTATCGGATCAATAGGCGTGGCACAGGCCATACAAATTTAATATAAAATGCCATATATCTGGAGTACTGTTATAGTGAGACTCTTGGGACTTTGTGTGAGCACATAAGTTATTCATGTGATTATTTAGACAAAAAATGGGCGTGATCGGAGCAGTGGGCATGGCACCGCCTGTACAAAGTAAATATATATCAAATAACTGTACTAAAAAAGGAAAGCTTTCACACTTTGCACGACACCATCAGATCTTAGTATGAATACTCGGATAAAAAATTGGCGGGTTCACACCAATGGGCGTGGCACTCCCCATGGAAAGTAACTATTTAATGTCATATATCCGGAGTACTGTAAAAGAGAGAGCTTTGTGGCTTTGCATGAGCCCATAGGCTCTTTGTATGATTAGTCGAACAAAAAAATGGGTGTGATCGAAGCAGTGGGCGTAGAACCGCCCATGCAAAGTAGTTATCTACTATCATATAACTGGTGTTCTATAAAAGGGAAAGACTCGACATTTTGCACGAATCCATCAGATATTAATGTGAGTAGTCCAATATAAATTGGGCGGGATGGGATTAGTGGCACCTCCTATATAAATAATATGAAGTACTACGAAAGCAACAGTCTTTTGTTAAGTACATTAGTTATCAATGCGATTTGTCGTGGAAAATATATCGCCAAAACCAAAAATCGCCAAACCCAAAAATCGCGAAAAAAAATAGCCCAAAAACAAATATCTGCAAAATCAAAAATCGCTAAAAACAAAAATTGCCAAATGATATATTAAGTTCAACGCCAATAGTTAATTGCTGCCAGACCTTATTTGGAAAATCCATGTTCTTCTAATGGGCAGCTATATATGGCTTGCTCCATGGTAGGAACGCCGAAAAATCTGATTTGTTGTACCGAATGAAAAAACAAAAAACATTGTATATCAGCAAGTATCGAAATAAAAAAAATCTATACTAATAATCTATATTAGCTTGTTTGTTTGTTTGTAGGAGGTAATCTCCGTAACTACTTATCTGATCTTCCTGGAATTTTCACAGAGTCTTACTGCAGATATGGGAAGTGCTACAGGCTGGGCGTGACACCTCCCATACAAAGCAAAATTTTAATATCATATAAATTAAGGATTTATTTTATTAAAAGTTAAAAAAAATATTTTTTTATGTTGCTAATTAATTTTAGCAACAAACCTTTATTGTCAAACTCTTCAAACTGACTGCAAGAATTTACAATTAAAAACTTCTAAATATAATAATAAAAATACTGGAAAACTGCTGATGTTGTGTTTCCCACCATCAGGCCACTTATTTGCTGCGCGTGTGGCTTAAATTTCGTCTGAGAATTTACTGTTGGGCAATTCGTTGCAGTTGTTGTTGTGTTGAAATATTTGTGTTTGTTGAATTGACAATTTAGCGTTGGCACGTTTTGTAGTTGTTATCTGTTGTAGCTGTTGTTGTTGTTTTTTTTATGGTTCTATAGTATTTCTGTTGTTAACTCCTCCCCCTTCAAGTTCATGCGTCCCCGCATGAATAGCCATATTTCAAAAAAATGGAAGGCCATGAATCTTCTTGTTTTTGGGACCTCTTGATGGTAATGATAGGGAGGTTTTTGGGTTGGTGCTTATTTGAACATTCTCTGCAATTTCTATTCTCTGCTCCGTTTTATTGGACTTTACATTATTTTTGGATGAATTATTTCGATCTTTGTGGTTTTCATTTCTCTTCTTCCTTCTTATAAAGTAGATAATGGTAGCTGATATTATGATGGTCATTACCAGTCCAATGTTGATGGTTAGATTTATTTTATTTTCGATTTGCAGTTTGTCGATTATGTGAGAGTTGTTAACATTAACTGCCTCCATTCTTTCCAATGTTATCACTTGTTCCTGGATACTAGAGCTACTTGGTTGCAGTAGGGCAGGTAAAGGTTTAGTAAGGGAGACTTGGGTTGTTAAGTATGTTCGATTTCCAATTCGTACTGTAGAATTCAGGTGATGAACTATGAACGTACCAGCTATGTTGATTGTTGAATTGTCTATTTCAATTTGCCCTTTGTATTCGTTTAATAATATCATGCTGTCATCTATTTCTTCCACTGGTGCCACATGCTCGTCGTTGGTTGTTGTGCAGCGGGATGGTTTACTTTTCAGCAGATTTGGGATGCAGTCAGAATTACTGATGTCCAAGATATTATCTATTTCACAAATACTTATCTTATTATAATTCTTGCAGTCATTTTTTATACCAAATATCTTATCGTTACATTTCAAAACATTTTTAAATATTGTCTTAATTATTTTATTATCTTTTCTTACAGGTTTAATTAACAAATTGTCGCAATTTTCATTATTAGTTGTTGGAATATTGACAATGTAAACAATTTCATTATTATTCGAGGCGACTTTAATTTTTGAAAAATTTAGTAACTCGTCCATATTACCAAATGGAATATTATCATTGTAAAAAATATCTCTCAAAGTATTAACCTCAGTATTAGAAAAAATAAATGAATTAACAATGTTTGATTTAGCCCAATGGATGGCATATTCGATATTAGATAGTTCCTCTTTAATAATTTCAAGTTTATACTTAAAATCTAACAATTTTTCACCTTTATCCTTATTTTCTAATAGTTTAGAAATGTTATTAGTAACCTTTGAGAGTTGATTTACTCTATCTATTGTTAGTTGATTGATTACAATTTGATTATTATTGTTAACTAGAACATTATTCATTTTATCTTCTATTATTTGGAAATCATGGTGGTCCGGACTGCCGGCTAACCATTTCCAGGCGGTACCAATGAAGTCAAGAGACCTCTTTGCCATCGTCTTGGATTTTAGTCTGGTTAAACAGGATTTAATTTGTGATATGGTATAGGATAAGTAAGGTAATAATGAGTTATCATCGTTGTCGCGTAAGTCAATTCCGTTCTCCAATTTCCCTATAATATCTTCGTATTCCCTCAGGTCAATCGTGTGGACAAGTTTGAACACACCGTTTTGAATTTTCGCCGTTCCTGTATTGATCACGACTAGTCTAGAGTTGGAGTAATCCATTATCTGGAACTCACCTATGGAGTATCCAAGCATCAGGAATAACCTGTAAGAAAATGTAATAAGATTTAGTTCTTTATATGTTTTTTGTGAACGACTCTCCCACTTTCGGTCACTACGGTCGAATGTCTATTTTCCTTCACTAGTTCACGTTTGAATTTTTCGGTTAATTTAGTACCTAATCTTTTATTAATTTTTACGAAAATCTCTTGTCCGGGTATGTATTGCTTAACTTCTTTTTTATCTTTGTTGTGGTAGTTCAAATCCTTTTCCTGTTTCCTTTTCAGCATCGTGATGTTATTTTCCCTGGTTCTTTCATAGCTTCCAGGGGAGAAATCCACAGTCCTCCCGAAAAACATATCGACTGGCTTCCTACCGATTGTGGAATGTATTGAGTGATTATATTCGTTAACAGACCTTTCCAATAGTTCTTCAAAATTCCTGCAAATACCTTCATCTTTGAGACATCTTAAAATTTCGGCTAATGTTGAATGGAATCTTTCAATTTGACCGTTGGCTTCGCTTTTGTATGGTGGTGTTGTAAATACCTCTATACCCAATTCATCCTTCATCATGAAAAGTATGGTTGCAGAGTTCAATGATTTTTCGTTGTCCATGACAACCGTTTTGGGAACTCCATAGAAAAACAAAATATCCCTCAAGGGTCTCCTAATATCTTCTATTGATTTTCCCTGAAGAATTTTCGTTTGGGCGTACTTTGAGAATTTATCTATGGCTGTCAATACCAATTTCCTATCGGTTGAAAAAATGTCAATATGAATAACCTGACCTGGGTAGTTTGGTATTGGTGTAGCGTTCAATTTCGGTTGGTTGGGATGTCTATCGTATTTATTTTTCCTGCATGTGGAGCACATTTTCAATATTCTTTTGATTTTAGAAAACATGCTGGGAAAGTACGCTTTTTCCAATATCTGTATCTTATTTTCCACAGCATTTCTATGCGCGCGGTTATGTGTTTC
Source organism: Cordilura impudica (assembly GCA_963682025.1). Classification (NCBI taxonomy): domain Eukaryota; kingdom Metazoa; phylum Arthropoda; class Insecta; order Diptera; family Scathophagidae; genus Cordilura; species Cordilura impudica. The sequence continues at coordinate 94,488,279 of OY821518.1, forward strand.
TATAATTAGAGTTTCCTGATCGGATTCAGACAAAATATCTTCGACAACATTTTGAGTAAACCGAATTTTAAAATTTCCGAAATGATGTGGGTAAATTTCTTGAATTTTTCCCATAATAAATTCTGGCGTTTTAATGCAATTGATAACAGACGGGTTAAGGTATCTTTTCAAGATGGAAATTAGTTTTTCAGTATCATATTCCGGTTCCGTAATCGAATGTCTATGATAACCTGGGAAAATTATTTGGAATTGGTATGCTGGAGTATCGTCCATTTGCAAAAAGATTTGATTTTTGAATGCATTTATGGGCACTTCGACACTAGCTATGAGTTCCTCTGGAGAGCTGTCGCTACTATGCACTGTTCCTGTTAGAGAGTTGATGTTCGTTCCAGGGGGTCTAGAGAGTGCATCGGCCACAACATTACTTTTACCTGGTTTATACTGCATTTCATAGTTGTATTCCTCCAATATCGATTTCCATCTTTTCATCTTCGCATTATTATTCTTATTGCTCAAAGCATAAGTCAGGGGTTGGTGGTCGGTGTAAATTATGACTTTGACTGATCCGTATAGATAGTTTCTTAGATTTGTTAGGGCCCAGATTATAGCCAACATTTCTCTTTCGTTCGCTGCATAATTTTCCTCCGATCCCGTTAATGTTCTCGAAATGAAGGAAATTGGCCTGTCGTCCTGGCTAAGTACTGCTCCGATAGCAACATTGGATGCATCTGTAGTTAACTGGAATTCTTTGTGGAAGTCAGGATACGATAATGTCACCTCCTGTGATATTAGGGCGTTTTTCAAATTATCAATAGCATGTTTCGCTTCATTATCCAGTTCAATTTTCCTCCTGCTTGATTCTGTTCTGGATATCAAGCCTTCGTCTCCTCGTAAGAGTTTCGTCAGTGGCTTTGCGATGTTCGCATATCCTTTTATGAATCTTCTGTAGTATCCTGAAAGACCAAGGAACGATCGAAGTTCCTTCACATTATTAGGATAGGGGAATTCTACAATTGCCTGAACTTTCCTTGGGTTAGCTTTTATTCCGTTATAAGAAACGATGAACCCGAGGAATTCGACTTCCTCCTTGAAAAACTCGCATTTATCCAGCTGTATTTTCATATTAGCCTCATTTAGTGTTTTGAAAATGGCCTCCAGGTCTTTGAAATGTGAATCCTCGTCTTTGCTGAAGATGATAATATCATCAATATAAACATAGCACCTCCTACCAATGTGTTCCCTTAAAATGTCATCCAGCGCACGTTGGAATATCGATGGAGCATTTTTTAATCCAAACGGCAATCGCAAGAATTCATACTTTCCATTGTTGACCGAAAATGCCGTTTTTTCTATATCTTCCATCCTAAGGGGTATTTGGTGGAAACCACTCTTTAAATCGATGACTGTAAAATATTTATTCCCTCCCAAATGTGAAAGCACGTCGTTTATCTCGGGGATGGGGTATTTATCCGCGATGGTTACTGTATTAAGTTTCCTAAAGTCTACCACAACTCTATACTTATCCCTTCCGGATGCATCCTGTTTTTTGGGGACTATCCAAATTGGTGAGTTGTAGGGAGAACGCGATGGTCGGATTATTTGGTCCCTTAATAACTTGGATATTTCATCGTCCACAACACTCCTAAGAGCCATTGGATAAGGATAATTTTTAGAATAAACGGGATTTTCAGTTGTTGTTCTTATCTCACCTACCACCCTAGTTGTGTACGTAAGGCTTTCGTCGGGGTCCGCAAATAAATTCCTGTGGCGATCGAAGATGTTTTCCAATAATTTTTTTCGACTCCCTGAAAGATGGTTTGTCCTGATTTCAATATTATTAACATTCTGAGAAATGAATTGTTTAATTGGAATTTTCCTATCCCCACTAATGGTGAAATAGTCCTCCGCTGTATAAATGACAGCTGAACATTCCTTCAGGCTATCATTCCCTAATATTGCATCAAATGTTTCTAATTCTGGTAAAAGGAAAAATTTTATGGGAGTATCATCAAACAATTTCAAAAATTTGTGTTGTGTAATTTTAATGTCTCCCTTAACGGATTTTGCGTTAAAATTTCTTTCGTTTTGTTTTGGGTTTGTTATAAATTTAGGGTTGATGTAATTTTTGTTGCTGCCAGTGTCCAATAAAATTTTTAATTTTTGGTCGTTCCCCATTTTTGCTTCGAAATAAGGTAATGAGGAACAGTTTAGTCTAAAAAATTTACTGCAAGTTGGACATCATCAGTTTCTTCTTCCTGTTTTTCAAGAGTAGCTAATTCCTCAGGAATTTGTTGAAAGTAATCTTGAGCGTACTCTGGTTCCACACTCGCGTGACGATGGTTTACCTCAGCTTCTTCCGGTGGATAGTAGCCACAATAATTTTCCTCCGGCATATAATCTGTATCTATATGAAAATTCCGTTGAAATTTATTCGCTGGAGCCTGAAAGGACGCGGCTGTTGGTCTCTTTAGTGCTACATTGTTGTGTGGTCTGTTCATATAATTGACCTGGTGGGTTTGGATTGATTTATCCACATCCATTGGTTCTACTCGTTGATTCTGAGGATTGTTTTGAGTGCCCGCATTCCACCCAGAATTTACAGGTAAGTTTCGGTTATGATTATAAGTAAAATTACGATTGAGATTTGGGTTAACATTAGATTGGAAGTTTGGGTTATGACCTAAATTTGGATTGCGATTTTGAGTTGGATAAAAGTTCGAATGGAAGTTTGGATTTCGGTTAAAGTTTGAAACGGGATTATGTCGAGGTGGTATAGGTGGTCTAATGGGTGGTGTTCCACCAACATAAGCGAGTTCGGGATAAAATACTCTGCCAGTTGCGAAAGTTGCCGTACCGATCCTATCCTTCTGTACATTATTCCTGATAGACTGTCCATGTGCGTAATTTCTCCTGAAAGTCATATTGTCCAACTTTAGGCAAATATGTAGTGCCTGTGGCAAAGATGTTGGTTCACGCACACTTAGCAATTTCGGTAAATCTCCATTTAAACCTCTTACGAACGTGTCCAGTGCTTTCTCCCTGTAGGTGTTCGTCATAGCGTGAAGGCTATTTTCCTCCAGGTCCAGGGAAGAGACCTTGTCAAGCAACAGTGAAAGGTGTTGGTAAACAACTTGATAGAATTCCGTTATGCTCCTGTTACCTTGGCATAATACCATCATCTGGTATTCCAAGGTCCCAATGTCCCTCTTATCAGAATAATGCATTGCGAGACATTTTCTTATTCGTGGCCAATCCAATGGTGTCCTATATGTCCAAGGCAGTGTCTGCGTCCCCCACGATTTTTGTGCGAATAGTGTGTAGAATTGCATAATACCTTCCGGTACCTCTCACCGAATCATAGAGCTTCAAAACCCTCTCCACGGACTTTCGCCAAGAGTTAAATTCTCCCGGCCTACCAGAAAACTCCCTCAAAGACCTAACTATGTCGGGAACCTTGTCCAGTTCCTCCAACCTGGTAGTAACTGTACCTATGGGGTGATCGGCCCCCTCATCCGCCAAATGGTCGGACGATGATCCAATAGCCTCCCTTATCATGAGGGCTATCTGTTCCTTCTGTAGTGTAGTAAAACCTACTGATGCCTCGGTCGTTTGTGCCATTGTCAGTGTCCTACTTAGTCTCTCAGTCAGCTGGTCGATGGTTTCGTCGGGCATACCGGTTAAATGATTTCGAAATTAAGGGAAAAAAAATCGAATGTAAAGTATTTATTTCGCAAATCTCGATCAAGTTCAAGGATAAAAACAAAATTTAAAACCGATTTCAGGAAATAAAATTTATAACAACAAATATTAATGAAAAAATTTCAACTAACTCAAGATAGTAAGGACGAGTTTTGAAAAATGGAAAAAATCTTAATGTAATTAAATTAAAATAAGGAAACCAATTGATAATGAACTTAATAATATTCTTACATTAATATCTGGAACATGATGATGGAGAGGATGATGATTGCAGACTTCCCCTGATTTTTGATTCTCGTTGCTTGCTTTTAATTGCCAAAACGTTTCCTCGACAATTAGTTTCACAGATTCTTAGTTTTTTTTTTTTTCAACAACTTATTTATTTTATTTAGTTCTTATTTTCAATTTTTTATTTAATTTGATTAATTTCAAAAAAAAATTTTTTATTCAGTTTTTCAATTTAATTCGTATTTTTTAATTTTTAATTTTAAATTTTTTTTATTTATTTAAAATTTTTGTTATTTGATTTAATTTTTCAAATTTTTTTTCTTGTGTTTTTTTCTTTTCTGATTATTTCCAGTTCACTTTATGTTTTCTAAATTAGGTTGTTTTTTTATGTTTATCTAATTGTTGTAAAACTTATTTTTAAAAAAAAAAAATGTTTCTTACTGTTTATATCACGGCCGCTGATCTCCTTTGAGACCTCCGGTTTACCTCTTATTTTCCGAAGAGGTTACTACGGCGCACTATTTCCGCGATCTATTAATTAATCTACCGGGAAAACCCTTTTTCCGAGGGTTTTATTTATACGACAAAGGACCTTTTTTTAAGGGTCCCTGCTCGGGCGCCAATTAAGGATTTATTTTATTAAAAGTTAAAAAAAATATTTTTTTATGTTGCTAATTAATTTTAGCAACAAACCTTTATTGTCAAACTCTTCAAACTGACTGCAAGAATTTACAATTAAAAACTTCTAAATATAATAATAAAAATACTGGAAAACTGCTGATGTTGTGTTTCCCACCATCAGGCCACTTATTTGCTGCGCGTGTGGCTTAAATTTCGTCTGAGAATTTACTGTTGGGCAATTCGTTGCAGTTGTTGTTGTGTTGAAATATTTGTGTTTGTTGAATTGACAATTTAGCGTTGGCACGTTTTGTAGTTGTTATCTGTTGTAGCTGTTGTTGTTGTTTTTTTTATGGTTCTATAGTATTTCTGTTGTTAACTTATATATTAAGTACCTTGATAGAGAGAGCTTTGCAAATTTTTATCAGGTTATTGAGTAGTCGGACAAAAAAATGGGCGGGATTGGACAAATGGTGTGGCACCCCCATACAAACTTAATATTAATTGTGATAATCTGAATTACTGCAATAGTGAGAGCCTTGGGACTTTGTGTGAGCCCTTTCATTACGATTCGTGGGGGAGGGGGTAGCGAAGCACACCGGGTTACATCTAGTATATTATAAAACTGGGCTTAATATCTCCAACACTTCATGTGTATTTGACAATTTTTTGACTTTATTAAAAATTCCATTATTTTTTAAATTCACTTTTCCTCTTATAATTTTATGAATCATCAGTTTCCTTTCATAATTCTGAGTTACAAATACAAGTCCCGGTTCACACTGTGAAATATTTTTCCTGAAACTGTTTTTAGTTCTTTTTTAAACTTTCATCCGTGTTTATTCAAGATTTTTTCATGTTTACTTTAGTATTGTTTTTCTTTTATTTATTTTCTTTAATTTAAATTACTTTTTTTATTTATTTAAATCAAATTAACTGTAATTTATTTCAATTTATCTTTGTTAACACAAATTTTTGCTTTCACAACCACGAACGATAATAGAAATGAAGGAAAACATAAAATAATTTCACTTTGACAATTACGAATTAAGAAACACAAGAGAATTCCCGAGTACATGAAAGCATGTTCCACATGCCATTATTCTCTCCCATCTCACCTATAAACTCAGACTTTCAAAAAGAAAATTTTTGTGTTGTGAACCGGTACTAACTAAATTAATGTAATAAAAATCAAGTAAGAAAATTATAGCCGGTGCATAACCTAACGTATGCGGAATGAAATATGAACCGATTCATTATAACAAAAACTTGCATTTAGGATCTGATGCCCTGGAATTAATATATGTTAAAAGGCATAACTTTAACAAATTTTATATAAGAAAATCATGAACACAGCGATGGGCTTTTCTCATGTATTGATGCACCACGTACTACCTCCTAAATCTCGTTATTAATTTTATTTATAAGGCAGTGCAGGTTTTTTTTTTTTTGGTTTTTGTCTTTTCGTACGCATTTGTTTTCAAATTTGCCCAAATAGTTTCTATAAGCCTTGATTGTGGAACATTTGGTGAATATTACTCCTTAGATAAATATTCTATATTTCAATTTACCAAAGCTATTAACAATTTTTGGGACAAAGCTCGTTGTCGATGTTTAATATCTAGTTACTGTTTTGCTGGAATGATTTTTTTTGCACATTAAACAATTCACATAGCTGCTATATATTCTTTCATTGCTTTATCGTTGACATCATAATTTTTTTCCCAATGCAAGATATAATTTTGCCATACTTCCCATAAGTGCTACTAGAAAAGACATAAAGAACACAAACTGAAAAAGGGTGCGCAATAGATCTACTTGGCCGAAGTGTAGGAGGAAATAACACTCAACCCGGAGACATCAAGAGTCGTAAATCGTATTTCTATGATGGCTATGTCTGCACATGGACTGATTTACACTAATTTCTATAGCATTAGGCTGATAAAAGCTTATGTACAAAATTTCATCGAAAAATACTTATATTTTTTCGACCTGAAGTTTGATTACCTGGATTACATGACAAACTAATGAATGGACATCACGAAATCGATTCAGAAAGTCATTCCATATTACACTATGTTATACGATCGCTATATTATACTGTTTTTGTGTATATATTTAGGGTATACGTATAAATCTATACCTTTAATGTTGTATTTCCTTTGATATTGAAAATAATTTGAATTTTTTTTTATCAGTTACAAACAATTTACTAATATAATGTGTTTATAAAAATAAACGTTTCTTTTACTTAAAAGTTTTCAAAAACATTGAAAATTTTATAATTTTTTTTTTATTTTTTTAACTGTCAAAACGTCCTTACAAGTCTCCTTAAGTGTAATTTACGTATATTTTTTTCTTATTGTTTTGTTTTGTTGTTGATCTTTTATAGCTTTCGTTGTACTTTATTGTCTTCTTAAAGTGTTTTGTTTAGTCTTTACAGGCGTCTAGTACAATTTAAACCGGAACACTTTAATCAACTACATGGCCAACCGTTTAATTTAATTAGCTCTCAAAGTTTAGTGGTACCCTGTACCACTATGTGGTTTGGGTAAAATGACTTTGTGCTGCTGTTTCTAACTATCAAAAAGATTTGACCTAGACCCATCTCTTGTTATACCGATCGACTCAGAATCACTTTCTGAGTCGATTTAGCGATGTCCGTCCGTCCGTCCGTCCGTCTGTGTATCCATGTAAACCTTGTAATTAAACCACACGTCGCAAATATGAACACATTTTAATTAACTTTGGTATATAACCTTTTATCGGCCAGAGGATGAATGCTGTTGAAATAGGCGAAATACGATCCATGTTCAGACCTAGTTGCCATACAAATGACCCCTACGAAATCGACTTAAAAAGCCATAAGGTCCAAATTATCGTATTGATCTCGGAGAAATTGGGTTTGTGTGTGTTTTTACATCTAGCTATTTATCATTTGTCCAAAAATAAACCCCATATGGCAATTCTTTGTCATAGCCCCCATATAAAGCTGCTTCCCGATTTTAACTTAAACCTATTAAAAAACAAAAATATTGCACAGTTTTTTCTCAAATTTGGTTTGTATATATTTTTTCAAAATAAAAGTTACTTTACCAAATATGTTCAAGATCCCAGTCCCCATATAAACATAGCATCCAATATGAACTTTTTCATATCTGCAGCCAAAAAAATAATAATGCCACTCTAATTTGATATGTGCTTATTTTCTATATCCAATTAGTTGGATCGAAGAGATAGGATCTCTAAACTATGGTATAGAGTATCGTATAGTCAATATAGACCGACTATATTTTTCTCACTTGGTTTAAAATAAGTTTTGAAAATTATTAAGACACTTTTTTTAGAAAAGTATAAGCCGCAACTATTTTATAATTACATTTTTTTTTTATTAAGACTAACACTTCTTTCTAATCCAAGGACTTCATTTATTGTTATTGTTAAATTTTGCACTCCTAAATTTACAACAAAATAACAAGCAAATGATTGATGATATTAATTTTGACTTTAAACTTGACAGCGCTATACACAAACACACCCACACAATTTTTAACAAGCATCCTTTTTCTACTTTATTCTTATCGACAAGATAAAACACGAGTTTATAAAGAGAATCCTGTTGAACATCAATAGTACTTAAATGCAGTTAAGTTCGAGTTGTTGGCTGTGATGATGTTGATGGAGATTTATTCTTTTTTTTTTTTTTTGGTTACTGACTTTTTTCTAAAGTGGCTAATTTAAGTTTCAATTTATCATTGAACTTTTTTGAAGATTTTTTTATCTTTCGTATTGTCTACTTTTTTTTCCATGGCTAAAAGTTTATCAGGTCTTTTGCATAAAAATTCATCAATGTCTTGATTTTTAAAAGGTTATTGTATATAATAGAAAAGAAAAATAGATAAAGTTTATTTTTTAGAAAAAAAAGTGAATGACATCTTACATTGAGGACATTGCTTGCAGGTGAATTTTGTTTTATATTGTTGCTTGTGTTAAGTGACCGACTACTTTATAATGATGATTTAGCTGTTTTACAGATCTTTTCTAAGAAAGAAGTACTTAGCTTTATGTTGAAGTGTTTGGTGTTTTTATTGTTCAAAGGTAGAGTTGATTGCTAATGTTTATATTAACATTTTAAAAGAATGAAGTGAAGTGTACTGCGTTTCATTTGAAATTGAATTTCAGAAATTTATCTGAAATTTTTACATACTTTTTAGTTCCAGAAACTAAACATATTCTATAGGTAAAAAGCATTTTTTTTTTATGTATTTACTTTTAAAAAAATATATAATGAGCTTGTGCTCATGTTTACAATGACCAAAAATATCTGACCAAGTCTCACATTTTCCTGTACCGATCAGCTCAGAATAATTTTCTGAATCAATTCAGCGATATCTATGTGTTAGTCCATGTAAAACTTTTATTGGAACTACAAGTAACAAATCTGAATATACTTATTTATTTTGGTGCATGTCCAGACCTAATTGTCCATATAGATGACCCCAATGTGATCGATCTAAGTTGCCCTAAGATCCAAATTGTCATATACATATATCTCGGTAAAAATTGGTTTGCGTTTATCTATTCTACCCACTAATAAGTAATCTAAAAATAAACCCATTAGGGTGACTTTAGTTTAAGTCGCCACATAAAGCTGTTTCCCAACTTCACGTAATTCTATAAAAACATAAATATTCCAAAAAATTTTTCTAAAAATTTTTTTTCTGTAACTTTTTGCTCAAAATAAGTAACCTAACCAAATATGGTCGTAGTCGGTTTTAATCCCCATAGAAAAATAGCATCTAAAATCAACTATGTCATATCGGAAGGTTATGACCAACTGGTTGTACTTCAAGCCCTTTCCCTAAACTAATAATGTAGGGTAGCGTATATTATAACCAGCCTGGATTTTAATTTTACACTAGTTTTTATTCTATGAAGCAACCTTAAAAATACATATTTTTATAAATACCTTTATTTGTAAAAAACTGTTTTTCAAAGTGCCTTTTTTTACAAAAAATACATAAATAAAAAAATTATTATATTTTTTCTAAAATATTTTTTTTAATAAAAATGGCATATTATATTACAAAAACAACCATCTTTAAGCGCGTATCCAGTCCTAAAAGGTACGTTTTCTTAAAAAGTACCCTTACTTACAAAAGTTCCTGTTTTTAGAAAAGATTATCTTAAAAGTGCCTTTTCAAATCAATAAAGTTTTTGAGAAAGAAACTTTGCTCTAAAGTACTTTTCCTCACACAACTACTTTTTTTACTTTTTCCTCACACAACTACTTTTTTCTACAAAATTGCCTTTTCTAAAAAAGTGTGTTTCCAAAAAATTCCTTTTTTTAAAGGTACCTTCGGTTAAAGAAGAACATTGTCTTAAAAAAGTACCATTTGTTAAAAAAGTAGCTTTACTTAAAAAAATTACCTTTTCTTAAAAAGTATATTTTCTTTAAAAGTAATTTTTTACAAGAAGTACCAGTTCCTGAAAAGTGCTTTTTATATCCTATACCACTATGTTGTTTGGGTATAATGACTTTGTGCTGCTGTTTGTAACTACCAAAAGTATTTGACCTAGACCCATCTTTTATTATACCGCTCGACTCAGAATCACTTTTGGAGTCGATTTAGCAATGTCCGTCCGTCCGTCCGTACGTCCGTCTGTCTGCCTGTGTGTCCATGTAAACCTTGTAATCAAACTACAGGTTGCAAATATGAATATATTTCTATTTAGTATATAAGCTTTTATCGGCCATAGGATGAAGGCTGTTGAAAGTGGTGAAATGCGGTCCATGTTCAGACCTAGTCCCCATGCAAGTGACCCCAATTACCATAAGATCCAAATTTTCTATTGATCTCAGTCGAATTTGGTTTGTATGTGTTTATTATATCCATTATTCAGCAGGCCAAAAATAAACCCTAGAGCACAATTCTTAGTCATAGGCCCCATATGGAGCTATTTCCCGATTTTCACTTAAATCTATCAAAAAACAAAAATATTGCACTGATTCTTCTCAAATTTTGTTTGTATATATTTTTGCAAAATACAAGAGACTTTACCAAACATGATCAGGATCGGTCCATTTTTGGACCTAGTCCCTATATAGATATAGCATCCGATATGAACTTTTTCATATCTGCAGCCAAAAAAATTAATAAAAATCCCACTCAAATTTGGTTTATGCTTATTTTCTATGTCCAGTTAGTTGGGCCTAAGAGATAGGGTCTCTAAACGCATGGTATAGGGTATCGTATAGTCGGTCTAGACCGACTATATATTTCTTACTTGTTTTAATATATTTTCATATTTCTTAAAAAATAATATCTTACTAGTTTTCTCAAATGTATTAAAATAACTATACAGCAAATAGAGACTCAATTTAGCGATAAAAAAATATATTCTGTTAACTTCAATAAAAGTTGACTGTTGTCGTGCTTTTTGTTTTTTAAGGTAATATTCATATTCTACAGGACCAGACCACTTTTACTTAATATTTTATTTTAAATGCGATGTTGCGTTAATTAAATTTAAAAAAAAAATGTTAACATTTTTAATATATTAACATTTACTGTAAAACGTAATCATGCTAACTAAGCTAACTTAAATGCAGAAACTTAATCTTCATGTCTTTTATGTCTTCAACTTAAATTAATTTTTAGCGTTTTGTGAACAAAAGTATACGAGCATATATAGTGCGCTTTAAGTTAATGGTAAAAGCTCTTAATATTGTGTTAAACATTTGGAATTACATTTTTTAAACTTTCAGCCACAAATATTTCTGAAAAATTGTAAGTGATATTATTTTTAATTTAAAGAAAAAAAATATGGACACAGGTTTTTTTAGTTTGTTTTATCTTAAATTAACTATGTTTGGTGTTAGCAAATATATTTAATACCTTTAAGGCAAAAAATTATACAAAATGACTCGAAAAAAGTAATTGTGCAAAAACTTTGTTTTAATTTTTTGCAGGATAATACTAATTTTCAGAAAAATTAAGTAAAAACAACTAAGAAAATTTTAGTCGGTCTAGACCGACTTTACGATACCCTCTATCCAATTAATTGAATATAGAAAACAAGCATAAACCAAATTTGAGTGGCATTATTATAATTTTTTTTGCCTTCGCATATGAAAAAGTTCATACCTATATTTATATGGGGTACAGGTCAGAAAATAGACCGATCCTGACCATATTTGATAAGATCACTTATGTTTTTTTACAAAAACATAAAACTTATTTGAGAAAACTCTGTGCAATAGTTTTCTTTTTTGAAAGTTTTAGTTCGGGAAGCAACTTTATATGGGAGCTATGAGTAAAAATTGCCCTATAGGGTTTATTTTTGGACTACTGATTACTAGATGTAATAAACACACACAAGCCAAAATTAGCCGCGATTTGTACGATAATTTGCTTCTTATGGCAATTTACGTCTATCACATAGGGGTAATTTGTATGGGGACTGGGTCTGAATATTCACCAATTTTCACCAATATCAACAGCGTTCATCCTATGGTTCACAGAAGCTTACGTACCAAATTTTACATACCAATTTGCGTGGACACACAGACTGACGGACAGGTGGACATCGCCAAATCGAGTCAGAAATAATTCTGATTCTGAGTCGATTGGTATAATAAACGATGGGTTGAGGTCAAATATTTTTGGTAGTTTCAAACTTCAGCACAAACTCATTATATCTGGACTATATAGTGGTGCAGGGTATATATTTATACCTATAGCTAAATTGGGAAAAATTCTTTGACCATATTGATTCTGATATACTTATATTTTTATAAGAAAAACTATTTATTGTAAAATTTATATAATATTTTTAAGTTCTTTAAAATTTATTGGCATTCATTCATGATATGTCTCATAATTTTATATAATATTTTTAATATACACGGTACAATTAATTATCAGAACATATCGTAAATCGAAAGACGTTAACAAAGTCGCTAACAACGTTAAATTTTTAATGGAAGCTACATAATCAACCTGTTTTTTATATTTTATTTTTTACTGCATTAAGTTTTTGGCATATATTTCCATAGATCAATTGTCAACATCACATGCACTTCATTCGAAATTATTTAATCGAACAGAAATAAGGAGTTTTTTAAATCCTACTATTCATATATTATGCAGTGCATAATTTCGAAATGCTTTGATTTGTGACATACATTGATAACGTACGCTTCATTTCATTTGTGATTGTCGTAGTGATTTCTACCACATGCATACTCGTACTGTACTTGATATTGTTCGTTTTTTTTATTTTTCTATACAGCGAATTTCCTCCAAAAACCAATGTGCAAGTTCAATTTGATTGAAAAGTAATGCTTGATGATTTGCTGAAACGACATGTTAGTTAAAGAGATGTGTGATGGGATGTAGCAGTGTCTAATATTTTTGCGCGAACATGTTTGTAAAGTTATTCGGCGGTGTTATTTGGTATTGACGTTAGAGGAAACGCAAAAAAATACAAGCGTAGCATTTATATATACTCGTACCTACTCTTTTATCAGACACAATATGCCTAAAAATTTATATAATTTTAAACATTTACACCCCCCCAAAACCTTTCAATACACATTAATTTTAATGCTTGCCAATTATGCTTTGGCCTGTTACAAACCTTAACAGAAGCCTTTCAAACGAATTTAAATTTTGTCAGTGACAAATTTAATTTTGTCTTAACTTGTATAATTAGCAATGTTAAAAAAACACATTTTTATAAGTAGACATAAATTGTTTTGATGATTGAGTTCGGCTCGAGGACCAAAGGTTTTATAAAAATAATAAAAAGCAGACTTATTTGGATTTTTATTATATTTATACCCTATACCACTATGTGGTTTGGGTATAATGACTGTGCTGCTGTTTGTAACTACCAAAAATATTTGACCTAGAACCATATTTAATTATACCAGATCAGAATCAGAATCACTATCTGATTCAATTTAACGATGTCCGTCCGTCCGTCCATCCGTCTGTGTGTCCATGTAAAGTTTGTAATCAAACTGCAGGTCGCAAATATGAATATATTTTGATGAAATTTGCTATATAAGCTTGGCCATAGAATGAACGCTATTGAAATTGGTGCGAATCGGTTCATGTTCAGACCTAACCCACATACAAATGACCCCTATGAAATCGACTTAAATTGCCATAAGATCCAAATTATCATATAAATCTTAGTCAAATTGGGTTTGTATGTGTTTATTACATCCATTAATCAGTAGTTCAAAAATGATCCCTATGGGACAACTCTTAGTCATAGGCCCCATATAGAGCTGCTTCCCGATCTTCACTTAAATCTATCAAAAAACAAAAATATTGCACTGATTCTTCTCAAATTTTGTTTATATATATTTTTGCAAAATACAAGAGACCTTACCAATCATGGTCAGGATCGGTCCATTTTTGGGCCTAGTCCCCATATAGATATAGCATCCGATATGAACTTTTTCATATCTGCAGGCAAAAAAAATCATAAAAATCCCACTCAAATTTGGATGATTCTTATTTTCTATATCCAGTTAGTTGGGCCTATGGGGTAGGGTCTCTAAACGCATGGTATAGGGTATCCTATAGTCGGTCTAGACCGACTATAATTTTCTTAATTGTTTTATTTTATCTTATTCAATATTTTGACAAATGTCGTTAGTCATCTTTAGGGATACTTAATTTTGTTGATAAACAAAGTAACAATAAAAACATAAATTATGAAAAACTATTCTTTGAATATTTCTGAATATTATGAACAAAAAAATTAAAAAATGTGGCGCCATGAAATTTAAAACATATGCTTTATGTGGTTGCCAGCTTTGACCAAAGCAATTTTTTTCAAAACTACTGCCGCTATCTACAAGTCAGATTGAGTTGTTCTGGGACCGTCTTTATAATTATTTCATTAATAAAGAGTGTACTAAAACTCACGCAAGATTTGGATTATCCGCTATTTGAGCAGTTAAATGGAATATTGATTTAACGCTAACCGTGAAGAGACTAATTGAAAAGTTAAGGCGTACTGGATCAATTGATGATGACAAACATACTGGACATCCAAAAACAAGCCGCCCAAATATCAGCATCAACACAGGTTATAAGAGTATTGCTCAAAGTACAAAAATCTCAATTTTGCGTTGGCAATAATTTCAAGAAGCTCTTTGTAGCTCTTTGTACTCACTGAAAATCTGAGTCTCCACGCTTATAAAGTAAACCTTTATACCTCAAACTTCGCTCTAAATGATTTCTGAACTTCTGAACTTGATTGATATGAGCGCTGTTTCCCCTCTACCACCTACTTCTACAAATTCAATTGCGGCTCTTCCGGTTGAATGTACCACTGCCACTGCCACTCTGGTTGTAAATTCTTCCCCGATGCCTTCTTTCAACTTAAGTGATTGAGCCAAAGCGTGCTCTTAGATCTTAATCTAAGAGTGATGCTCCATTGAACGATCAGGCTAATAATGTTTCTGAAAAACTACCTTCGGGAACTAAAAAGTTGACCGTCGCACAGTGGCGCCATTTGAGTTTTTTCGTTGCAAAAATCATATCTTTTGAACCGAATAACATAATTGAACAGTTTAAACAGCATATGATAGATAACTGTTCAGCCTACCAAATGAGCGGTTGGAAAGGGTGCTACGCTGTGTAGGGGCCTACTTATGGGTTATCAAAGTTAAAATTTGTAGAAAAATCAATTTTATGGTAACAAAAAAAAATTTTTTTACATTTTTAGATTGTTTTTTTTTTTTCTTTAGGGTTTTATGTTTTAAATTATTACCCAACAAATTAAAAAAAAATTACTTCTTTTTTAAATTTATTTTTTCAATTTTCTGTAAAATATTCATCACAATTCGTAAGAGAAGGTATGTTTAAAAGACTAACCATTTCTAAACTATAATTATTTTCTAACTCTAGTCGTGACTTCACATGCCGCAGGGAAGAAATAAGTGGATCGGAAGATGCTGCCAACATGTTGAAGAGGTCCTCATTTTGCCTTACCCTTGATGCTTTTAATGTGTTCTACAATCTATATTTTTTATAAAATTTGTTAAGAGACTCCTGTGCTTCTTCAGAAAGCTCTCCAATTGGCAAAGACTGGTACTCAATTATGTCTTTGCCATGCGCCAATATTTTATGGACGGTCGGGGTCAACTTCTTCTGTGGATACATTTCTGCTAAAAGAGATGCAGTTTTCGATGCATATTCTCCACATTTTGTAGAATTGACATTTTCTTTGCAGTTTAAATTATTCAAGATCGTTCCCAATCTTTTCACGATTTGATTGTCAATTCCAGTGATTCTAGTTACTGCCTCATCATTTTCAAAAAATCTCCTAGAAGTGTTTCCATCGTTTGAGTTACCGTATCCGTGCTTGGGACAGTCTACTTTTAGTCCAACTTGTTTAAAAAAAGCATCCTGTATTTACTTCTTTCTGATCTTTTCCTTATCCTTTAGTGATGTATTTTCATCGAAGTTTTCCTCCTCTTGTGGTAGGGTATACGCCAGTTTTAGCAAAAACTCAATACACCTTATCCTTGCGTGCAATGGTGACATTCCATATTCGTAATTCTCCTCGTTTGCAGAATAGTTTAAATTGCCAAAGTTCTTCTGACTCTTTTTGCAAATCGAGCATGACAATGTTGAGGTTGTTCCTGTTAGTTCGTTTACGACTTTTCCGTCAACCATGGTCAGGTGGAACTCGTAATTGCATTCAATATATTTTCTTTCTCCAATTTGCAGCTTTGTAGGCTTAATCTTGCTTATTTGTTCTTCAATGTCCTTCACCGTGGTCCTTATGAGTTCTGCCGATTCCCTTGCAAACTGAAACATTATTGGTCGGCAATAATGCACTGATGACGGTTGTGGATTTTTCCGGTGTAGGGAAACATCAGATTTTAGCCGCAAAGGAACAACAGATGCCATAAACATATTTCCGTCCGATATTGTAGCGTCATCGGAAGATATCTTTTGCTTATAAACGCTTTGTCCGGATGATCCATCGCAGCCCCATTTGCTGATCAATGTCAGTTTCTAAGGAAGAATTTTCACCTCATTTTCAGGAAGACTCTCCAACAACCGTTTTGCTGTATGGAATGCAGCAAACTCGGTATGCAGTGGTCGTGAGTTTATTTTGGCTTGCGTAATATGCTTGTATCCTAGTAAAACGTCAGCGCCGTGTCGCATCAAGGATGCCCGTAGTATCTCATATTTTTCTTTGGAAAGTTGTAAGTCCATAAACAAGGCCAAGTTTGTGGGCGTGGGAATGCTTTCCTTAAACCTTTTTAGTCGCAGTGGGCTTGCATCAGCAAAAGATTTTGTAATCTGCGACCTAACTCTTTCACTATCCTTTGTATACTTAATAGACAGCGCGTCCGATAAATTCTGGTTGATGTGGTGGGTTTATCTACTGCCAATATATCCAGGATGGTGTCATCATTAAGCCAGTGCTCGTATTTGGAGTTGAAGTTCTGAATGGTTCGATTAGATTTCACCCATTTTGCCTTAATATTTGCATATATCAGATAGAAATTATTTTTTATAATTTCGCTTCTCTCAATATTTCCGTATAAGCTATCAAGTTCTTCTAAAGCAGCTTCCGTGAAAAACTTTGTTGTGGTTGACCTTCTAAACAGTTCATATAATTTTAAATTGTTCAACGCTATGTTTTCAGTACTTAAATTGTTTAACGCAATGGTTTGAGGTGCGTACCTCCGAATTTCAATGAGTAGTTTTATGTGCATCCTGTGTCTGTAACAGAATATTGGGAGTAGACTTTGGCAGAGGCTCACAGGTAGACAACCGACTTAAAATGCAATTTTCAAACTATTAGATCAAACTACTGTCAGTCAAAACATATAAGGGATGCACGCCATACAATTTCTGAAACCATGTCTTTTTAACCTTTTTTACCTCTAGAAGCCAAACGGGCACGTACGGGCAGATAAAACCTTTTGAATTATGTAAAGAAATAATCAAAGAACATGTTTTGCAAATATGGCAAATATAGAAAAATATAGATTTTTTTATTTTCCGTCAAAGTTGAAAAATAGTGAAAAACCGGATAGTTTTTAAATAGTGATTTACCAGGAGAAACACAAAGCAAACAGTAAATTTTTTTTTTATTATTATATATTTAATAAATACATCAATCAATACAAACAAAAAATAAGGCGATTCGTTACCTATTTTTCGTGATATTACACCTGAAATCGCAACAAATTGACTAAAAATTGTGTGTTTTTTTGAAAACCGAAAGTCGGTCAAATTTGAACGGTTATATCTTCTAAACTGAAAATGTGATATTATTAAGAGTAACATATTTGAAATCGTTGAAAAGTTTCCTATAACATGGTTTTATTCAAAACTTCGTCGGCGCACATGAAAATTTTGATTTTTGCAACCTCGTTTGCTCTACGGGCGCCACTGTGCGTCGTGAAACCCCGAGAAACCATTTTTGTTTAGCGTCTTGCTCAGAAAAACAACAGCCGATGACTTATTATTCTATGTTAAGTCAAAAATCGATGTGTTTTAAGATTAATGCTGATCTAAAAGGTAGCACATTCTCATTCAGGTTGATTGTCCCATGTGAGATATTTGATAAAATCGTTGACCCTGAATTTTCGCCTATTGAGTTTTTATTTCGCGAGTACGTATACAGGGAAAATCCTAGACTAAAGCCAGCGGTTCTCCCTTCTATTGTCCGACATCCACTTATTCCACTGGGAAACTAATGTTTCGAAGATCATGTAAAATATGTATTGCTTATCAGAATGTGCGTGGACTTAATACGAAGTTTGCTAACCTTTATAATAATAGTTTTGATTTGGATTTCGATGTTGTCGTACTTACGAGAACTTGGCCTCGCAGGAATATACTTTATACGGAGATTATGTCAAGTAAATTTCAGCTATTTCGACGTGATAGACTATTAAAGGCTGGTGGTGGGGATCTTATAGCTGCAGATAGTAAGTTTACCACAAGTTTGGTTGAATATGATGATTGATTGATATTGATTTCATATGAGTGAAAGCTATTTTCCCGAATAAAACTACTCATATCACTTGTTCCTATATTCCCCATGCTCTGTCCATACAGTATATGATGCTCATGTTAATGCATCATATACTGTAAGTAATCGTCTGAAACAGGGTGACTCACTTCTAATACTTGCTGATTTCAATTTACCTAACGTATTATGGTATTATTCGTCGAGTTCCTTATCGTTTATTCCATCTACAACGTTTCCCTTTTATGATACACTTCTTGAGTGTATATTCAGATAAATTGTGTTTTGAACTCGAAAAAAAGAATGTTGGATCCAGTTTTTGTGAATAATTATGAAAGTTTTGTAGTAAATTGCATTGGCCCAATAACCTTACCTGAAGATCGATATCACCCTACTCTTGGTATACTTTTTGATGTTGCCCAAGAAGAGCCTATAACGGGGCTGAATACTGCGATGAATAAATCATTTTGCTTTAAACGTACTGATTATAATATTTTAAATTAACTGCTTTATCATATTGACTGGTCATTTTTGGTTGATAATCGGCTTAAAACTTGCACCATGGATTTTCCTTTGGTAAAATTTTATGATATTTTGAACGATGGTTTTTCTAAATCCATTCCTCTTTCCCATCAGAACTTTGAGTATACTGGTCCTCCGTGGAATTCACAGGAATTGTCGAGGCTAGCCGATCGCGCTAATTATAATATACTGAATAATAGTATTTGGATAATTTAAAATCAAACTTTGCTAATAACCCAAAGTTCTTCTTTGACTTTGTACGTGCTAAACGAAAATCTTCGTCGTTCCCTCCTACAATGTTTTGCTCAGTTTTTCCAGTCCACGTGTAGCAATTCTATTTCAAATACTTTAACCGTCGCTAGCTATCAATATTTAATAAAATTTGCATCGGTATCAAATATTCCGCTCTTTGATACGGAAACTGTTTTTAAGTCACTGGTTCTGTTGAAATTTTCATACAAGCCTGGTCCCGATGGTGTTCCTGCTTGCACTTTGAGAAATTGCGTTCAAATTCAAAGTGTAGCCATAAAGTGTATTTTCAACAGTCTTTTGCAAATTGCTCATTTTCCTACTTCTTGGAAAGAATGAATTATATATTATACCTTTGTATAATCCAGGTGGTAAGGCGAATCTACTTAACAATAGGAGAATAGCTAATCTAAGTGTTAATCCTAAGTTAATTGAGAAACTTGCTACTGATTATCTCTCTTATCAACTAAAATCGACTATGTCTCCATTTCAACATGGCTTCTTAAAATCAAGATCAACAGTTACTAATCTTCATATATTTTCAAAGGTTTCGTCCGTGGTGAGCAGACAGATGTCATATATACTTATTTTAGTAACCCTTTTAATAGGTTGGATCATAATGTTTTACTTTTCAAACTAAGGCTCATTGGCAGACATGAATCTATTATTTTGTGGATTAAATTGTATCCCACGTTTTGATCTCAAATGGTCGTGTATCGCAATATTGAATCTAAAATTATAAGAGTTGCTTCTGGCGCTCCCCAAAGTAGTTATTTGGGCCCGTTATTGTTTTTACTATTCGTAAATTATTTTCCGTCTGTAATTTCGAATTGCGACGTCCTTATGTACGCAGATGATGTTAAGTTATTTCACAGTTTCAATGACATAAATGGTCATATTACTCTTCAGCGTGAGCTTGATTTATTAGTTGAATGTTGTAGTGTGAACTTGGTGGAACTGAATCTTAAGAAATGTGAACATAGTGTATTTCACAGAAAGGGGATAATTTCTAACGAGTATTGCATTAATCGAATTGTGTTGAATACCATTCGAACATGTCTGGATCTTGGTGTACCTATGGATAGGAAACTTGACTTCGTTGGTCAAATTTGTATTATTGTTAATAAGGCAAGATCTAATCTTGTTTTCGTTAAAAGATGGGCTAAGAAGCTTGCAGATCCATAATAGCTAAACAGATTTATACAGCACTTGTAAGACCAATTCTGGAATATGCATCAATAATATGGAATCCATATAATCAGGTTCATGCCAATGCATGCAGAAAGAGTTTTTGCTGTTCTGTCTACGTAGTTTAGGTTGGAATTATGATGACTTACCATCATATACTAATCTAAAGCTTATCAGACTTCCAACACTTGAGAGTAGGAGGACCATATTGGGTGTCACCTTTGTTTTCAACCTTGGTGAATGGTGATGTTGACTCGAAGTTTCTGTTATCAAATTTAAATTTTAACATACCTTGTATAATGATTATAATGTGTTACAAAATTTCGTTGATTATACCCTATACCACTATGTGGTTTGGGTATAATGACTTTGTGCTGCTGTTTGTAACAACCAAAAATATTTGACCTACACCCATCTTTAATTATACCGATCGAATCAGAATCACTATCTGAT